>JAHTLZ010000028.1:451522-497053 GCA_023846285.1 Phrynocephalus versicolor | reverse complement strand
GGATAGATAGTGCTACTGTTAGGTGGATTTGTAATTGGTTGACTGATTGCACCCACAGGGTGATCATAACCGGCTTCTCTTCAGCTTAGAGAGACGTGACCAGTGAGGTGCCCCAGGGTTCTGTTCTGGGTCTAGTGCTGTTCAATATCTTTATTAAGGACTTGGAGGAAGTAATAGAGAGTATGCTAATTAATTTTTTCAGAAATATTTCTGTAAGCTATGTTTGCTGACATAAAATATTTCCAATGTTACCAAAATTGATTAAAAATGTTTTTAAAACATTTGCATGCTGACTGGGCAGGAATTGATTTTGAATTGCTCGGTCTTATCATATTTAAATAGCTTTATTTTTGTCAAACAGATAACTTCTACTCAACATGACTGAGGCTAAAAAGAAATGTAGGCAGTATAGCACTGATTATCTGAAGTTTGGCTTCATTCCATTCCTGTTGGACAAACGAATGTCCATGTGTCTTTTGTGCAACAGAGTTTTAAACAATGCTATGAAACAGTCCAAGCTGGAGGATCATCTGAGAAAGTGTCACGCTGGTAAAACTGATAAAGATTTGACATACTGTAAAACATTGAAAGAAAAACTTCAGAGGATAACCATGGTGGACAGTATGTTCGCTTCAACGTAAAAAAGAGACTATGATCAGAAGAGAACCATGGTGGACGTTCGCTTCAACGTAAAAAAGAGACTATGATCAGAAGAGAACCATGATGGACAGTATGTTCGCTTCAACATAAAAAGAGACTATGATGGTTTGCGGGCGTCTTACAATATCTCAAAACTCATAACCATCTGAGGCTGCAACGGGTGGGCCTCTTCACTCTTGAATGATGGCGCCTAAGAGATGACCTTAAGGAAAAACTGCTTTCCCTATCACACAACACTAGAACTAAGCAGCACTCCATGAAACTTTTGGATGCTAGATCTCAAACAAATAAGAGAAAGTACTTTTTCACCCAGAGGATCACTGGACTGTGGAACTCCCTGCCAGAAGAAGCGGTGGCAGTTGTCAGCCTTGACAACTTTAAGAAAGATAGGGCAAGTGCGTGGAGAACAAGGGTATCAATGGCTATCATTATGGATGCCTAAGGACAACCTCCGTTGGAGAGATAGGCAGGATATGTCTCAATGCCATTTGTGGGGAATCGTAAGCAGGTGAAGACATCTTCTTGGGAATACCCTGAAGCAAATGGTGATGTAACAGAACCCAGGGGTAGGGGTTGTGGCTGGCCAAGAATTCCCTGAGGTTCCTTGGGTTCTCTTGAACAAAACAAACACCCTGAGAGCAACATTATAATAAAATCCTTTTATTCACTATTCTAAGTTACAAAAAATGAAAAAAAAACCCTCATAAAAATGAAAAATATAAAAATGCTTATCAGATACAATCATATATTATTGCCTGAAAAATAATAAAGCTTATGATATTCTCAACTAACTTAATATTTTGAAATATACGAGCCTAAGCTGGCTAAACTATGTCTAACTGACTACATCTTGAAGCAGAATCCAAGCAAGAGTTTCTCACCCACATAAGTACGTTCTTCTTCTCCCTGATCCCAGAAGCTTCTAGATGAAAGAAATAACCAATGGTAGCTTACTAACTTTCTCTAGCGTGGCTTGTTATGTCTCGCCTGTTACATACTAGAGATAAAAGTCTAAAGACAAGGCCATAAATGTACAGTTAATATTCTGCCTTATGAATCACACTATGTCCCATCATGCTAAATCCGTTACAGGTGAGCCACTGTGTGAGACAGAATGCTGGACTGGATGGGCTGTGGGCTGTTCCAGCAAGGCTGTTCTTATGTATGTACAGCAAAATCAGGAAAACACTATCGGGGAGGAGCTGATTTTACCAACCATTGAAGAGGTTTTAAAAACTGTTCTAGGGGGAACAAGATGGCCGCGAACAGCAGAAGACGTAGCTGAAAGCAGTCCCGGCTAACGTCGATGCATCCCAGGTCCCAAGAGGGCGTATCTACTCCAAGACGACCCTTCTGGGAGCAGAATCCATCCCAGAACCGATCCAGGGCACCCAGGTGTGGTTCCCCCTCCTTCGGGAGAGAGGTTTAGAACCCCTGGTGGAATTCCTGTGCGGCTGAGACCTTGGGAGATCCTGACGGAAGTTTTGAGCTGCCTCTATTCCTCCAGAATCGTGAGTGGCTTTTTCCATCTGAAAGCCCTTTCAACAATATAAATCAGCAACTTACCGAAAAGAATTTGCCTTTTTCAGTTCCTCTTTCCTGTTTTATCTGTTATTTTCTGCCCCTCGGAGGACTGCAATCTCTGGTTTTACTTTCACATTCATCTAACGGCAGAAATTTAACTCTTAAGCTCCCGTTTTATTCTACACTATACTTTACTTCTCGGACTCTGTTGGCAAAAGTGGGTACAGCACGCCATCTACTGGATTTTTTCATGTTTGCAGCATCACATATATTTCTTGAAAAGCAGCAAACTGATTAGAAACAAGACCAATCTCTTAAAGACTTTGCAATTCTCCTGTGAAGAGGTAATCGATTCTTTACCACCACAAAACAAATCCTCAGTATGAGCAGGACCCCAACTACACAAAAGAAATTTGCTTTTGTTCCCTTGGCCCACCCAGCAACCATGACTCAACAACCAAGTCAATCAAGCCAATCCGATCAAATCTTAGATGCATTGAAGCAGTTAAATCTTACCCAGGTAAAGATGCTGTCAGATCAAACCACTGGATTCTCCAGCTTAAGAGCAGAAATGAAAGAGGGCTTTTCAAATGTCGATACCAAACTAGAAACATTTGGTGGTCGTTTACAAGCGTTGGAAGAGAATATGAATGTCACTGATTTTCGTCTTGGAGAAATTGAAGCCTCAATGGAATCAACAAGTAAACTGGTTCTTACACACGAAATCGAAGCCTCTTCCAAAATTCTAAGAATTCAAAACCTCACTGTGGATAAAGATGAAAATCTCTACACCATAGTTGGAGATACCCTGGCCACTCTACTTGAGGTACCTATTGAAGAATTCCTTCGTGAGGTAGACGTGATTTACCGTCAACCAACGGCTTATACCAGAAGAAATAAACTCCCTCCTGAGGTAATAGTTAAATTGGTTAGAAGATACACCCGTGATTGCATCCTTAAGGCTACCCAAGACAAGGAGGTGGAAATCAATAAATCCAAAGTGACAATTCTGAAAGATGTCCCTTGGGAGATTCGCCAATTACGGAAAGAATATATATTCCTTACCAAACTCCTGCTCAAGCATGACATAAGATACAAGTGGCTCTACCCCCAAGGTTTGTCCTTCCAATGGGAAGGCAAATTACAGAAAATTGAATCTCACCAGAAAGCTAGAACCTTCGCTGAAAAAAATGTAAAGAAGTTGGGCTACTCCCCTTCCTCTCCTTCACCATCCTCCTCTGAAGATGAGGACATGACCAGAACTCAAACCACTACCAAAGATGACAGCCGTGATGACCAGGCTTCGAAACAAGAGACTTCAAAGCACGTCCAAGATTCCAGTGGCGCAGTGGGAGGTGCCAGGCCGAAGAAGTACCTTAGGCCAAAATCCGGTAAGAAAAAAATATTATTGGAAGTAGCAAGATGGCCCAAAAAATTCTAACATGGAATATTAATGGTATGAACACGCCCCAGAAGCGTCGGAAAACTTTCAATTTTCTCCAAAAACAACAATGCTCCATCATTTGTTTACAGGAAACCCATGTACTGAGAAAACATGAACAATATTTAATACAAAACAAATTGGGAAATCTATTTTCCACATCAAATAAAGAAAAGAAGCAAAATGGGGTGGCACTGTATATTAAACCAGAACTTTCCCCAATCCTCTTGGAAAAAGATGAATCAGGCAGATGGATTCTTGTCCAAGCAAAAATTCAATCTAAAGACACAATTATTGCTGGTATATATGCTCCTAACGATAATCATGGAAGACAAGTATTCTTTGAACAACTGGCCCAGAAACTGTTGCAATATGGGAATCACCAGCTTATAATATTGGGAGATTTCAATGCTGTACACATTCCCTCAGTAGACAGGAAAACACCAAAAGGGAAAAAATTCAAGACCTCGTCTTCCACACTGCCCAAATCGTTTTTGGATATGTCCGACATCCTAGAACTTCATGACATCTGGAGAAGGAAAAATCCACTAAAAGATGGTTACACCTTCTATTCAAGACAATATGCTTCCTTCTCCCGTATAGATATGTGTTGGGCTACATCTGATCTTCTACTAAATACAAGGGATATTGAAACTTTACCTCGACTGTTATCTGACCACAATGCCATCTTATGGACACTGAAATCTTCAGGTATGCCTAGGCATTGGAAAATTAACCCAACTCTTTGGACTGATAAAGAATTCATCTCAGAGGCTGCTAGAGATTTGAATTTGTATTTTGAAACTAATCTGAATAAGGGCACACCACTCAAAACGGTATGGGATGCCTTCAAGCCATACTTTAGAGGATTCGTTATCCAATTTATGGCAAGACGGAATAAAGAGAGGAAAAAGAAATATGAATCAACTCTTAAAATGATGAAAAAGCTTGAAACGGACTTAACACAAGACCCCCGTAACGATAAGTTGAACAAAGACCTGGCTTCTTGTAGGCATGAACTCAATTTGATCCTGACTGCAGATATAGCTCACAAAATCAAGTTGGCCAAACTGAACTTTGTGGAAAATGCGAACAAACCAGGTAGATGGTTAGCGTATAGGTTAAAAAAGGTACAATCACAAAAACTCATATTCTCACTCAAAGACAAAGCTGGGGAAACTCAGACAGAGCAACTACAAATCCAAAAAATCATAGAGGAATATTACCAAAGATTATTCAAGCCGGAGATGATTGACAATGATGCTATCTTCCATTACCTTGAACAAGCCAACTTTCCAAAACTTACTGAGCAACAGAGAGCCCAGACGAACGCCCCTATCACAATGATGGAAATAACAGAGGCTATTAATCATCAAAAACTGAATAAAGCGCCTGGACCCGACCAAATACCTGCTATATTTTATAAGAAATTCTCAGAGACAATTTCTGGAATTATGAAAAACCTCTTTACATCTATATTTGAAGGTGAAAATATACCAGATTCCTGGAAATCATCACATACGACACTGATTCCCAAAGAAGGGAAATCTAAAGATTTGATACAGAACTACAGGCCAATCGCCCTCCTAAACGTGGATTACAAAATTTTTGCAACCATCCTGGCCAATAGATGGCGATTGATTTTACCTTCTTTGATATCACACGACCAGACGGGCTTCCTCCCGAAAAGGCACCTCCAATCCAATATCAGAACTTTTCTCAACGTGTTGGAATATTATGAATCCCACCCCGAGAAGCAAGTAGCTTTTGCATTCATTGATGCCGAGAAAGCCTTTGATAATGTATCCTGGTCTTTACTCAAAACTCAATTAGATTACCTTCAGTGTGGCCACAGAATGTTGCGAGCAATTGAACAAATCTATTCTACCCAAAATACCAGGATGGTAGTGAATGGTCACCTCACAGATAAAGTTAATATACACAAAGGTACCAGGCAAGGATGCCCCCTCTCTCCTCTTCTGTTTATATCCACCCTGGAAATTCTTCTTCATGTAATAAGGGAAAACCCAGACATTCAAGGCTTACAAAATAAGGGAGAAGTTTACAAGGTACAAGCCTTTGCAGATGACCTGATGGTTATCATGGAGAACCCCCAGACTTCCTCTGTAGAACTTCTAAAGACCCTGGAGGCATACTCAAAAATCTCTGGATTAAAGGTGAATAGAGAAAAAACATTGGTTTTAACTAAAAATATGACCCCACCCATGATCGAAAAACTGGTTAATCAATCTGGTTTTCAACATTCTAATAAGGTAAAATACTTGGGTATTACTGTATCTAACCGATGCAACTCTTTACTTAAAGATAATTATGTTAATGTTATCAAAACAATCAAAGCTGATCTCGAAACTTGGTCAAGACTTCAGCTATCCTTAATGGGCAGAATTGCTGCAGTCAAAATGAATGTCTTACCTAAAATGCTTTTTTTATTTCAATCTCTGCCTATATTACCAAACTTTAAGATCATTTCAGATTTGGAAAAAAGTATACGTATATTTATATGGCAAAAGAAAAAAGCAAGGATTAAAAATATTTATTTGCAGGATAGAACCAAATTTGGCGGCTTTGCCCTTCCTAATTTGACACTATACTACAAGGCTGCCGCCATGACTTGGATTAAAGACTGGATCCTGATGACAAATAAAAGAATACTACAGCTTGAGAGTTATGGCCTTGATAAGGGTTGGCATCACTATATGTGGTATAAGGGAAATCTACCTACCCTCTTTAAAAAGCACTGGATAAGGAATGCTTTAATTAAAATATGGTCATTGATTCAAAAACAATTTTATCTCAAAGCACCTATGTGGTTATCCCCACTGGGAGCAATTTATAGCTCCCAGGCAAGTGAAATCTCAAAAGTTGTAACTTACAGACACCTTCTGAATGCTGACCTCTCATTGAAACCATTAGGGAAACTAGTATCAGAAGGTCATAATCTGGATTGGTGGAAATATCAACAAATATATTCACATTTCAAAGAGCTTTCCAAAGAGGGTGGCTTTATGACTACTGATACCCCACTCGATAAAATACTATCCTCTGGTGACTCAAAGCTTATTAGCAAATTTTATAATATACTGTTAAATGAAAAAATGATTGATACATTGGTTAAAGACTCTATGATTAGATGGGCTGAAAACTTTGGTTATACTATTCATTTAAATAAATGGGACTCTTTGTGGAATACAGTTAAAATCTTTAAATCTATTTCGTTTAAGGAAAATTGTTACAAAATGTTTTATAGATGGCACTTTGCACCTCACCGTTTATCCAAGATGTATAACTGTTCACCTAAATGTTGGAAATGTAACTATGACTGTGGAACCTTTTATCATATGTGGTGGACCTGTAAAGAAGCAAAGGCGTATTGGAATATGGTAAAACTTTTCTTAGAAAGATTTTTGAAAATTAAGATAGAGTCTAGACCAGAACTATTCTTGTTAAATATAGTAGATGTAAACATTTCCTATGACCAGAGATATGTACTTCACCATGTAATTGTTGCTGCAAGAATACTATATGCGAAATTTTGGAAACAACCAAACACGCCAACAGAGAAGGATTTCCACGGAAAGATAAGAGAATGTATCGAAACTGATAAACTCTCTGGCTATCTAAAGGGAGATTACGACGAGATTTTTCGGGAAAGATGGCAAGAAGTAACAAATTTGTTAGTATTGTGATAATATTTGGCAATTTTAGTAATATGTTAAATTACTATCTCTATTTTGCTTGATATACTCAATGAAAATTTTAAAAATTGTACCCCTTCTTCCCTTCCCCGCCCATACTCTTTTTCCTTGTTCCCCCCTTAAAAACTCAATAAAAATCTTTAAAAAAAAAACTGTTCTACACAACCTGCATATGATATACTGAAAAGAATTCCTTTGAGCAACACAGTTTAAAGACATATTGATAAAATGAGTCATGATGTTGAAAGCTTCTTATGTAATTATCTGAAAACGAACCATTTCTCTGTTCAACCGGATGAGTCAACTTTACCTGGTAATGAAGCACTATTATTGGTATATGTTCATTTTTTTATGGACCAAGAAATCCATGAAGAACTGCTCTTTGTGAGAACTTTGACAACCGACACTAAAGGCGAATCATGGAAAAAGCAATCTATCAAATATATCACATCAGCAGACAGAGCACCAGCCATGATTGGCCACTATTGTAGTTTTATAAGCCATTTAAAACAAAATGTACCCAGAGTGTTTGCAATTCACTGAGTCATTAATATTTAGTAGGTAAAAATTTGAGTGCCCAATTGCAACAATCTCTTCAATTTGTCATAAACAAAGTAAACAAGATCCATATCAATGTGTTGAATTCTATGTTACTTACATAGTTGTGTGAAGATAATGGTGAGGACTTTGATTGATTACTCCTTCACACTGAAGTATGTTGGTTCTCGAAGGGCTTATGTTTGACAAGATTTTTTTTCACTTTTTAAGATGGTTTTAGAGTTTTTGGATGCTAAAGAGCCTATGCTGAAAGAAAATTTAATCAAATGGAAACCAGACATTGCTTATTTAACAGATTTGGTTACTAAATTGGCCGGTGTGAATTTTCCCAGTTCCCCAACTTTTTACTGACAAATGTCCAGGATAACGACGTTTTGGTGTACATTCAACATTTACGTGTCCTTCACACAGACCTTAAACCCAGGTTTGAGGATGTTTTGACTATGAAAATACTGCAGTGGATTATCAGTCCATATGGTGACATTGAAGAATCGGATGTCACATTAGAAGAATAACTGATTGGAATAAGCACTAACAAAGAACTTAAGGTGCAGTTCAGAATGGGGTATCAGCAGTTCTCGCTTCAGAAAGATATACCTGTTGCTTATCCTGAATTATGGACTATTGCAAGAAACTTTTTGATACCTTTCCATCTTCATACCTTGTGGAAAGGGGTTTTAGCGTGGTTGCCAATCTTATTACAAAAAAAAAAAAGAAATCAATTGCAAATCACTGAATGTGGAGATTTAAGACTATACCTCACTATTGTTGTTGTGTCATACAGTTGTGACCAACTCTTCATGACCCCATGTCCATGGAGTTTTCTTGGCAGGAATACTGGAGCGTAGACATGGGCACGACTTGGCGAAATCTTCGCTTCCGTTACGTAACGGAAACGGCAACGACAATTACTCCGCCAGAACTCAAACTCGAACCGACTAAAGAAAAATTGGGTCTGATTTGTCGTGTTGTCGTTCCTGGCATCGCAGCGATCACGCGATGCCAAGCGGCAGAGAAAAAAGTTTTTAAAATTAAAAAAACACCTGATTCCCGGCCAAAAAAGCAGGCGAAAATATGCCTGCCTGAGGGCACCTACCAGAGGGGTGGTTTCTGGGGGGGGGGGGTCCCCGGCCTCCCCCCCTCTCCTCTCCTGGGCTGCGCATCCTCGTCGTCTTGCCAACTCGCCATGCCATGCGGTGCGGGCGGGGGATCCAAAATGGATTATTTTGAAATCGTGGTGGTCCAAAAACACACCAAAGCCGGCACAGAAACGCGAAAATAGCTATTTTAAAACTGCCTGAATTTTTTACAGTAGCAGCAGTGGGTTTTTCTTGCAACAAAACGTCTCCATTGATTTTATTTTATTTTATTTTATTTTATTACACCTGCGCAGTGCGCAATGATGATGGGCTGGCCATGGGAGTGGACCATGCAAATGTTTGGAGCCATTCCACCAATTGCATGGCCACTTGACCAGGTTTTGACCGAGACTTCTGGGATGTGCCATTCGGGCATAAAAAGCCCACTACCGTAGCCCGAACCCGAACCCATACGCCAGTACACTGTCCTTCTTAGTGGGTCAGAGAGGCACCCAGAGGTGCACCCCACGAACTCACCCTAACCTTACCCGTAATCCTAAGCCTAGCCCTTGCGCTAACCCTAACACTAAGCCAGATCTGTGTACTCGCATTGCACTACACACGCAAGTACACTTGCGCCCAGATGCAATAGCAGTGGGGCTGCAGTCTACAGAGAGGCACCCAAAAGAGGTGCCTCCACACTCAATTTGGTATGCATATCCAATTGGCTATGAATGCCATTTTGTAGCGGGCCAGAGGAGGCACCCACCCACAGAGGTGCCTCCAGGAGCCCGCTTTCCCTTCATAGCAGGCCAGAGGAGGCACCCACCCCAGAGAGGTGCCTCCAGGAGCCCGCTACCCCCCCCAAACCAGTACTAACGACAGATGAAAAAACGACACACGAAACGACAATTTTTTGAAAAAATTAGCAAAAAACGGAAACGAGCAGAAACGGGCCGGCTCCGACACACGACAACTCGAAAACATCATTTTCCCTGGTCGTGCCCATCTCTACTGGAGTGGCTTGCCAGTATGAATAAAAATTGGACATGTTTTTCTTTTTCTTTTTTACAATTGTCAATTCAAAACACACTTGAAGTTAATAAGTTTAGGAAAATTCAATATTAGGCAGGCAGGGGGTCTACAGAAAACAAAAAATGGCAACCTCTGATCCAGATAGACAAAATCCCCTGGTTCCCCTGCATCCATGTACCTGTTGACCTTTTCAAAGAATCCTAAAAGGTTTGTGAGACTTGACCTACACTTGCAGAAACCTAAAAGGTTTGTGAGGCAAGACTTACTCTTACCTATGCTGTGCTGATTTTCCCTCAGCAAGGCTTGTTCTTTGTGCTGTAAGATTTTCTCTTGGATGAGGCCTTCCACCATCTTTCTTGGAACAGACCTCAGGATCACTGGCCCATAGCTGGCTTATAGACGGTTGTGTTTGCACAATGGCACCAAAATGGAAGAGGAGTGAAGTGGAGCAGAAGGGGACAAGGAAAGCACTTTCTTTAAGTGAGAAGCTGAGGATCCTGGACTTGATTCTTTTGCAAGAATCTCTGACAAGAATGAATCATCTGTCCACGGGATTGTGAAGAAAGAGAGAGAAATCCAGAGATCTCGGGCTGTTTCACCCCAGATTGCAAAAGTTACATCCACAATATGTGACAAGTGCTTAGTGAAGATGGAGAAAGCAATGCATTTGTCGGTGGAGGATAAGAACTGGAAGCGGGTTGGTTTCTGATTGATGGGAACGTGTTGGGTCAGAAAGCAGTGAGCTTGTACAAAGTCTTTAGCAAGGGATCCATAGAAACAAGTGACAAGCAGGGGCTGGCTGCACAGATTCCAGAACAGGTATGGACTCTGAGGGTGGGTGGGTGTCTTTTCTGTACTTGAGAAAGATTTTGGGGGTGTTGGCCAGGCATTCGCTACTACCCACAGATTTCATTGTAATCCCCCCACAGATTACGGGGATCTGTAGATCCTGATTCACTGAAAACTGGCAAATGGCAGAAACAAAGGCAGCAGAAAGAGCAGAGGGCCAAGGGGGGAGGGATTGTGTCAACTCCCCAGCAAGTTGGTGACCAAGTCATTCCTGTCTAGTGATCATGGGCTCCTCGGCATCTTTTTGCTAACAAACTCCAACGTGTTTCCTGCAATGGATCCACGGGGCTCCTTGGCCAGCAATCATGTTGTTTTTTTCTGCCCATGATCTCAAGGGAACTTGAATACATGATGGAATCAAAAACCAACCCCCCCCCCCCCAAAAAAAAAAACCTCTCTGCACTGGTTGGGAGACACACAGGAGTTTGCTTAAAACCTTTTTTTTTATTTCCTTCTTTCTTGAATGGCCCAAAGAATTTAGCACTGGCAGTTTCCAAGTCTAACATTTAAGACCTGTTAAAAGTTTGGAAGAAATGTCTTTCAAGGAGTGGCTTAGGGAACTGGGAATGTTTAGTCTTACAAAAAGAAGGCTGAGAGGGGATATGATAGGTATGTTTAAATATTTGAAAGGATGTCATATTGAAGAAGGAACATATAGGTTTCCATGGCTTCAGAGACCAGGACTCGGGGCAATGGTTTCAAACTACAGGAAACGAGATTCAGTTTAAACATTAGGAAGTATTTCATGACAGTTGCTGTTCAGCAATGGAATATACTGCCACAAAGGAGGGTGGAGGGAGTCTCCTTCTTTGGAGGTTTTTAAGCAGAGGCTGGGTGGCCATCTGTCAGGGGTTCTGTGATGGGGGTTCCTGCACGACAGAGGGTTCGACTGGATGGCCCTCGAGCTCTCTTCCAGCTCTAGGATTCTATCATTCTATGCTCTATCTCACTGTGCAAATATTTGTACATAGTATGTCACTATGTATTTGTTCATTTATTTCATTTACTTCCCAATTTTCCATGGAAAGATCATGCCGAAGGCAGCTTACAAATTTCTTAAAAGGATAAAAACAGCTGAAATCACATTTAGCTAATATACTGTATATCACAGAAGTGAGTACACCCCCTCGCATAATAATAAACTTTATTTTTATGCCGCCTTTCTTCCTGAAGGGACTGAAGGTGGCATATTTTGTAGACATTATAGTACATATTTTCATGTGACAACAATGAAGAAATGACACATTGGCTACAATGTAAAGCAGTGAGTATACAGCTTTTATAACAGTGTAAATGTGTCCCCTCAAAATAACTGCAAAACACAGCCATTCATGTATAAACTGCTGGCCACAAAATGAATGTATCCCTAAGTGACAATGTCCAAATTGAGCCCACGTAGCCATTCCCCCCCCCCGTTGTCATGAGACCCATTAGTGTCACAAGTTCTCAGGTGTGCAGGGGGGCAGGTGTTATCGCTCTCACTCTCACATTTGGTGTTAACGCTCTCACTCTCTCATACTAGTCACATGAAGTTCCACATGGCACCTCATGATAATGAGCTATCTGAGGATCTAAAAAAACAAATTGTTGCTCTACATAAAGATGGCCTATAAGCAGATTGCCAAGACCCTGAAATGGAGCTGCAGCATGTTGGCCAAGACCATAGAGTGGTTTAACAGGACAGGTTCCACTCAGAACAGGCCTTGCCATGGTCAACCAAAGAAGTTGAGTGCCCGTGCTCAGCGTCATATCCAGAGGTTGGCTTTGGAGTGCTGCCAGCATTGCTGCAGAGGTTGAAGGGGTGGGTGGCACAGTGGGCTCATCACCCATGTTGTGGAAGCCAGTGCTTCGGTCGGGGATCTCCTCCATAAGAACCTTCCCTGATGAGATGTCCCAACCCCCTTGTTTAACTCCCATTTTAAACCCATTTCCATTGACTGTTAATGTTGAAGAGAATGAACAAGCTATAGAAATGAATCCATTGAGCCCAGAAGTTATTGTAAGAAATAAAAATTTATTAGAAAATAAAGACAACAGAGTGGACATTCCTCCTTGTGTCTCGGAACCATGGGTTGATAACAACGAACCCTCACAGTGGTCAACTTGTCAGTGCTCAGACCATACGCCGCACACTGCATCAAATTGGTCTGCACAGCTGTTGTCCCAGAAGGGAAGACTCTTCTAAAGATGATGCACAGCAAAGCCCACATACGGTTTGCTGCAGACAAGCAGACTAAGGACATGGATTTCTGGAACCATGCCCTGTGGTCCAATGAGACCAAGATGGTGTCAAGTGCATGTGGCCACAACCAAGTGAGAAGTACAAAGTCAAGTGGATCGTGCCTACAGTCAAGCATGGTGGTGGGACTGTTGCCGGGGAGCCACAGTTCATTGAGGGAACCATGAATGTCAACCTGTACTGTGACATACTGAAGCAGAGCATGATCCCCTCCAGAGACTGGGCTGCAGGGCAGTATTCCAATGATAACCACCCCAAACACACCTCCAAAATGACTGTTGCCTTGCTAAAGAAGCTGAGGGTAAAGGTGATGGACTGGCCAAGCATGTCTCCAGGCCTAAACCCTATTGAGCATCTGTGGGGCATCCTGGAACGGAAGGTGGAGGTGCGCAAGGTCTCTAACATCCACCAGCTCTGTGATGTTGTCATGGAGGAGTGGAAGAGGACTCCAGTGGCGACCTGTGGAGATCTGGTGAACTCTGTGCCCAAGAGGGTTAAGGCAGTGCTGGAAAATAACAGTGGCCACACAAAATACTGACATTTTGTGCCCAATTTGGACATTGTCACTTATGGCTGTACTCACTTTTGTTGTTAAACATTAATGGCTGTGTTGTTAGATATTAGATATTAATGGCTGTGTGTTGCATTATTTTGAGAGGATGTAGCAGATTTTAGAAGTAGTGAAGCCTATTAGCTTAGGCCAAATGTAAACATGCAATATTAAGAAGCACTCAGACTTGTACTGTAGTTTTCTCATTATCTCAGTGTCTCAGTAAATAAGAGCCAGTGGAGATACCAGCCAGAAGCAAGTGAAATCTGATTGGTCTAAAAGCAACATGTGACTGTCTTTTCCCATGCTTGTAAAGAGTTGGAAGAGAAGAAGGACTTTTTCGAAGAAGGATTTCATGGCTGTGCAATGAAGACAAGCTTAGAAATGTAGTTTAGAAATTAGATTGTGAGGCTTCTACCTCATAGCTTCATTCAAGTTAGGGAAGGACTCGTGTTATGTTATTTTCAAGTAAGAGCCATATTTTTGTGTAACCTCCAGTGGTTTTAATAAATATATTTTTAACTATAAGGATGGTGCCTTGAAAGTGGTTTTTGGTAAATCAAAACTCTCATCAATAGAAAGCTTGGAGAATATATTCACTTAATCAAACCCACAGGTTTTTTTAAGTCTCTTGCATTAATTCAGCTGATGTCGATTGGCAGGGGAGACCCTGTAGAGGCTGGAAATTAACACAATTCCAGAGGCTGAGGTCCTGGGATTCCATACAGGGGATAGCACATTTACACTGTTATACAAGCTGTATACTCACTGCTTTATATTGTAGCCAATGTAGCCATTGTCACATGAAAAGATATACTAAAATATTCAAAAAATGTGAGGGGTTGTACTCACTTCTACGACATACTGTATATACAAGTTCATACAAGTCTTCCCCATTGTAAGCATTATTTATTTCTTGTTTCCTAGCCAAAAACAAAGCAAAAGCAAAGTGTTCTGCTTATATACTGTCCCATAGCACTTCAAGCACTCTCTGGCTACACATTGCCCACCCCCACCTCCCCAGCAAGCTGGGTACTCATTTTACCAGCACTCACTTCTTCCTGTTAGTTCATCTCACTCAGCAGCAGCTCTGCTTGGGATCACACCAAGGCTTGAAATGGCTGAGGCGACCTTCCTCATGGGAAAAGGATTAGTGTGGCTCCACCCCTCTGCCCGGAGAAAGGATTAGTCTGGCTCCACCCCCTGCTTCCTTTGTTTGAGGAAGATTCTAGCTGCTTCCTTTGTTTAAACAAAGGTGGCTATTTGCAATTTAAATTAGCAGTTTAAATTAGCTGAGGCCTCTAAAGGAGCTGTATTCCAACGGCTAGCAGCCCAGAAACTTACCAGTGCTCACTTCCTCCTGTTTGTCTGTGAAGATTCTCAGTCATCCAGGTGCGTTTAACCGATGAAGCTGTTTGGATGAACAGCGAAACGTTTCTATCTCTCAAAAAAGAAGTCCAGTAGCCATGACTCAACTCCCAGTTCCTCCTGTTTGTTTGTCTCACTCAGCAGCAAACAGGCCTGTTTGTTTTTCAAATCCAAGGCACATACTGGAGTCTAGTAGAGTCGGGCTGAATTTGTGCCCTGATATGCACCGAGTTCTTCTAATGCACCTGAGGTTCTCTCACATGCTAATAAGGTGCCTGTCTGGCTCAGCAGCAAAAGTGCCAGATCATGGGCATAAATACAGTAGGACCCCGTGTATCTGTGGGGGATTGGTTCTGGGCTGCCCGGTGGATATGGAAATTTGAGGATAAGAGCGAACACTCTTATCGAAGGATGGTGGTGGCATTGGTGATGACAGCAGTGGTGGGAGTGGTAGGGATGAAAGTGGTGGTGCTGCCCAGCCATCAGGCATTTGGGCCACCGGGGCTGCCGGCAGGGTACTCCCACCAGCTCATGCAGTCTTGCATCACCAACAGGGTTTCTCGACTTGCTGAATGACTGTGCCTTAGAGCAACTTGTCATGGAGCCCACCCGAGAACAGGCAACTCTGGATCTAATACTGTCTGATACTCAGGACCTGGTTAGGGATGTGAATGTCACTGAGCCTCTGGGGAACAGTGACCATGCTGCAATCTCCTTTGCCATGCATGTCAGAGGAAGAGTGTCAACCAAATCAGACATAAAAACCCTTGATTTTCGAAGGGCAAACTTCCCTCAGATGAGGAAACTAGTTAGAGAGAAATTGAAGGGGAAGGTTAGAAGAATCCAGTCTCTTGGAGTGCATGGAGCCTGTTTAAAACAACGGTAATAGAGGCCCAGCACAAGTGCATACCACAAAGAAAGAAGAGCTCATATAAGTCCAAGAGGACACTGGCATGGTTAACGAGTGCAGTTAGAGAGGCTCTAAAGCACAAGGAGAGGTCTTTCTGTAAATGGAAATCCTCCCCAAATGAGGAAAATAAAAAGGAACACAAACTCTGGCAAAAGAAATGTAAGAAGATGATAAGGGGGGCAAAGAAAGGTTTTGAGGAACGCATGGCTAGCAATACTGTATAAAGGGTAATAATAAAAGCTTCTTTAAATATGTTAGAAGTAGAAAACCTGCCAGAGAACCAGTTGGCCCTCTGGACGGTGAGGGAGGAAAAGGGGAGGTTAAGGAGGACTTGGAAATTGCAGAGAAATTGAATGACTTCTTTGCGTCTGTCTTCACGACAGAGGACTTTGAGCGGATTCCGCTGCCTGAGCCGCCCCTCTTGACTAAAGAATTAAATCAAATACAGGTTAAAAGAGAGGAGGTTTTCGGACTAATTGATAAATTGAGGATTAACAAGTCACCGGGCCCAGATGGCATCCACCCAAGGGTTATTACGGAACTGAGAAATGAAATTGCAGATCTCTTAACGCTTATATGCAACTTGTCTCTTAAAACGGCCACAGTGCCGAAGGACTGGAGGATGGCAGATGTCACACCAATTTTTAAAAAAGGAAGGAGGGGGGACCCAGGAAACTACAGGCCAGTTAGCCTTACATCTGTCCCAGGGAAGATGGTGGAAAGCCTCATCCAAGAGAAAATCTTAAAACACATAAAAGAACAAACCTTGCTGAGAGAAAATCAGCATGGCTTCTGTAAGGGTAAATCTTGTCTGACAAACCTTTTAGATTTTTTTGAAAAGGTCATCAGGCACGTGGATTTGGGTGAACCGGTGGATATAGTCTATCTGGATTTTCAAAAGGCTTTTGACACAGTCCCTCACCAAAGGCTGCTGAGAAAATTGCACAGTCAGGGGATAAGAGGACAGGTCCTCTTATGGATTGAGAACTGGTTGAGATCCCGGAAAAAAAGAGTAGGTGTCAATGGGAAATTTTCGCAATGGAGAGAAGTGAAAAGTGGTGTGCCCCAGTGCTCTGTCCTGGGACCGGTGCTTTTCAATCTGTTCATAAATGACCTGGAGACAGGGATAAACAGTGAGGTGGCCAAGTTTGCAGATGACACAAAACTTTTCTGTGTGGTGAAAACCAGAGAAGATTGTGAAGAGCTCCAGAAGGATCTCTCCAAACTGGGGGAATGGGCTGAGAAATGGCAAATGCGTTTTAATGTAACCAAATGTAAAGTAATGCATATTGGGGCAAAAAATCCAAACTTCATCTATCAACTCATAGGCTCTGAGTTATCCGTGACGGATCAGGAAAGAGATCTTGGTGTGTTGGTGGACAGCTCCATGAAGGTGTCTCCCCAATGTGTGGCAGCGGTGAAGAAGGCCAATTCCATGCTAGGGATTATCAAAAAGGGGATTGAAAATAAAACAGCCAACATTATAATGCCATTATACAAAACAATAGTAAGGCCGCACCTGGAGTATTGTGTACAATTCTGGTCACCGCATCTCAAGAAAGACATAGTGGAACTGGAAAAGCTGCAGAAAAGACGCCGGAAGCAGCTGAAGCTCCTGACTCCCCCCCCTCAAGGATTGATGTCCATGCCTGGGGGGACACTTACCTATTATATCATCACCCTCCAGTCCACCTGGGGAGGGTTAGGGACCTGGAGTTTAATTGGCAAGCCTACTGGTGGAAATGGGGTTGATGGGGGGGGGTTTTCCCTGTTGGGGGGTTTGGAGCCCGGACGTGGGTATCAGCGTGTTGCTGTTGATTTCAATCCCAGCACCTTTAATACAGCAACCTCTCATTCACCATCTGAGCTTTGATCCCCTGGCTTCCACCCCCTTCTACTCCCAGGTGGTTACATCTCTCCTGGCGCTTTGCCCATTTGTTTTATTTTTTATTGTTACTAGATTGTTTATTTTATTATTATTATTGTAATTTATTGTTGTTTACAGCTTGTTAGTGATTGTAATTTATTTATTGTATTATTGTAATTTTTGCTTGTCAGTACTTATATTGTTAGGTTATATTAGTTTTTTTTTTCCCTTCCGCCATGTTTGCAGGGACTCATATACCAACTGTGACGGGCCGTGGGCGGTACGCTTGTAGCCGGGGGGGTTGTCAGATCCGAAGAACCCGGGTCAGGCATCTTGTGCCTGTCCCGCGTTCTGACCCCTCGGCTCCCTGCCACGTGTCCGGGAGTCACTTCTCCAGTGCCTCCAGCCTTTCCTGCATGCTGCTGAATGCCAGGTCAGTCCACAACAAAATCCCCATCATATATGATACCATCCAGGATGGGCGGGCTGACCTGGCCTTCATTACCGAGACCTGGGTGGGTGCAGAGGGGGGGGGGCTTCGCTCTCCCTGCTGTGCCCGCCCGGGTATCTGGTGCAGGGTGTGGGGAGGCTGGAGGGTCAGAAGGGAGGAGGGGTCGCCATCGTCCATCGGGATTCTCTTTATGTTTGCAGGGCCTCGACATTGGTTAGCCAGGGGTTAGAGTGCCTTCACCTGTTGGTGGGACAGCGGGACAGATTTGGCATTGTGCTCGGTTACCGTGCTCCCCGCAACCCAGCACAATCCCTCCCGGAGCTCTCCGAGTTCATCGGGGCTGCACTTTTGAAGTCCCCGCGCCTTTTGGTTGCGGGTGACTTCAATGTGCATGCCGGCGGTGAGCTTTCTGGGGCAGCTCTGGAGTTCATGGAATCCATGGCGTCCATGGGTCTGTCCCAGCATGTTGTATGCCCCACTCACAGGTCCGGCTACACCCTGGATCTGGTTTTTTCCTCCATGTCGGGGATTTCGAGTCTGGAGGTTGGGGGCATCGTCCCCCTTCCTGTGTCATGGTCAGACCATCACCTGCTTACTTTCCCGGTGGCGATTCCGGCCCCTCCTCGCGGGGACCATTGGCCTCCTGTTTTGGCCCGTCCCCGAAGACTCATGGACCCTTCTCGGTTCCAGGAAGTCTTCGGGGCGTTTCCTGGAGAACTGACTGGCGCGCCGGCCGAGGTTGTGGCCAACCATTGGTTTGATACAGCTGCCCAGACCATCGACCGGATCGCCCCTAAGCGTCTTCTCCGTTGCCGAGCTCGGTCCTCGCCGTGGTTTACGTCCGAGCTCCGAGCGATGAAGCAGGAGAGGAGAAGACTAGAGCGCAGCTGGAGAAGAACCCGGACGGTTATCAGCAAGGCTGCTGTTGTTTCCCAGACTAGACGCTATTCCAACGCGATCAGGGAGGCCCAAAGATCTTTTGTCTCCCTGAGAATTGGTGAGGCCTCGAACCGTCAAGCGGAGCTTTTCCGTGTGGTTCGGGACCTCACCAATCCTAGTCTGGTTGGGCCTCCTCCTACTGAGTTCAGTAGCGAGAATTTCGCAGCCTTCTTTTGTTCAAAAATAGAGGCCATCCGGACCGGCTTCGACTCCGGTTGCAGTAGCACTGTCCCGGCACCCCCAGATGCTGGGCCGCCTTCGTCGCCTCGGTTGGATGTGCTTGGGCCTGTTTCCGCTGTCGAGGCCTCCAAGGCTATGGCTCACTGCCGACCGGCGTCCACTCCTTTCGATCCCTGCCCAGCCTGGCTCATTAAATCTGCCAGCGGGACCATGGCCGAATGGGCTTCGGCTATTGCTACCGCCTCCTTCAGCGAGGGGGTTTTTCCCTCTCGTCTGAAGGAGACGGTGGTAAAGCCCATTCTCAAAAAACCTGGCCTTTCCCCGGACGATTTAACCAACTATCGTCCTATTGCCAACGTCCCGTTTATGGGCAAGGTGATCGAGAGGGTGGCGGCGGTTCGGTTACAGTCATACCTGGAGGATCGGCAGTGCCTCGATCCATGCCAGTCCGGGTTCAGGCCTCGTCGGGGGACTGAAACAGCTTTGGTCGCGCTGCAAGATGACCTAATCCGGGCGGCCGACAGGGGTTGCTCTACCCTGTTGGTTCTCCTGGATTTGTCAGCGGCCTTTGATACCGTCGACCACGGTATCCTGTTGGATCGGCTCTCCGAGGTTGGTATCGGAGGCACTGCTCGCAGTTGGCTCCGATCCTTCCTGGAGGACCGTCCACAGTACGTGCTGCATGGGGGGGAGTTGTCGGCTCCTTGGATACTCCCTTGTGGGGTTCCACAGGGGTCGTCGCTGTCCCCCATGCTGTTTAACATCTACGTAAGGCCGCTGGCTGGGGTCATCAGGAGATTTGGAGTCTGCTGTCATCAGTACGCTGATGACACGCAGCTCTATCTCTCCTTTTCCACCTCTGCAGTGGAAGCTGTGAGGATCCTTGATGAGTGCCTGGACGCCGTCCTGGCTTGGACCGGGGCGAACAGGCTTAAGCTCAACCCCGAGAAGACGGAGGTTATGTTCTTTGGGAGCTCACCATCTGGGTACGGTGGCCCTCTTCCGCAGCTGGGGGGGGTTTCTCTCCAGCCTGTGGAGAGGGCGCGGAATCTGGGCGTGGTCCTGGACCCGGCGCTGACCCTGGAGGCTCAGGTGGCGTCGGTGACCAGGGCTGCTTATTTCCATCTTCGTCAGATCGCCCAGATCCGCCCGTACCTGGATGTTGACTCTCTGAGAACAGTGGTCCAAGCACTGGTGATCTCGAGACTGGACTACTGTAACGCTCTCTACATGGGGTTGCCCTTGACTCTTCTCCGGCGCCTGCAGCGGGTACAGAATGCGGCAGCCAGGCTGGTGGCTGGTGTGCGTTGTTATGACCATATCACCCCAGTCCTGGCTCGCCTGCACTGGTTGCCCGTTGCGGCCCGGATTAGATTCAAGGTCTTGGTTTTAGTTTATAAAACCCTCCATGGCTTGGGACCGGACTACCTGTCAGAGCGTATCGTCCAGCGATCCACCTCGGTCCGTCCAGTTCGGCAGGTGCGAGCGCACTCGCTTCGGGTTGCCACCCCTCGAGAGGCCCGGAAGACGGTCACCCGAAACCGGGCCTTCTCTGTGGCAGCCCCATCTATATGGAACGCCATCCCCAGCGAAGTGCGCTCTGCAGAGTCCCTGCAGGCCTTTCGAAGAGCTCTAAAGACCTTCTTATTTCGAGAGGCCTTTGGCGAAATTTAATTTTTTTTTCCGCCATCGCTGCTATTAATGCTATTATTTTTATTATTATGCCCATTGTGTCTCCAGTTTATTTTAGGATCTACGTCTTTGACATGCTGGGACGCGTTTGGAGGCTTAGGTTTTATGATCCTAGGATTCGTAGGTTTTATACTGTCTGTTTAATTTGTTATTTTTGTATTTGTTTTGTTATTTGATCTGTTGTTAGCCGCTTAGAGTCCTTGCAAAGGAGATAAGTGGGATATAAATATAAAAAATAAATAAAATAAATAAATAAAAGAGCGACTAAAATGATTACTGGGCTGGGGCACCTCCCTTATGAAGAAAGGCTAAAACATTTGGGCCTCTTTAGTCTGGAAAAAAGGCGCTTGAGGGGGGATATGCTTGAGACATACAAAATAATGCAGGGTATGAGTAAAGTGGATAGAGGGAAGCTCTTCTCCCTCTCCCAAAATACCAGAACTAGGGGACATACACTCAAATTGAGGGCTGGGAGAGTAAGAACTGACAAAAGAAAATATTTTTTCACCCAGCGCGTTGTAAGTCTATGGAACTCCCTGCCACAGGAGGTGGTGATGGCATCTGGTCTGGATGCCTTCAAAAGGGGATTGGACAGATTCCTGGAGGAAAAGTCCATCACAGGTTACAAACCATGATGGAGAAACCAGGGTACTTCAAGGGCCAGATGCAGGGGAGTGGTATCAGGAGACAGATATCTAGTCTCATGCGCTCCCAAACGCATCTGGTGGGGCCGCTGTGAGATACAGGAAGCTGGACTAGATGGGCCTTTGGCCTGATCCAGCATGGCTCTTCTTATGTTCTTATGTTCTAAGATCCGTCTGGCTGGTTGCCGGCAGGGCACTCCCACCACGTGCCACTGGCAGGGCCCTTGTCCCCCGCCATCTGCAGATAACTGAATATGCGGATGGTGAGCCCACGGATACGGGGTCCTACTCTAAAACCCTTGTAGCTTGAAGAGATGGTTGGCCACTGGTGCAGCTGTTACGCAAAACACCAGCCTGTGGGATAGGCCATTCTTTGGAGCCCGCCAGTGGCTGCCTTGTCCCTGAAAAAAAGCTTGATATTTACTTTAGTTGGCTTGTAATCCTTGTTTAAGGACCAAAATCAAGCAAATATATTAAAACCACCAAGATCAGTTAGGATACCAATCAAAAACACAGCAGGCCAGGTTAGACGTCACATGACAGCCTTTAAATATGTGTTTTCATTCCCTTGTTCAAAGAAGAGGACAAGCAGATTGCAAGCCAGAAGGGAACACACTCCACAGTGAGGGAGCCACACTGAAGAAGGGCCCCTCTGGTGTGATTTTTAGGCAGCTTGTAAATTTGCTTTTTAGAGAGCTTCTCCCAATGATCTTAATGTCCATTCAGGCTCATCATAAGGTAGGCAGTTCTCAGACAGCCAGGCTGTGGGCAAATTAGAGATTTTAAAATTAGGACCATTAGCTGGAATCAACCCCCAGGTCTTTCAGTACTAAGATCATACAATCAGGACAACATGCACCAGCAAGGAGCCTGGCTGCTGCATGTCACACCAGCTCAAAACACTGGACCTTCTTCAAAGGTGGCCCCACACACAGCACACTGCAGTAGTCAAGGTGTCAATATTTTTTAAAGTGTTTATGGGGTGCAAAGCTTTTGCCCTAAAAATGAAAAGTTATTTTAAAATGTGCCTCCGAGATTGCTAAGAAAAGCAAAGTACAATTGGAAAAGTGCTCAAACCCAAACACCTCAATTGTTTTGGTTCAAAAGCTACTGATAAGATAAAGCAGAAGTAACTGATTCAGTTTTATGCCAGTTTTCACCAGAAATTGTAAACCACAGAACAGTGTGACGTGAAACAGGGGGCTTTAAGGAAAGGCCCGACCTTGAGGAAGAGAGGTCTTCTTCTGGGCAAGGCTGGATCCTGCCGCCTTCAACATCTGAGACTCTCCGAGGCTGGGAAGTCCAAGCAGAGACTTTGGCTTGTGGGTACAGAGCAAGGGGTACACATACAGGGAGATCATAGTAGACAGCCATGTCCAAACTTCGGCCCTCCTGATGTTTTGGACCACAACTCCCAGAATTCTAAGCTTAAACTGCCAATGACAAAGGACTGTGGGACTCCCTGCAACAGGATGTGGTGATGGCATCTGGCTTGGATGCCTTCAAAAGGGGATTGGACAGATTCCTGGAGGAAAAGTCCATGACAGGTTACAAACCATGATGGAGAAACCAGGGTACTTCAAGGGCCAGATGCAGGGGAGTGGTATCAGGAGGCAGATATCTAGTCTCATGCGTTCCCAAACGCATCTGGTGGGGCCACTGTGAGATACAGGAAGCTGGACTAGATGGGCCTTTGGCCTGATCCAGCATGGCTCTTCTTATGTTCTTATGTTCTTATGAGTTGTGGTCCAAAACATCTGGAGGGCCAAAGTTTGGACATGCCTGTAGTAGGATGTTCCCAGACATGATGGGAAACGCACGCTGTGATGGAACGCAACAGCGCCGGCTGCCCAGGAGGCGCCCGCGGGCCGCCGGCCCGAAGGAACAGGGAGGGAGGGCGTTCCTGCCCGCCCGCCCCTTCCTGCGCGGCCGCTCGCCTTTCGCTTTCGTTTCCCACGGCGGGGCCGGAGGACCTCTGCCCGAAGCCGCTGGCATGGCCGGCCGGCCGCTGGACGAACCGCGAGGCGCGGGGGCTTCCGCCGGACCCAGCAGTAGCGGCAGCAACAGCAGCAGCAGGATGGCGGCGGCGGCGGCGGCGGTGGAGGTGCGCGGTGTTCCCCTGGACGTGGCGGACGACCTGCTGGTGCTTTACTTCGAGAACCGTCGCCGCTCGGGCGGAGGGCCGGTGCTGAGCTGCCGGCGGGCGGGCGGGCGGGCCGTGCTGACTTTCGAGAGCCCGCAAGGTGAGAGGGCGGCGCGGGCAGGCGGGCCCCGAGGGGCGCAGGGCAGCTGTACCCATTCACGCCCACTGGGAACGACCGCCTTTGGGAGCAGGCCCTTCATCAGCTCGGGCAGGAGAGAGCGGGCGGGCGGGGGCTGTGAAGCGCCGCGGCCGGACCCCTGGGGGCTGCTCCGAAGGCGTTGCACTGGAAGAGCGCCCCGGGATCTGTGGGGCCTTGGCCGGTGCGTACCTGCCCTTGGTCCGAGGGCCGGGGACTCAAGAAACTCCCCGTTTGGAGGGAGCGGTGGACTCGTGAAAGGCTCATTGGTTCCGTGGAGGTGCTCGAGGGGGCTTGCACTGAATAAGCAATAGGATTTGGGCAACTGTGAAGCCCTGGAGTGATGCCTGGACCCCCTACCCCCCCCACTGGTGAAGCCGGCCACCTGGCACGCCTTGCAGGCAGGGACACGGGAAGGGAAGGGCGGTCGCGGCAGCCCCCTCCCCTGCGGGGCCACCCTGGGGCTCCCCTCCTGCTCTCCCCCCATGAGGGTCAAGGGAGAGCTTTTTCCAAAACATCGGTGACTCTGGAAGGAACCGCGGAGAATGCCAGCAGGAGCACTTGGGGGTCACTTTGTGGGCTCCCGAGTGGAGCTGGCGGCACCAAAATGGACGGGGGGGGGGGTGGAGGTATTGCAGGGCGAGTGTGGAAATGAATGGGGAGCGTCACACCCAGGTCAGTGTCCACTCTGCCCACCCCACCCTCTTGCTCCCTGGAAGTGACGAGGGAAGGGGCCAAAGGGAGGCTGTGGGGAAAGCCGCTCTCCCCCTCGCTCCCCCCATAGCAGAGCCGTCAAGGGGGAGCAGCAGCAGCAGCCCTAGAGCCCCTCCCTGCAGGACCTGGTGAGCAGCTCTTGCGTGATGGTTCCCCCCTTGCTTCGGGGGTGGGGATGGGGCTCCTGGAGGTCCTTCCTGCCTTGGGTGGCCATGAGTCAGAAGCGGCTTGATGGAGGCATGGAGTAACAGCAATTCCAGGGGAGCCGGTCAGGAGAGGAGGGACCTCAGCCCCAACAGAGAGCCACGCTGTTGTGCTTCTCTGCTCTTGCCATGAGCAGCACCAGTAACTCTCCCGTGGCACCTGGGCCACTGAGGGCGCTTTCACACGACCTCTAAAATCCACTAGTAACTTAAATTTGGACCAGAGATCATAGGGGTTTGTTCTGCTTCCTGTGTTCCCACCCTTCCGCAGTCCATTGCTCCTGTCTTCCTGAGGGGAGGGAGAAAAAAAAGGAGAAAAGAATGCAGGCTCTTAAGCAGCCCCTTAGGGCAGGGGTGCCCAAACTTTTTGTAAGGAGGGCCAGATTTGGTGGCTGAGAATTTGTCAGGGGCCGGTTGCTCCCCGACCCTGCCACTCCACTGCAAGCCCCACCCACTTTCTATTAAAAAAACATGGGGTGAAGGAGGGGGAGGGAGGGGTGGGCCAACCAGCCACAGGCCACTCAGAATGGCCTGACAGGCCGGATTTGCCCCCCCTCCGGACTTTGGGCAGGCCTGCCTTAGGGATTCCAGGGATTCCAGGCTGTTAAAGGGGCAGGAGGACAACAAAAGAACAAAGAGAAGGCGAGGAGAGCCCGGCATCCACAGCTTTATAATCCGCATCAGAAATTTTTTTACCTCCGGAGGCCAGGTACTTGGAAAATGTACTGGGACGCGCTTAGGTGGGTGTGGTCGTAATTAAACGTCCACAGCTGGTGGGAAAACAATTTTAAGCTCCACATCTGGGAGCCCTTTGCCTTGCATTTTAGGGGTCGTGTAAAAGCTGCCTGAGTGGCTGTGAACAGGAGCAAAGGCTGTGCCAGTTTGCCCTCCTTTATTCTTTCCCCACCCACACCCACCACCCTGTGATGCAAAGGTAGAGCCACCCTAAGGGGCTCCCCCCCCCCCCGTTTTCCCCGGTGCCAGCTGTGCTCGGGCTCCCTGGCGTTGCCCTGCTTTGGGATTTGGCCTCCCAGCCCTGTCTGTGGCTCCCCATGAGACCTGTGCATGCTGGGGGGGGGGGTGCTCTCCCTCCAGGCCGGTTTCTGAGCCTTCTCGGGCGTCCCTCTCTCCCTCATTTCCCCCCCCCTCCAGATGCGCAGGGCGTCCTCTCCAGAGCCACCCACCTCCTGCAGGAGGCCCGCCTGGACGTCCAGCCAGCTGCTCCCCGAGACGATGGGAAGGTGGTCCTGCGGGGCCTGAGCCCCCTCACGAGCCGCGACCTGCTGGAGCTTTATGTGGAGCGCATGCTGGACTGCGAGCGGGGCGACTACTCCCTCTACCGGAGCCCTGCGGGGGATCAAGCCCTCGTGCAGCTGCCGCAGCCCCTCAGCCAAGCAGGTGAGGGCTCAGCCCGTTGGCCTTGCCTCCGCTCCATGGAAACGACACGCCTGAAGGTTGGGAAGAATGGGGAGCGTGCATGCACGCGGCCGAAGGCATGTGCATGGGGGGTTTGTCTTTGCTCCAGAGCGGGGTGTGTGTGTGTGTTGAGCAGCTTTGGTGAGACCTGCAGGTGGACTCCTCTTCTCCATGGCTCCTTCCCTTGCCCACGTACAGGCCTGGTGGTTGCCGGTTCCTTCCTGGCTCTGGAGGGCTCTTGCCCAGCCGTGCCGAAACCTTTGGTGCCCTCGGCCTTCCTTGGCTGTGCCCAGGAAAGATGCCCACGCCTCTGAAGCTGATGCTTTAAAAGCAAAATGTCGGGTGGGGGGGTGTTCTTGGGGAGTGATCACAGGGGCATGGCTAGGAAGGGCGGGCCGAGGGTGGTCCGCCTGATATTGTGGCCTCTGGCAGCTCCTCTCAGCCAGGCTGGCCTAGCTGACTGCAAGGAAGGAGGGGCACTTGAGGGACACCTGGAGGACAGCCCCTTGCCTGCCTCCCCACCACCACCACCAGGGGCTGCCTCACAGGGCTTTGCAGGAAGGCACCTGGCCTTTAGGGAAGAAGCCTTGACTATCCACTCCCACTCCCACACACACACAACAGAGTCCCATCCGTGGGGCAGCAGCTGCTCACATCTCAAACTTCCTGGAGAAATGCCTCTACCCCCCCCCCACCTCCTCCTGCCATTGCCCAGCAGGCCTTGAAATCTCTCAGGAATGTGGGTTTTTAAACTTACAGGTTTTGTATGTCTCTGAATTGTTTTTAAACTTAATTTTAAAAATATACAATTTTTTTAAAAAAATATATGTAACCTTTTGGAACTATCTTCGGCTTATAATTTTATCTCCTGCAGGTTGTCTGGGGTCTCTTATAGGTAAAAAGGCAGCATATAAACAATATAAACAAACGAATAAGCCAGCCTCGGTTTTGGGTAGTCTGGGGCCTTTGGAGCAAGAGGAGGGTCTTGCATGTTTAATGTATGGTGTTCCTTCCTCCTCCTCCTCCTCCTCCTCCTCCTCTGTTTCCCTTTCCGGGCTTCCTTTCATCCTTGGAGGCCAAGGAAGGGTTGCAGGAGAGGCCGGCATGTCCAGTGGCTAGCAAAGGCCCAGAGGCTGTAGCTGTGGCGGGGGGTGGGGAGTGGGCAACTGAGAAAACTCTTCAGGGCCTGGAGGGGTCTTGCTGCTGAGGTTTTGCACCCATGCAAGACTTCTGTTCCCCTGGCTCTCACTCCAAGGAGCCCCATCCCAGCCTTCCTCTGCCTGGGGGTGGGGGTGGGGGTGGGGGTGGGGCATGCCCATGGCTGACCAGGGAGAGGAAGAAGGCTGACCTGCCTGACAGTCGCTCTCTCAGGCATCCCCACGTGGAGGGCAACTTGGCCTCCTCCTCCTCCTCGTGGCACATTGTGGGGAGGGGGCGGCAAGGGCTTCTGGGACCTGGCGCCACCCCCGGGGATGATGATGCCGCCCTTCCTCGCCGCTTGCCTCCACAGAGTTCCTGGCCTTGGCAGAGCGTGTGCGGGGGCGGGGGCTGGAGGGGGCCTCCCTCGTCCTGGACTGGGTGGAACGGCCGAACAGCCTGCTGGTGCAAAGCCACGGCTCGGACCACCTAGACCCAGACCTGCTGGAGCTGTACTTCGAAAGCCGTCGGAGTGGTGGGGGCCCCGTGCAGGCCGTGAGGCTGCTCCGGGGGGGCACCGTGGCGGTGGTCTCCTTCCAGGACCAGGCAGGTGAGTGGTGGTGGTGTGTTTTTTTTTGGGGGGGGGGGAGAAG
Organism: Phrynocephalus versicolor; assembly: GCA_023846285.1. Taxonomy (NCBI): domain Eukaryota; kingdom Metazoa; phylum Chordata; class Lepidosauria; order Squamata; family Agamidae; genus Phrynocephalus; species Phrynocephalus versicolor. Next base: position 468,949 of record JAHTLZ010000028.1, on the reverse strand, counting down.
GCTGGGAGGATGGTCCTTGGCCCACTGCCCTCTTGGGTGGCAGGCTGGCTGTGCGTGTATCTCTGTGTGTGTGTGTCTTCTCTACACCCCTTATGGACCTCGCCCTCCACGCCCCCTCCTCCCTCTCAGACCCAGAGACCTCTCTGGAAAGCTCCCTTTCCCTTCCTGTGCTGGGCCAGGCAGGAAGGGAAGTACAGCCTCCTGGGGTGTGGGATCTGGATCGCTCTTTCACTCCTCCCCGGTCCCTCCCTCTCTCCCCCCCGACCCCCGGGCCCACCTGCCTCTCCCTCTGTTTCCCAGGAGTAGAGAAGCCCCCTTTGCCCAGGTGTCAGTGGCGCCTCTACTTCCCATTGGGCTCGTGGCCTCCCCCTTGCCTTGCCGCCCATGGTGCCCCCCCCCATCTGTGAAGCTGAGAAGGGGGGGGTAAGGCTTCTGCAGGCCCAGAGTTTTCATGAGGAGGCCCCTCTTCCATGTTGCCCTTTTTCTGACTAGGAGGACGAGATGGAGCTGGTCTGGGATGGGTGGGCTCTTCAGAATCCTCCCCCCCTCTCCCCCCACTCCTCTTCAAGCAGCAGGACAGCCTCTCGGGGTGGGCCGGAGTGGGAGGGCGGTGGGGGTCTGGGGGCTCCTCCGTGCACACAGGGTCTCCCGTCCTCCCTGGCTGAGGACCAGCAGAAAAGCTGGCCAATCTCTTCACGCCCCCCCAGCCCCTTTCACAGCCAAGCCTGTGGCTGTACCCCCTCCTTCCTGCCACAGTTGGGCAGCACGTGGAAATGGGGGGGGGAATGGGGCAGTGGGGACCCTGGAAAATGCCCCCCGGCTGGCATGGAGAGCCACAGCCCCTTCCGCCCAGCCCTGGTGGGTGGGATTCACCTTCTTCCTAGCCGTGAGCTGACCAAAGCTGCACAAGCTGACCTGGAGGTCATCCACCCACAGGGGCCACCCTGGAGCCAGGAAGGTCCGGGGGGGGGCGAACCGGTGCCACGGAGGTCGCAGCAGCTTCTCCCCTATCGGAGGAGTCCAGCCGGTCCTAAGGAACGCATCACGTTGGTCAGGCAGGGAGCACCGGCCACAGGCAGCAGCAGCAGTAGCAGCAGCAGCAGCAGCAGCAGCAGCAGCAGCAGGAGGAGGAGGAGGGTTTACTGGGTGCACTGAGCTGGCTGGATTCTGCTTCCCTGCCAGGGCCAGGGCTTGTGCTACCTGGAGTCTGGAGGGGGGTGGCAGGGGGTGGGAACCCATTGCCTCCTCCCTGAGAGGGCACCAGTTCCTCCCCAGATGTTGGTGAGCACACCAATGAACCCCTTCCCAGCCCGTGGCATCCAAATCAAGGCCTGGGTCCCTCAAGTGAAGACCCAGGGCTGCAAATGCACCAGAAGCTGGGAGTGTGTGGACTGAAGCAACACGAGGAGGGGAAGCGGAAGGAGAGAGAGAGAGAGAGAGAGGTGGGGGGCCTGTTGTTCTCCCCATGCAGTGACCTCTGGAGCCGTCATTAAAGAACAGCTCAGGGAGGGCAGGTGCTGGGCTGGGCGACTCATCCCTGTTTTGCACCTGAAGCACGCCTGGCCACATTCCTCTCTCCTAACAGGGGTTTGGGGGCGACTTTCAGTTCTTTCAGCCCCGAGAGCCACCGAGAAAGCTTTGAAGATGATTTTGCTACGACAAGAGGGTTGAGAGTGCAGCAGCATCAAAGCAAGGTGCAAGAGCAATCTCTCTTTCAGAGAGAGAGAGAAACAGAGAGAGAGAGAGAGACAGCACACACTGCAGGAGACCTGGGGAGTCAAAGGCTCGTGATAGCCCAGCTTCTCCCCACCGCACACACCCCTTGAAGCTGGCTGGGAAGAGGGGTGGCCCAGGTGCCCTTGTGCAGGAAAGGAAGGCCGGCACGTGCTGACTGCGGAGACCTCTCCTCGGAGCCAGGCGGCCTGTCCCCCCTTCCCAGTAAGATGAGCTGCTCTGGCCACGGGGGGGGGGCTTTTCGAGTCGAGGGCCTGACCTGCTGCTGCTGCTGCTGCTGCTGCTTCCTGTGGGCACCAGGCTCTCTCCCTCAGCTGGTAAGAGGGTGTTTGTGAAATAGTAAAGGTGTTCTGAACAAGACCTTTCCCACCTGGCAGCCCTCCCCCCCCCCAAACACCACCTCAAGAATGGTGGATGCAGAATCCTGATCTTCCTCTGAATCCAAATGGTGTGTCCCTTGCTTCTTCTTGCTGCTTGTGGGCTTGGCCATTGTTTTCTCTCTCTCTCTCTTAGCCCCAGTTGAGCCATGCTGCCCCTGGAGATTACTTGGTAGAGATGGTGGCCCAAAACAACAGGGGACCCCATCCCAGGGCCTTGGAGGGAGGGCAGGGAAGCCTCACGAAGCCTGCTGGCCACATGCTGCTCCGCCTCCCTGATTGGGAACATTCAAGCCATTGAAGCTGGGCTGTGGCCAAAATGCCACAAGGGGTGACCTCTTAGTCATATTTTGTGAGGGTAACTCATGTGCCCCAAAGCTAGAACATAAGAACAAGAGCCCTGCTGGATCAGGCCAAAGGCCCATCTAGTCCAGCTTCCTGCATCTCACAGTGGCCCAACCAGATGCCTCTGGGAGCACACAAGACTAGATCTCTGTCTCCGGATCCCACTCCCCTGCATCTGGCCCTTGAAGTACCTCAGTTTTAAGCCTTGAGATTGCACATCTCCATCATGGTTTGTAACCTGTGATGGACTTTTCCTCCAGGAATCTGTCCAATCCCCTTTTGAAGGCATCCAGGCCAGATGCCATCCCCACCTCCTGTGGCAGGCAGTTCCTGCTAGTGGCCCCCATAGCAATCGGCTATTTTCATCGGAAACCTTAGGCTGCCTTTCATTGCAAGAGGAGCAGACGGGTGCCTGGCGGGATCAGAGCCTCTAGCTTATGTCTGGAAAGAAGGAAGTGCCTGCATCGGAGAAAGGGGTGTCGGATTGGACGACTCACCAACTGTGTCTCAAAAGCTGAGGCTCTCTCCCAACGTCCTGGGCAAGAGTTGTGGCCACCTGAGGCCACTAGCTCTTCTGGGCGGCGTTGCTGCAGCAGGGCCTTGGTCTCTACCAATGCCCCCCCCCCAGCCCTGGGTCCTTTCCCACTGAGGCCGCAGAGTCCAGGACAGCCCTTCCCGGGGATTAGCCTTGTGGGTAGGTTGAGCAAGGCAGAAAGAGATGCCACCTCCCTGTGTTTGGACTGCAGTTGGGGAGGAAGGGTGGTGGGCAGCTGGCCCACGTGCCACCCCTGCCATTAGAAGCGCCCAAGAGCTGGACAGGGTGGAGCCCTGACCTCCCAAGGAGAAGCCCAGCCATTAGGCAGGCTGCCTCGTCCCCCCACCCCCACCCCGCTTCCTTCACTGGGCCCTGGCCCTCCAGCAGGCGCTGGTGCTCCTGGGATCAGGGAAGCCGCTTGTCTCCCAAGGACTCTTTCTGTGCCGCTCCTACGGCAGAACATCCATCGTGCAAGCAGGGGCCAAGTTGAACGCACGCTCCTTTAAGGAAGTGAGGGGGAGCTCAGCTCTTGGCTTTGGGGCTGCAAGATAAGAGACCCCCCCCCACTGCCTTCCCTCTCCCGAAAGGCCCCTCACTCCTCTTTCTCCCCTGGCAGTGGTGGATCGAGTGGTGCAGAGGTCCCACCAGCTCCAAGGAGGCCACCTGGATGTCTCTCCTTACTATGACTTCCTGGAGCCCCCTGAGGAGGAGGAGGAGGAGGAGGAGGAGGGGAAGGCAGCAGCAGCAGCAGCGGTGGTGTCCGTGGCAGAAGAAGCCTTGGCCCCTGATGGGGGGATCCCGCTGTCCAGCCTCCGTCTGCCAGAAGAAGCCATGCGGGAGCTGCTGCGGTCCGACCTGGTCTTGCAGGAGCTGGGAGCCCCCGTCCCCGAGTGCTCCCTTTGCCTGGAGGGAGCCCAGCTGCGCATCGTGGGAGGGGATCCGGCCCGCCGGCAGCAGCTGCAGCAGCACGCCTGGGAGGCCTTGGTGGCCACGGTTCAGGAGCGCCTGCCCTTCTCGGCCTGGGTCCTTGGCTTCCTGCAGCGGGAGGACGTCCAGGGGCGCCTGGCGCAGCAGCTGGCAGAGGAGCGTGTGGCCGCCTGCTGTGTCCCCACAGCCGAGGAAGTGCTGGTGTTGGCCCTGACGCCTTCCTCTGCCCGCCTGGCCACCTCCCTCATGGGCTCCTTCCTGGGCTCCTTCACCCTGGCCTTGTCGGAGCAGCGCCTCCTGGCTCTGGCCTCCCCCCGCTGGGCCCAGGTGGAGTCTGGCCTCCGGTGCTGCCAGGTGCGCCTGGCGGAGAGTGGGGACCAGCTGGAGGGCCTGACCCTGGCCGGGCTGGAGCAGGAGAACCTGGCCCACCTGGAGGCCTTCCTGCAGGACAGCGCTCCCGATGAGACCCTGGTGACCACGGAGGCCGGACCCCTCCGTTACCTGCAGCTGCACCACCAGGAGCTGCTGGCCAGCCTCTCGGACGTCATGCTGCTGCCGCTGGAGGAGCCGGATGTTACTGGACTGCGCGTGAGTGTGCGGGGCTGGAGGCTGCGGCGAGGCCATCACAAGGGCCAGTCTGCCTGCTTCCTTCCCATCCTCCCTTCCTCCTTTCCTCCTATCCTGCCTCTTTTCTATGCCTTGCTTCCTTCACCCTCCTCTCCCTTTCATTCTCCTTCCTTCCTTCCCCCCGCTCTCTTCCTTCATCCCTTCCTCCCATCATCCCTTCTTGCTATACCGTACTTCTTTCATCCCTTCCTCCCATCCTCCTTTCTCTCCTTTCTTCCTCCTTTCCTCCCATCCTGCCTGCTTTCTATGCCTTCCCCATCCTCCTATCCCTCCCTCCCTTCCTTCCATCCTTCCTTCCTTCCTCCCATCCTCTGACTTTTTCTTCGTCCACCCTTCCCTCCCTCCCTCCCTCTGTCCTTGCCTTGAGTTTTCACCAAGGGCTTTCCCTTCTCTCTTTGGCCTTGCAGCTGAGCGGGGAAGCTCAGGCGTGCAGGGCAGCAGCGGAGTTGCTGCAGAGCCTGCTGGGCGCCATCCACACGGAAACGGTGACCCTGCAGCTGCCTGGCATCCACCGCTTCCTCCAGGAGGAGAGTGGCCAGGCCATTGTGCGCGACCTGGAGAGGCGCTTCCACTGCGTCATTGGGTTGGAGCGGCTCCACTGGTTTCCCCCAGAGACACAGGTGATCAGCCATGTTCCCGCAAGGAGTGACTAGGAAAGGAACGGGGGGGGGGGATAGATTTAAAAGGGGTGTGGATGTGTTTAAGACCCTGGGGTCTTGGAGAGGGGAGGGAGGGAGGGAGGAGGACGATGGGGAGCAATCCAGAGTGAAGGCCAGAGGGGTGGCTGCTTTTGATGCACGCCAGCTGGCATGTGTGCGTGCGTATGTGCTCGTTCTAAGGCCCTTCCCTTTTGTCCCCAGCACAAACTGGAGCGGTCTCAGGAGCCACTGGCCCTGGGCTGCCGGCGGGAAGACCTGCCAGGATCATGGACCCCAGGAGGAGCAGCCCAGGAGCCCCGGGAGGCCAGCCTAGGTGAGGCCCTTGCCTGCTGCTGCATGGGAGGAGGGCCTGGGGGGGGGGAGGGGGGAGGCTGCTGTCTCTCCTCCGAAGTGCTCCCCAACCTTTGGGCGGGTGGAGGGGGGCTGGATCCTGCCCAGCCTCTGATGTCCTCCTGCGGCTCCCCCTTTCGCAGAAGAGGTCAAGGGCCTCCTGGCTGCCCTTCACCCCAATAAGGCGGCGGCGGCAGCAGCTCCTGCTGGGGATGAGGAGGAGGAGGAGGAGGAGATGAGGGAGGACCTTTACACAGACCCTGAGCAGGTGCCGGTGGGAGCAGTGCCTGCTGAAGAGGGAAAACAGCAGCAGAGGCAGCAGGAGGAGGAGGAGGAGGAGGAGGAGGAGGGCTCTCTGGTCCTGGAGGCTCCCGAGGAAGGAGCAGTGGTGGTGCTCCAGCCGGTCTTCCCCTCCGGCAGCGAGGGCAGTGCCGAGGAAGAGGCCCAGCTGCTGCTGGCCATCCAGGAGTCCATGGACAGCGCCAGGCAGGAGGAGGAGGCGCTGCGCCAGGCCACCGAGCTCTCCCTGTGCTCCTGGGCAAGGGAGCAACAGGCCCCCAGCCCAGACAGCGCCCTCCAGTCCGCCCTGAGCCTCTCCCGGGAGTTGCTGGACGTGGCCCCGCTGGTGCTCTGTGCTGGCTCCGAGGTGGATGTGGCCCGTGTGGCCCAGGAGCTGGAGGCGGCCCTGCGGGCCCAGCTGCGAGAGGAGAGGGTGGTCCACGCAGCCCTGCGCGCCCTGCCTGCCCTCTGCCTGGACTACCTGGCCTACCTGGAGCAGAAGCACGCCGTGCGCATCCTGCTGGAGGACACGGCAGCCACGGTGCAGGGGTTTGCCGACTACCCGGTGGCAGCCACCCGTGACCTGGCGCTGCTGCTCAGCCGGCTGCTGTGGGCAGAGGGGCCCGGGGGCTGCGGCAACGCCTGCTGGGTCCGCTGGGAGCCCTCGGGGCACGGCTCGCCCACCTCCTACCCTGCCGAGACCAGCGCCCTGCTGGAGCAAGCGTGGCGCCAAGGGCACAAGCGGGTGGACGTGTTCTTTGGGGGGCGCCCCTTCATCATTGACCTCGAGCACATGGAAGAGCATGACCTTGGCCGCGCCCGGACGTTACCCATTGGCCGCCGCACTGACCCCCCATCCATTGCTGGCCCCCCAGGTAAGCAACCCCCACCCCCATTTGCCTCCACCCCTCAGAGGCTCCAGGCGGGAGGGAGGGTGGGAGCGGCGGGGGGCTGTCTTGGCTCCATGGGCAGAGGCCTTCCTCGGGTGGGCTCATGTCAGATGCCTTCTCCTGTTGGCAGCCCCGCCCGGCCCCCTTGCTCTTGCTGAGGACAAAGGGCAGCGGGTGCCCCTGAGTGAAGCTTCCGAGGAGTTCCGGCAGACAGTCCGGCACTTCTACGAGACCTTGGGGGACCTGCACAACAAGATCCGCATTGTCCAGGTATGGCGTGGGGAGGAGGGAGCTGGCTTGGCCCCGCCTGGACTGTCGGTCCCACCTCCCTGGTGCTCCCCCCAACACACACACACACACACCAGCACAGGGACCACCCAGCCAGACTCCTGGGCAGGCAGGTTGTGCTGCCCCTTTCTCTGTGAGACCCTCACCCCAACCAAGACCCCCCCCTCTACCTACTTTATCCTTCCTTCCCCTGCAAGAGATGCTTCCTTCTTTGGAGGGAGGCCCTCTAGAGCTGCAGGAGGGGCAGCGCCCATGTCGTGTTGAAAGATGGGTCTGGCCCAGGGCATCCATGCCGAAGAGAACCAAAAGGGCTTGGGCTGAGGCCCTGATCCATCCCTTCTTATCTGGCCTGGCAGGTGGAGAAGGTGGTGCACCCACTGCTGTGCCAGCAGTACCAGCTGAAGAAAGCAGCCATGGAGAAGGCCTGTGAGCACCAGCAGGTGGAGCGGCTCCTTTACCATGGCACAACTGAGGAGTCTAGTCGTGAGATATGCCAGCATGGCTTCAACCGGAGTTTCTGTGGCAAGAACGGTGAGTGGGGTCTTGGGCGAGGGAGGCAGTTGGTCGCCCGTGCAGAAGGGACCCTCTTCCACTTCCCGCATGAAGTGGCAGCTGGGGGAGCTTGGCCCCGGCCATCGACATAGAAGAACATAAGAAGAGCCATCATGCGGGATCCGGCCAAGAAAGGCCCATCTGGTCCAGCTTCCTGGATCTCACAACCCTCAAACTACAGGAAAAGCGATTCCATTTGAACATTCGGAAGAACTTCATGACAGTTAGAGCTATTCAGCAGTGGAATAGGGTGGTTGAATCTCCTTCTTGGGAGGTTTTTAAAGAGAGGCTGGATGGCCATCTGTCGGGAGTCCTGTGATGGGGGTTCCTGCATGGCAGGGGGTTGGACTAGATGGCCCTTGAGGTCTCTTCCAACTCTATGATTCTATGATTGCCTCCCACCTGGTGCTCAGCCAGCCGGTCCAGCAGCTAGTGCTTCTGCCTGCCTGCCTGCCTGCCTGCCTGTCTGTCTGTCTTTCGGCGCTTGGGGTGGGCACTGGGGGCAAGGAACCCCAGCCCTGCCCCAGGATGGCGCCATCATCCTGTGGTCCATCTTGCCTCTCCAGCCAGAGGCCACGGACAACCTTTCTCACCCTCCCGTTTCTTTCCTCTCCCTCTAGGCACGCGCTACGGCCACGGGGTGTACTTTGCCACCAACGCCTCCCTCTCGGCCCAGGAGCAATACTCGCCCACCAGCCACCGCAGCGGCAACAAGTACATATTTGTGACCCAGACTTTGGTCGGGGACTACGCCGCCGGCAGCCAGAGCATGCGCGCACCCCCCCTGCGAGAAGGGGACGCGGGGCTGCGGCGATACGACAGCACAGTGGACAACCCCCGCCACCCCTCCCTCTTTGTCATCTTCAATGACACCCAGGCCTATCCCAAGTACCTCATCACCTGCCGGTGGTCAAAGCCACGATGAAGGGGGAGGGCAGACCTGGCGGGGGCTACGGTGCCTCCCGCCCCAGAGAAGCGCCCCGCTTCTGACTTTGTAGATAATAAAACAGAACCCAATAAAAAGCCAGATGCAGCTGGTCTCATCCAGCGGGTGCTTCTTAAGGGGGGGGGGGAATGAGGGCCCCTCCCAGGCCCTGCTCTGTCTCTTGGCCTGCCTTTGCACGGCAGGTGGCCCTGGACTCCGTGAAGGCCCACCAGTGGGTTAAGGGAGCTCACAGGTGGGAGTCCTTGGTACCTTCATCTGGGGCATAAGCAGAAAGGGGGGGCCCTCATTCCCCCCCCCCCCCACACACACACATGGCTGCCCTCATGGGAACGATCCTCTCTCAGTTGCACTTCAGAAGCCTCTCAGGAACGTTCTGGAGGTCCTGCCTTCGAGGAGTTTCCTTTCTTCTGCAAAACTTCAAATTACCTTCATTCATCTTGGATTCTTGAGTTTTCTTTCCTTAAAGAACCAATCAGGCCGAACATCTTGGGAAAGCACAGCCTTTATTAAGCACTTGCATCCCTTTAGCCCTTGAAGGCCTCGAGGGGCCCCTTCAAAAAGGGCACTGCCTGCAGGAGGAAGCGCCCCCCCAACGTGCACTCGGTTTGCCTCATTTGCCTGGGCCAAGATCCCAAGCCTCAGTCCTGCACCCGTTGCCCCGGGCTTTGCTCTGGCGGCCCTTTGCCACCCCCGAGACTGCCTCCTCCATGCCCACCTTTGGGAGCCAGCTCTCGGAGCCCCTCCACCAGGGATCAGACCTCGGCATCGGTCCCAAACCCACCCTCAGCCTCTGAATCCTTGGGTTCCACCTGGTCTCCAGCACCTCTTGGAGCATCCCCAGCGCCCTCTACGGCTTCTGCGCCCTCCGCCTCAGGGAACGCCCCCTGGAAATCCAAATCTTCCCAAAAGCAGCAGCAGCTGCTGCCGCCACCTCCTTTCCCAAACAATGGTTGCATCCTTCACCCCCTGGGTTGGTTCGGATTTCTCCTGAGGCGACCCACTTCCTATGGAACCGCACAGAAGCAGAGACGGGATAGAACGCAACTCGGGTTTATTTTCCATCGCAACAGGCAAAATGAACAACAACTTCCTCAGGGATCAAATGAAGGCAAGGGTCCTGTAAACGTTCAGGCAAGTCCCGTTTGTCCCACACTAGAACTGGGTCCCCTGGGGTCGTGGCCTCTGCTGGAACCCCTCTCAGTCCAACGGCATCCTCAGCTGTGGTCCCCTCCTGGCGCATAGGGTTCCACCGCACAGGTGGCGAGCCCATTCTGCCACCATCTATCGAACCAGCTCTCCCACGACAATGCCCTCTTTCAGGGACCCACTACCTCGTGGAAAACGAGGACCTTCCACTCCACCGCCTCCGGTCTGGCCTGGTCTCCCATCCTTCCCGCCACTTTTCCCCTTTTATACTTCCCGCACCTTCCTCGTCTGAGTCACCTCCCTTCCATTCCTCACTCAAATACCATCCTTCCACCACATTTCCTTGTACTGTTCATTTCGTATCGGACCGGTCTTCCATTGTATCACTAGGCCTGGACCCTTCCTTCACATCCCTTCCACTATTCCTCATAGCCCCTATTCTTCGGAGGTTCTGGCTGGAGTGGATGGCTCCCTAGCCCACGTGTAGTCTTCCGGCTTCTGATCATCACACCCTTCCAGCTCAGAGGCTATACTCTTCACTAGCCAAGGGCCTTTAAGTCTCCCTCGGTCCTTCAGCCAGGAGGGCCTCCTCATCTCCTTTGCCTTCCCGCCTCCCCGGTGCCTCTCACCACTCAAACCCCCCACCCCCTCCCAGTTCCTGATGTCTCTCAAACAAGCTGGCCTTTTCCTAGCCACACCCCCAGCCACCGTCCTCTTCAGACCAGGGTGAAGGGAAACCAAGGTGGAGGATCAATGGGAGGTCTCTTACCAACCTTCCTCATATTGAAAAAGCTGCTTGGATGAGGAGCAAAACATTCCCTAATGGGAAAAGAAGTCCAGTTGCTATGATTCAACCTCCAGATAACCTCCCCTGGATGACTGAGAATCTTCACAGACATCCACCATCAAAGCCTGCCTTTCAGTGGTTGTCCCCAATCAAGCCCAGGAGCTCCATGGCATCCGTCCTTCTTTCTGACTGGTGTAGAAGGTCCTCAAGGGCCTTGCCAACCTATAGACCTGACACAATACTGCTGTTCTTCATTCTCTCTTGAAGACACCGCTTGAACCCACAGCCACCCCTCACCTCCATTTCTTTACCTACCAGATGATTCTCCTGGTTGCAGTATCCTCGGCACATGGTGCTAGTGAGCTTGCTGCGCGTTGGCATGGTCCTCCTTTTCTTCAGGTCTCCAAAGATAAAGTGGTGGCTTACCTGGACATTTCTTTGACATCACCCTAACCCTAACCTAACAACTCTAATTTAATTCAATCCCAAATACACACAAGCATGGAGATGACAGATGAGTCGTGCTCCAGGTTAATGTCAGGGTGGAAGTGGGGACAGCTGCTGGTCTTTGGGGGTGGTGATCATCCACATGGCTTCCCTCCCCTTTATGCCCTTTTCTTGACAAAGGAGCAGGCCGCCCTTCTGGCTGCTGCTACTAAACTTTCCCCTGCCTCGTGAGGACAGTAACTTTCCCTTCCCCACCCACTCTCAGCCTTTCCCTCCTTCACAGGGAAACAGGTTTCTGTTGAGCCTCAGCAAGGCTAGTCCCTGCTGAACACTGCTGGACCTCAGAATTCCCAATAAAGGGAGTCCAACACGAGAGAGTCCCAATCCATTGCCAATTTATTGAGCTCAGTAAATATAGCAATGGCAGAGAAGATTGCCCGCCCCGAAGACCAGGTGTGCAGATGTTTTATACCCCTTGCCCCTCCCCCAAGGCGCGTGCAGACCCTTGGGATAGGTGGGTGGCAGTCTTCAGGGAGGCCATCAATGGTGACAGTCCGAGGTGTCTCCCAGGGCGGTCCTGGGGGTGGCCACAGAGTCCTGTAATACTATTCTGGAGTAGTCTTGCCATCCAGGTGTGGTTGAGCCATTTAGATGTTTTATGGGCCATAAGGTTTTGGGGACAATAGGGCAGGGAAAGGGTGGCATTGTCCAATTATTTGGGTGATTGCAGAGTCAATAGAGAGTCTGGAAGTGTCAATAAGGAAATCCTAAGCTGCAAGACAGGTTCATAGGAAGAATGGATTGGAGATGATAGGGTGCCCCAAAAGACCCGTCTGAAACCAGTTCTTTGGAGGCCTGGCCGATCTCTACAGGAAGGGGTTTGAAAGCTGAGGGGCCACAACTTGGAAGGCCCTGTTCCTCACAGATGCCGCTTCCACCCTCCTCAGAGTGGGGCAGGCCGATACTCTTCAGGGCAGGCACTCAATGACAGGTGACAGGAGCATGGGTCAAGGACGCCAAGGATAGCAACGCACCCCAAGTGAGGCACGGGGTCACGTGGGGGTAACCAAACGAAGCCAAGGGGAGGCTGGCCTCACCACATGGCTGCTCTTGGGACTGAGCTACGCCCCACACTTGATCCCTACAAGGAAGCCTCCCTAGGGAGATGACCCCCCCCAACCTCTTTGGAACAACCCCCCCAGCAAGACCTTCTTTCTTGCCCCGATTCAGATTCAGCTGGCTTGTACTTGACGCCTGGAGAGCATCCACTGCAAAGGGTTGTGATAGCGTTGTGTGCCAGCAGCACACAACGCTACAACCACAAATTTAATGAACTAAAAAGGCAAAGTTCACTTGTAGTGGCTCAGTCACTCGTCGGGTGGGAAAGACAGATGTTTAAAAGAATTACCAAGGAAGACCCTGGCAGGATCCGGCCTCTGCCCTGCCCTCCGCACTCGGCGCCACTTGCCCGGGAGAGAATGTGGGTGACCAGCCTGGAACTCCATCGATCTTGCTAGGAAGGGTCAGTCTCTGAGGATGCAGCCCGTCAGGCGGCCAGGCTGTGCTGAGCGAAAGCAGCGGGGGCTTCTCCACAGGTGCTGGCACACGGGGCCGCGGGGGGGGGGGGGCAGAGCAGGCGCCGCCCCCCGAGAGGGAGGAAAGCCAGACCGCTGGCGCTCCTCTTGCGCCTTTCCCTTGCCGCCGGGAGGGGGCGCCCTTGCCGCGCGGTTGGGCGGAGGGCAGGGGCTGGAATCCGGTGCGCGCGCGTCTTCCGCGGCGGGGCCGGGCCTGCTACGCGCGGCGTCGCGAGCGAGCGAGGCTTCCTTGGGCGAAAGGCACTTCCGCGCGCGCCTTGGTGCGGTTCCCCCTTGGCCGCGGCTGGGCTCCCCGAGGCCCATTCCTCCCCAGTGGCTCATCGCTTGTGGAGCGCGGAGGGGAGGAGAGCCAGCCAAGCAGCCGAAGAAGGCCCACAACCGGCGGGTGGTGGAATGTTCTGCTTAGCGCAGAGTGCTGTCGGGCAAGGAGGCTTGCGTGTTTGGCCCAGGAAGGGGGCCTGGGGGCCTTCAAACCCAAAGGAGGGGACGGGTGTAGGGGGTGGGGGTGGTGGCAACTGTGCTTGTAACTCTGGCCTGCAGCAGATCCACGGCGTGCGTCTCTGGGGTGCACGCCTTGATGCTGCTCAGTGCTTTCTAGGGGTGGGGAGCAGCAGCACCACCCCCTCCAGCCAGAAGGGGATCAAGGTGGGCTCACACCCACACCCACACCCACGCACCACGAAGAAGAGGCCGGAGGGTGTCCTTCTCTGCCGCCCCCCCCCCCGCGCCCCATGCCCCAAGGAAAGGACGGCAACCGCTTTTGAGTTTGCTTCCCAAAGAACCCTGGGCTGCCTCTGCCCGCTCTGTCGAGTGGGGCGCGCGCGTGACTGCTCTGCTGTTGGAAGCCACGTGCCCCCCCCTCAGGAAACCTCGCCCTTTTCCCTGGCAGCCGCCCCCCCCTTCCGCCCCCATGACAAGGACGAGGCGCTGGCTGCCGCTGGGCGGCTGCGGTCTGGGAACAGGAACGGCTTTGATGTCGGAATGGAGCCGAGTGTGTTCCTGAGGCAGCTTTTCCATGGACGGGGCGGGCGGGCGGGGGGAGGTGGGCATCCGGGTTGGCAGCCTGGAACCCGCTTGGGCCTTAACCCTCGATGTGCCGCAATGTGGCTCCTGCTCCGGCTGCCACCTCTCCGGCCCAAAGCAGTTTGCAGCCCCCCCCCCCGCTTCCTCCGCCATGGTGGGCATTGCCCCTCCCTTACCCGTTCGCCTGCCCGCCCCGCCCCGGAATTGGGCCAGTTTACCTGGAGCCCCTGTGCCCCAAAGGACGCCTCCCTAAAGGGGCCGCAGGAGAGAGGGAAGGGGGGGCAGCAGGACAGGAGGACCCGGGCTCTTGTTTTTTGGAAGTCCGTTCCTTTTTTTCTGCCCCCCATGGCAAGGGGCCACCCCTCCCCCAGTGGTGCTTTGCAGATGATGGTGTCACGTGCATGTGGGCATCATAGTCCGCGTGATAACAGGGTCCGGCAAGTGATGTGTGGACCCCACCCCGACAATCTGGTGCTTTCGCTTTTAGCGAGACTTCAAAGTTAAACTCACCTGCACAGAGCAAGGGGTCCTTGGGCGGCGGAGGGCTGTCTGTGCTGCCCCAGGTGGCCTTCGGATGGCGCCCGCGGCCCGGAGAGAGGAGGGGGGGAGAGGAATGGGTGCCTCCCGGGACTTCTTATCTCTGCCCTTCACATTGGGAGTGCCGGGAGGGGGAGGCGGCGAGCTCTTTCGCTTTGTCCTCGGTCGCTTCCGCAAACTTTTCCGCGTTGCCAGCGGCGGGGGAGGGGGAGGGCGTCGGGGCCCACCTGGGACGACCTTCCTCCTGGTCGACCCCCTCCCCCCTCCCCCACCGCGTCGCAGCACCTGAGCCCGGGACGCTCTCGGTTGCTCAAGGCCGGAGGTCTCCGCCCCGCTGGGGGACTCGGCGGCCGTCGAGTTCAAGCGGGGAGACTGCGGGGAGGAGGGTCGACACGCCGGCCCCGCCGCTGGCGCCCCCCCCCCCCGGGGCCGCGGGCCGCTCTTCTCTCGGCAGTGAACACAGCCGGGCTGTGTTCAGCTCCTGGGAAGCCCCCCCCCGCCCCCCGACTGGGGCCAAGGGCACCCTCCGAGCGCTTCCCCCTTTTCCCGCTCCGAGGTCTGATAGCAGGTCCCTCTTCCCTGGGGTGGCCAGAAGCCCCTCGCCAACCCTGGCCCGCAAGCCCGGGAGCCCTCGCCTTCTGGTCTTACTGTCGGCCACCCTGCGGGCTGCCCCGGATTGTGCTTTCCATCTTGCTCGCTTTTGTGCTGTGAGCCGCCATGAGTCCCTCCAGGGAGAGACAGGCGGCCCGCAAATGACACTGAATCGATAGAAAGCCCACCCACCGACGGGCAGGCGGATGTGTGTCTGGTGGGGTGGATGTGACATTTGCAGCAAGAGGGTATCTGAAAGGCGGGGCGGACTGAGCCTGCGTTGGGGGAAGCTGCCCTCCTTGCTGCTGCGGCTCTCTTTCACCTGCACTCTCCTCTAACTCGTGGGACACCCAGAGGGGTGGCAGGATTTCTCTGTGCGTCTTCCCGGAAACCTAAACGCCAGGCCTCCTGCCTTCCCTCCCAATATTTGCCTTAGGGGCCTTGAGCACTGACTGGTGGTGTGTTGGGGTTTTTTTTAAAAAAGGAGGGAATTATTATGTCTGTGAAGATTCTCAGTCATCCAGGTGAGTTTTTCTGGAAGCTGAGTTATGGCAACTGGACTTCTTTTCTTGAGAGTTCGGAAGGTTTCACTGCTCATCCAAGAAGGCTGAAGCTGCTTGGACGAGTAGCAGAATGTTTTGTTCTCTCAAGAAAAGAAGACCAGTTTCCATGACTCAACTTCCTGTTAAAGAAGAGAGATGTCAGAGCTGGTGTGTTGTCCTGCCGTTCTGCTCTCTGGAAGCTCCTGGGCTGAAGGGGCATCCAAGAGGGGCATTTTTGTGGGCAGAGGTGCCCTGCATTTCCATTCCCCACCCGACCAGGCTGGGCTGTTGCCTCTGTTGCTGGCTGGCCAGCCGGCCGTGAAGAGGGTACCTATCCACGGGTGTAACGGCTGCTTCAGGCAAGGGGGGGGCACCCTGCCCTTTGTGCCAGAGCCCAGGACGGGAGGCTCATGGCAGCTCTGCCTTCCTGCTGGATGCCTTTGGGGGGACAGGGAGTCCAGGCCAGGGCCTTGCCCACAGAGGGTGGGGGCAAAAGGACCAGGGCCAGCAGGCCACGGCTGACTCACAGGGAGGAGGAGGAGGAGGGGCTGCACACATCTGGAACTCATCTGGGCCAGTGGACAACAAGGGAGGGAGGGAGCGAGTGAGCGAGCGAGAGGCCTGTGAGGGTTAAGGGGAACGGCACGCCCTCCCTCCCTCCCTCCCTCCTTCCCTCCCTCCCTCCCTCCTTCCTTCCCTGTGGCGTGGCACTGGCCGGCTGAGCATGGCCTCTCTCAGCCCGTGGGCATTCAGCGATCCAGCCTGGCTTCACGTGGCCTGGGTGGTTGCTTTGGTGCTGGGCTCCCTTGGGGTCTGGGCACTGTTCCTGCTCAGCTCCCTGCGTGGATGCCCAACCCCACCTCTCTGGGCAGGTAGGAGCAGGGAGGGAGGGGAGGGCATCCTGCCTGGCCTGGCCTTGGCACGTGAGGGGAGGGCCTTCCCTGGGCAGCCTTCCAGTGCTGGAGAGAAGCCAGCTGTGCCCCAGAGGGCTGGCATTCCTCAGGGTGTGGCCCTGGGGGCTGCTGCCGCCTTTGGGGAGTGGCTGGGGTGTGGGCATGAAACCTCCTTCTTGGGTTGCTCTGCTGAAGCTCAGGTGGGGGCCAGGGATGGAAACAGGCCTCGGAAGGGATGGGGAGGCCACTTGTCCCTCATCCAGGCCACCAGGGAAGACAGGGCAGTGGGTGGGCATTCTACAGGAACTGGGCAGTCTTTCCCCTCCACACATGAACTCCCCACGGCTAACCCTAACTGTACCCCCCCAAGGCTGTGCCAGCTTCCTGGCCTGGTTTTGTCTGGAGGGCTCCTGCCTGCCCAACATGGGAAGCCAAAGGGCAAGGGGCGGGGTGGTTTTCTGTGCCCATTTTGCAGAGGGCTCTCTGTGGGGGAGAGAGGGCGCCTCCACTCTTGGGCCGCTTGCTCCATCCCATAGTTACTACCAAGCCAGTTACTCCCAAGATGCACACCTCCTGCCCTGATGCCCACCTGTCTGATGAGCAGTGGTGCCTCCAAGGGGCCCCTGGGTGCTCAGAGCACCTCTCTCTCTCTCTCTCTCTCTCTCTTCTAGGACAGCCCCTGGGAGCAGCCAGGTCTCAAGTTGCCTCAGAGGTAAGTGGGTGTTTTGGGGATTGGGGCCTGCCTGCCTGTCCCTGACTGACTGGTGCTGAATGCCCAGGCCTTAAGCCCCCCCCAGTGCCTCTGAACAGGTCACCTCCTGGTACCCCATTATCCTGATGGCTCAGGGAGGGGCATCCACAGAGACTGGCCTCCCTCCCACTGCAGGGCACTAACGGATGTGTGCCTCCTTGAGGGGGGGAGGAGGGAATGGGTCTGCAGCTTCCTCCCCCTATGCAGCTGCTTCAGCCCATTGTCCCCTCCCTCCCCCCAACAAGTGGGAACATGTTTTCCTCCTCAGGTTCTGGCACCACAGAGTCCAGGGGGGAGTGAGAGAGAGAGAGTGTGTGTGTGTGTGTGTTGGGGGGGGGGGGTTCTGCCAGTGGGGTGGTCCTTCTCCTGCCAACTGGCAGGCCAGGCGCCTTCAAAGTGCCCATTGTCTGGGCATTCCCAAGGGGCGCCAGAGCTTCTGGCAAGGAAGGGTCGCCAGCACAGCCAGCCTTCCTTGGGAAGAGGGCCATGTGCCGCACCCAGCTGCCCTTCCAGGCTCTCCTGCTGCCGAGCGGGGGGGAGGAAGGAGGGCTGGGGGGTACCTGTGGGGTGGTGAGCCAGGTGTGTGTGTGTGTGTGTGTGTGTGTGTGTGTGTGTGTGTGTGTGTG
>JAHTLZ010000028.1:402881-444576 GCA_023846285.1 Phrynocephalus versicolor | reverse complement strand
CACACACACACACACACACACACACACACACACACACACACACACACCGTGCGCAGACTCTTGTGCCCCCTCCAGTTTCCTAGTGGTGCGGGTGGAGCTGTGGTCATGGCAACCAAGATGTGGGAAGTGCTCAAAGGCAGTCAGACCCAAAGCAAACCCTCACACACCCCACACATCCTGCACTGCCACTCTGCGCTGTTACCACCACCTGAGGGGGCTACTCTGCCCTGATCAGCTGGGACTGTGGTTATGTCAGAATGTGCTGGAAGGGGAGGCTGGGGGGGGAGGAGCAGGAGGAAGCTGACAGGCCTGGCTAGAGACTGTGAGGGTGGGGTGCAGGGCTTCCTCTCTTCTCCCCATGGAGAGCATGCTAATGGCCCCTTCTGCCCACAGGATGTAGGAGATGCGCCTGGACGTCTGTAGCCCTCCTCTCTTCTGAAGCCCCCCTCCCCCTTCCCCACCCCCACCCCCATCATCCCTTGAGCTACAGGCCTTGGTGCCAGGTTGCCCTTTGCCTCTTCAGCACAGTCCACAGGGACACGGCCAGAGGAGGCAGATCCCTGTGGGACCCGGTGCAGCAGTGCCTGAGAAAAAAAGCAGGGTGGTGGTGGTGGTGGTGGTGGTGGTCATGTCCTGGTGATGGAGAAGACAGAAGGCCAGCCAGGGCCAGGGCCTCCTGCCCCCACCCCCACCTCACCCGTGCTTTTTGGGGTCCCCTTGGGGCTGCCACCTGAGAGGCTGGCCCCTGGTGGGGAAGGGGAAGGGGAAGCAACGACTGCAGGCCTCCCTGTGCAGCCAGATGCTGGGACCCTGGAGGCCATCTGGCTCAGCCCCAGATGAGTGGCAGCCCACGAGTGAGTGCGCACAGGCATTTGGTTTCCTGAGCCAATGTAGCCCATGCCCCCCCTCCTCGGCCTGAATTCTAGGGAGTTACTTCCAAGCCCTGCCCAGTTATTTTGGGACTCAAGGGAGAAGACCACACAGACAGACACTCTTAAGGGCAAAAGGCTGCAGCAAAATCCTTTCCCCTTTTCCTGAGGGACCTGGAGATGCTCCCTGAGAGTGACAGGGGCCTCCCTCTGCCCAAACAGGAGATGGCTCTGCATGGGGAAGGACCAGCGTGGGGGACCACTGTGGTGGTGGTGGTGGGGGCTGGGGCGCAAAGAGCATGTAAGGAGGGTTCTGGAGGGTTGTGGCACAACACCAAGGTCCAGCAATGTGGTGGCCAATTTGGAGGTGGGAGTGTTCTTCAGAATGGTCTCCCTTGCACCCCACCATGGACAGAGCAAAAATACCAGCTGGATTGGTTCAGGACAGTGAGGAGGAGCAGATTTCTTTTAGCACAAATGGCTCTTAATTGCTCATTGGAGATCTAATCTCCTTCAAAGTAGTTTGCATTGTAGCAGCAATAACTTGCAACAGTAATAATAATAATAATCAATTTTTAAATTCTAGCTTAAAGACCATAAGTAAGCTCAGAATGAATGGTAGTGCTCTCTCTCTCGCTCTCTCTCTTTGTGTGTGTGCGTGTGCATGTGTGTGTGTGCGTGTGCATGTGTGTGCGTATGTGTGCGTGAGAGAGAGAGAGAGAGAGAGAGAGAGAATCTCTGCTACGCAAAATGTCCTGGGGGGTTTTGGCCCCAAGTCCTGGCCCCATTATTCCAACACCAAGGGGGGTATTTCGGGGCTCAAGGGTTGAGCCAGGAGAGGTGTGTTGCAGGCAACGTGCCAGGGAGGTGTGGCCGTGGCAGGTGGGGCAGCATCTCCTCCTTGGGCTTTGAGGTGCCTCGTGTCACAGTGCTTGAACTGCAGTGCTGCCACTAAAACTCTGCTTGTGACCCAGGTGGTGGTGGTGGTCAGTCCCAGGTAGATGGCTTGAGGTTCACTCAGCCTTCCATCCTTCTGAGGTGGGGAATATGAGTGCCTAGGTCACTGGAGCGGGGAGGAGGGATGTTTGGTTTGCACAATTAATTTGTAAACCTTCCAGAGAGGGCACTAATTGCTTAGGGGTGGTTGCTGTGAGTTTCCCGGGCTGTTTGGCCAAGTGTTCTGGAAGTTTTTCTTCCTGATGTTTCACCAGACTCTGTGGCCGGCATCTTCAGAGGGCAAGGAGCTCAGGAGATCTGGGAGTTTTCTCTGTGCTTAGGCATGCTTTCCCCCCTCCTTTTTCCCTTTCCCTTTTGCTTGATGGGGTGCTCTGGCTGTGCCAGGGGCACATACATGCCACAGGGACCCTGGACTCCATGCTTTGTCCCTCTGGACAGAGTTGGCCCCCTGGGTCAGTGAAGTGGTGGGGCTGCTTGGTGGATGGCCAGGGGCTTCTTGTTAGTGCTCTCCTCCACAACACTGTCCCCCGGTTGTGCTGTCTTTTAGGATCCACCTGCCCGCCCTGCAGAGCTGAAGGATGTGCACACACAATGGCTGGGGGGGGGAGCAAAACCCCATCTCAGTCAGAAACTGCCTGGTGGCCCCTCTCTCCCCCCTCTGACGCTCCTCTCCCGCTCTTTGCAGAAGGTGACGTCTGCCCGACGGAAGGAGAAGGGCCAGATGGCAGCCGAGGAGGGTTCCAGTGGGGGCAGCAGCGGCTCCCCCAGCCCCGGAGACACCCTGCCCTGGAACCTCGCCAAGCACCAGCGCACCAAGCGGACCAAGTCTGCCTCGAGCAACGGGACTGTGCTGGACCCTGCAGAGCGGGCCGTCATCCGCATCGCAGGTAGGCTGGGCGTGGGGGGCACCGAGAGCTGTGCCTGGCTGGGTGAAGGAGGAGGAGTGCCGGGGCTTGTGTGATGGGTCTGGCCTGGACGCTGCCCGAGTCCTGGGCGCGGCCATTTCTTGGTGCCTTGCGGAGCCGCCTGCCTTGTTGCATTGCTGCTGTGTTTTGGGTACCTGGGGAGCACCCTGGCTACCCACCTGTGTGTCGATGAGGGAGCTCTGTTGCCCATGGAGGGCAGACTGCCATGTGGGGTGCCCAGTTTTGTATATCTGGTCTGAAAACTCAGCAAGTAGAGGGTCAGGAGTTGCCTGTGGGGTCTTTTGTGCCTGGAGGGTGGCCTCTGCCCGGGTGCTGGCACCTCCAGAACCCAGCCTGGGGTGGCCTGGTGGGTCCATTGCCTGGGACACATCCTGTGCTGGCACTCCAGGAAGCTGCCAGTATGTGTGAGAGAGAGAGAGGTGGGAGGGGAGGTGCCCCTTGCATGGCAACCTCTCCCCGTCTGGACTTGGAAGGACTGATTTTCTTAGGCAGTGGTGGCACTTGTGTGTGTGTATGTGAGAGTGTGTGTGTGTACTGTGTGGAGGAAGCTGTGCATTGTCATCATCCCCCCCTCCTCACTTGGGCGACCCAGCTGGTCTCAGCTGGATGCCAACCTGGATGGCCTGGGCATGCCTCGGGCTTGCTGAGCAGGCGATGCCCATGGGGCTGATCCTTGGCTCTTCTGTCACCAGGGCACACTGGGCTCCCCACTCAGTCCAGGTGGAGGCTCTGGACCTGGCACGTTGAGGCCTTTGCATTGTGGAGTAAGGGCCAGGAGATGAAGGCACCCCGGTGGGGCCCTCCTGGGCTAACAGTGGCCACAGGGAGTCTTTTTGGCTGCCAGGAGGGCCAAGCAGTAACAGTAAGCAGCTGCCCCCCACACCACCGCCACCGCCACCACCATCCATTTTGGCTTCCTTGTCAAAGAACATTCCTGAGCCGTGGGCCAGAGGGAGGCTCCCTTGAGAAGCTCACGAGGAAGAAGCTGGGGCAGGGATATCATGCCCGCCTCATCCCCCCCCCCCCATGGCCCCAATCCGCTGGTGCTCAGAGGCACGTGAGTTCTGGTGTTGATGTAATCTGCAAAACCACAATGGCCAGTAGCTGCTGAGAGCCCTTTCCTCTGTGGATTGGTGCCCTTTAAGGCAGTCCAAGTCACCTGCTGATCTGTCCCACCCCACCCCCACCCCCACTGATACACATACACAACATGGCTCACTTCTCTCTCCTGATCATTGGTCGATCTGGCAAGACATGCCTGTCCCCAAGGAGACCCTTGGGAGGTCCAGCTGTTCAGTGTTTGCCTCTGCCTGCAAGGAGCATCACCTGCTTGTTTCTTCTTTCTGCTTCCTGGGCTTTCACCATCTCCCAGCCCTTGTTGAGACATCCGATCGGTTTACCCCAGGAGGGCTTAATTTGCTCAAGGATTTCTGCTGAGAGGCTCTCTCAAAAAGGCATTTGTCTTCCAAAGCCTCCAGTAAACACCTGTCTACCAGACAGCTCCTGATCCCTCTTGAAGTGAGACAGAACTTAGCCTGGCCTCAGTGGTACCACCAGCCTCGAGTTTACTTTTCAGCAAGACTTGTTTATCTGCTGGCTGGACGGCTTTTATCTTTTATCTTGCTTCTTGCAGTTTACTAAGAGCAGATGTGAAACAGCCATCTCTGTAGTTTTCCTGGATCCTCCTTCAGTCTCTTTTTAAACACTGACATTATTCCAGTCTTCTACTCCAGGGGCTTTTCTTAGAGATGATTTAGATATTTTATTGAGCAGACCTGATCTACATTTTTGCCTGTAGGTTCTTCAAGAACTCTTAGAGAGCTGCCACCTAGGCCCACAATTTCACTGGCTTTCAGTCAGTCAGTCACTAAATTTCCTTCTGTTCATCCAATGCTGTTCCGGAGAAGGTGACGGTCAAGCTCAGGGACCTACCCTCTGCAGTGAGGAGAAAGGCACAAATCATTCTGAGTTTATCTGCTGTCTCTGAATCTTAGTTTTTGAATTTTGGGACCACAGGCTAAAATGGGCAGCAGGCAAGTGATGAGCTGTACCTCACAAGAGCTGGAAAGAATGTTTTTGACCCCAGCACAAATAATTTAATAAGGAGGGCTTAAAACTGAATTGAAAGGGAGAGAGAAACACTCAGCCTCAGAGGTAAAGACCGATGATGGCTTATTTATGTACCATAAGTGGAACAAATAAGCACCTCTAACGTAGCCCAATAATAATCTTCATAAATATGTAGGAAGGAAAGCAGGCCACATAGCACACAATCTCTAGTGTCTATATACAAATGCCTGGAATATGAGAGACAAACAAGAAGAACTCAAACTCTTAGTCCAGGAGGGCAAATATGACTTGATAAGGTTGACTGAAACCTGGTGGGATGATTCCCATGACTGGAATAGAGCAACTGAAGGATGTAAATTGTTTAGAAAGAACAGAAAGCATAGAAAAGGAGATGGAGTCACAGTATATGTCAAAAAACACCTATTCCTTCATAGAAATACAGGAGGTTACGTTTGGTTGTCCCATTGAGAGCATCTGGATTACTATAACAGGGGCAAAACCCAAAAGGAACTGTTCAAAACATTTTGCTACTCACCCAAGGAGCTTCTTCAGTCTATTTGGATGTGTAGGCAAACATTTTGATCTCTCAAGAAAACAAGTCCAGTTGCCACGACTCAACTTCCAGATAACCTCATCTGGATGACTGAGAATCTTCACAAAAGGAACTGTTGTAGTAGTCCACTACTGAGCACCCAATTGAGAAGATGAAGATGAAACTTTGAGAAACAAATTGTAAGAATTTTAGAGAAGCATTATGTAGTAATACTGGGAGACTTCAATTATCCTGATATCTGTTCGGAGCCAAATTTTGCAAGTATGGACCTTCTAAGAAATCCCTGGCTTGTGAGGCTGATAATTTTCTCCTACAAAATGTGGAGGAATAAATAAGAGGACTAGCTATCTATGACGTGATTCTAACCAACAGACATGACTTGGTGAAGGAAGTGACAATAAGGGGAACTTGGAAGGAAACTGACCATGTTCTATTTTTCCTGATTTTAAAGGAAACCAAAAGAAAAACAACAAAAAAGGACTAAAAGGATACCATATTTTTCCATTTATAAGGTGTCGTCATGTATAACACAAACCTCCACTTTTACAATCCAAAATTACAGTTTTGGAAATGCCTGATTATCTCCTTGGCTTACGCCCGCATATAAGACAACACTCCTTTTTTAGTCTTAAATCTAAGACTTTTTAGTCTTAAATCTAAGACTAAAATCTTTAGTTTACTCTATTTTAGACAAAAATATAGTCTTATACGTGGGGAAATACTGTACACAGAGGAAGTGGAAAGAAAGCCAGGCAATAAAGAAAAGCACTTGCATGCTGATTGCAAAGCTGCTGCTTCCACCTCCTCCACTCTAGATTCTTAAAATCCAGCTCTTCACAATAGCATAGGAGTCCGCCAGGGAATGGGCTTTCCGTGTCCTTCATGCATCTCTATGGGAGAGTAGTTTACCTTCCTGATTAAAGGAGACCCTTATAAGGCCCATTCAGCACTGGATAATCTTAATCAATATAGGTCTGTTGCTAATATTCCATTCCTGGGCGAGTTCGGTATTCGGTAAATGCCCGTCCCACAAGGGCTTCCCAGGTGCTTGCGCTTCAGGTGGCCACTCCTAGAGAGGCCCAGAAAGTTTTAACACGGAACTGGGCTTTCTCTGAGGTTGCCCCTTCGCTTTGGAATTCTATCCCTAGCGAGGTCCGCCTGGCACCATCTCTGCCTGTTTTAAGAAAGCACTGAAAACCTGGCTTTTTCAGGAGCTCCACTTTCAACAACCCATAAATCTTTAGAACCATCTTCTGAAGTTTTTATAACAGAAATCAACACACTGGCCTTCTGACCCCATGACTTCCTTTTTGTGCTGGTTTCAGTGTTGGTCCAATGTTGGTTGGGACAACTCATTTGCAAATGTTTGAAGCATCCACATCTGAAGCATTTTCCCACAATTAATGCCTTGCCTGCCTCCTCCTTACTAACTGGAGGTGAATGCTCCTGCTGAGGCAGTAAACAACCAACAAGCTTGGCATGATCTTTGCTGCTGTTCTTCTAAAAGTCTTCCAGTAATATAACTCACAGCCAAATCTCTTTCATTCATTGACTCCATGCTTTGTGCTAAATAGTTCCATTCAATGCTAGGTGAGCTCGGGATCACTATGAGGCTCTGTAAAAGTCAAACCTCTCTCTTCAAGTTCCATAAATGTCTTGCAAATGAGCAGAAACTTCTACAGACGTCAGTCGAGTCCTATATAAGGTTTCCTTGTTATGGAGACCTTAGAACAGGCATGTCCAAACTTCTGCCCTCCAGATGCTTTGGACAGCAACTCCCACAGTCCTTTGCCATTGGCAATCTAAGCTTAGAATTCTGGGAGCTGTGGTTCAAAACATCAGGAGGGCCAAAGTTTGAACATGCCTGACTTAGAACAAGCAGACTCTTTCACATAAAGCCCTCTTAAATGGTCCCAAAAAGCCTTGGCTGTAGTTAACCCCCAAACATTAATTAATTGTGCATCGTCTCTAAACAAAGCACCAAACATGCCAAAGCCTTTTCATCGGTACGAAGCTCTTCTTCAGTTGGCTGTGCAGGGGTCCTGTACCTTCCTTAGTGGTCTCTCATCCAAATGCCAGCCAGGACTTAGCTTCCAAAATTGGGCTGGATCAATGTGTTCAGTGGGGTGGGGGGTGGCATAATGGTTCCCCCACCTACCAAACCTCAGGATACACACTGTGGCCAGCGTCTGCACAGCCTTCACAAGATAGCAGGGTCTGTGCTCCTGAGGTCTAAATTCTGGGGTTTCTCTGTTTTACTCTGTGTTTGCTGTCAGTGGCTTGTAAACTTATGCGGCTACTTTAAAGGTGTTTGGTCCACCTGTTCTTCTTACAACCTGATTAGTGGCTACTCTGTATTCAGTGTTCATTTTTAAAAGAAAAGCATGTTTAAAAGCAAATGCTTGATCAAAGGCCAAACCTTGGGGCTGGATCCTTCTTTGGAATTCTCAGGGATTACCTAAAGCAGGTGTATTGTGGTATCATCTCTTTGGTACCCTCTCCCCCTACTCCAAAAAAAGGAAAGAGGTGAATGGGGGGGGGCTTGAGCAAAATCCCCCAAACAGAGAGAGGAAGGGCCTCCTTTGGTCCTCAAAGATGTTAAGAAGAGGCAAGGCTCTGAGTCCAACAGGACGCTTCCTGCGGCTGAGTGTGGCAGGTCTTGAGCAGATGAAGGGTAGCCGACCAAACTGAGAAGTCCCCAGATTGTCCTGACATCTGTTTCTTGGCCAGGAATTGACGGAGAGCTCAGTGGCTTAGGAATCCAGCTGCCGAGCCAGAGGCTGGGAGTTCGACCCCCCCCCCCCCCCGCCCCTGCCCCCCAGTGTCTCCTTGAGAGAGGCCGGGACTTGGTGATCTAGAGAGGATCTCCTCCAGCTCTGCAGGTCTAAAGTGATGAGGATGATCTTTGATACAGTCTCATAGCTCCTGGCCCTACGCCAGGGAGAGAGCACCAGATTAAGGGGCCAGGTTTTGCTTCAGGCAAAGAAGGTGGAAGGGTCCTTCCCTGCCAGTCCCCACATGCTGTCTCCCTCCCCTTCCTGGTATATCAATGCTCCTGAGGGGCCATCTTGAGACTTTCTGTGGCTGTTCTTGCACAGTGTCAGGTTGCCCTGGAGTTGTGGTGGCCCACAAAGGCGTGGCCCACAAAATGTCCTCTTCTCAATGACAGTACTGCTGCTTAAGCCCTTGCCAGCTCAAGAGCCTGTGGCTTCCTTGAGGTAGTCAGTCCCTCTTGTGCTTACACTTCCTCTTCTCCTGCACCCACTTTCCCGGCATGACTGCCTGTTTCTGTGACTTGCAGCTCCTCAAGTGAGGTGCCTGAAGGAGGCCAGCCGGCTGGTGGGAGAGGGCAGCTAGAGAGGAGTATCTGGGGCTGGGCCAAAAAAGCAAAAGCAAAAGTGTTCTGCTTATATACCGCCCCATACCACTACAAGTAGTCTCTGGGCAGTTTACAATGTTTAATTACAGTGTGCAGGCTACACATTGCCCCCCACTCCAGCAAGCTGGGTACTCATTTTACCAACCTCGGAAGGATGGAAGGCTGAGTGAACCTTGAGCCTGCTACCAGGGATTGAACCCAGGTCGTGAGCACAGTTTTACCTGCAGTACAGGCATTGAACCACTGCGCCACAAGGCTCTGTGGCACAATGGTTAAAAGCGTTCAGGGATGAGCCGGTCCTGGCTGGCCTCCAGGGCTGCTCCTTGGCCCTAGGCAGCGGAGGCAGCCGGAGCCAGGCTGGCCGGCTGGGGAAACCATGCCTCTGGAGATGCCTCCTCCTCCTCCTGCTGTGCCTCTGCCGAGCCCTGAGGGGGAATTCCTTGGCTGCCACGCTGCTGCCAAGAATCCCGAGGAGCCACCAGGAACCTCAAGTTCCTTGCCCCCTGGAGAGGGGGGGCTGTGGGACACAGGCAGGGCCCTTGGGGTGGGATTCCCAGGGTGGGGGTGTCCCCTGAAGGCCCTGCCCTAGAGTCAGTTCAGTCTGAGTGCACCCCCACCCCCACCCCCGTCACTGATGGACATCAGTTTAAATCTGCAATGTGCAACACAGGAACCAGGGTGCACAAAGCAGTGGGCAACATGCTGCACAAACACACACCCTGCAGGAATCCCACTGATGAAAAGAAGCCACACACCAAATGCACATTTTCTAGCCCTGGAAGACTTCAGAGGATGCCCCCCCCCCGTGTGTGTGTGTGGAAGGGGAGGACTGTGGAGGGAGGTGGATCCTGCTTGGCCAGTTTCATTTTATTAAAAACAACAACAAGAAGACAGATCTGGATGTCACCTTGGCTGCCGCAGATATTTAAAAAATATCTGCAAATAGCCTTGGGTGGTGGTGGGGGGAAGCCTCTGTATGGCCCACAGGGTGGCCAGGGGTGGGGTGTATTGCCCCCCCCCAAGCCACTGAGCTTCTGTGCCCTGATTGAAAGGCACCGTGGACTTTTGTGGATGCTTCTGAATTTGGCCTCAGAGATTTGGAGTGACTCCAAGGTCCCACCCGTCTTATGTCTGATGAAGTGGACTTTCCCATAAGGGCTCACGTTTTAAAAATATACATAATTCGTGTTTAAGGTGCCACCACCTCTTTGTTGTTTTAAACTTTTCACTTGTACAGTATTTTGTTTCCATCTCTGATGCTGCACCTTCTACTGCTGAGGCCTCTACCAGGCTCTATCAATTCAAAAGCTGATGGAAGCACGTGCGTGGGAGGGAGGGGGGAGCCACTCTGGAACACACCAGAAATGTGGAGGCTGAAGCTGCCTTTTTGTCTGCGGCCCAAACACAGCCGTGGGCTGGGGTGGGGGGAGGTGGCAGATGCCCCAGTACAAGAGGACTCTGGACACCAGGCACTAGAAGTGACAGTGGGGCCCATCGCAGAACCAGAGGGCCAGTCTTGGTGCCCACAGGGTGTGGCCCAGGGAGGGGGAGAGTTTCCTGGCAGGTGGGTGGGCAGAAGCACAGGAGAGGACACCCTCCCTCCCTCCCAGCCTCCCTCCCCCAGGGGCCTCTTGACTTTTCTCTCCCCAGGTGCACATGGTCCACTCCGAGCTGGAGTAGGACTGTCACACATGGAGGCAGGGGAGGGGTGATGACAGGGGTGGATTAACCATTAGGCACAATAAGCATGTGCTTAGGGGCATCAAGGGAAGAGGGGGCACCACAGGGATTTTCCATAGCCAAATTTACCAGGGTCCACGGGCCATATGGTGCAATACTGGTAATGGTGCAGCTGAACCTGGGTCCACAAAAGCACCCCCATGTTAAATGAAAAAAATTGTGTGTGTGTGTGTGTGCAAACGCGCATGCATGCGTATGCACGCACACACCACCACCAACAACAACGACAACAATAATAAGTGTAATCAGAGAGTGTGGACTTCTGCCAAGGGTTATGAAATTGAAAGGGGAATCCCACCACCACCACCACCACATAAATGAAAGCAGGGGAATCTTTATATGCAGTCAGTTGTCTACTGAGAATGAGACTGTGCAGGGGCGCTAGTAGCTCACTCATCATCCAGCATGCCAACAGGAAACAAACAATAAGCGTCCTGACATTGTAACATATGGGGGGGCACCAAAATCTTTTAAGTGCTTAGGGCCTCTAAGGGTCTTAATGGTGCCCTGGGTGATGATGATTACTTCCTTGCCTCCCCCTTCGCTGACCCCAAATAGATTCTCCCACCCAACTGGCTTCCCTCCGCCTGGACGCTGGTGAGGAGCAACTCCGGGCTGGCTCCGGGGCTCCTCGCGGGCCGCCCGCGCCTCCAAAGCCCCTTGGTGGGTGGGGCTGGAGAAGCGGGACCGGTCCAGGACGAGCCCAGGAGAAGGACCGACCTACTGCAGGCGGCGCTGCCCGCCAGGCCTGCCCGAGGCGAAGAGGGACGGCGTTGGGGCGGCGGGGGGTGGGGGTGGGGGCGCGCCCTGGAGCCTTGTGGGGCAGGCCGGCCGCTCCCCGCTTCCCAGGGGGCTGAACCCGTGTGTGTGTTGGGGGGGGGGGGGACGACCTCCCGCTGAGCCCCCGGCGGGAAGTGGTGCTCCTCTTGGTGGCAGCTGCTTTCCTGGCGGAGCCTCCGCCTGCCCTGCCCGCGGCGGGGGTTGTGTGTGTGTGTTGGGGGTGTGTGCGGCGGGCTGCTGCGGGGCGGCTGCCTTCCTCGCCCCGGGGCGCTTCCCGGCAGCGGCCGCAGCCTCCAGCAGGTGCCCCCCCCCCCAGGCCGGCCGCCGCCGCCGCCGCCGCTACCCTTGGCTCTCGCGCGGGGGGTGGGAGGGAGAAGGGAAGGGGGCGTCCCTGGCGAAGGGGGCACGATCCACCCAAGCGTACAGTAGAATACAGCCGTTCGTCTTCGGGGTGTCGCACACAAGGACTCTCCCCCCCACCCCGGCCGGCCTCCAAGTATTTTTAGTTGTTGCTTGGCCTTGGGGCGTCTTGCTGAATAGGTCGCCCACCGTCGGCCTTCCCGGAGGAGGCTTGGGGGATGTTCTGGGGCGGCGGCCCTCGTTGTGGCCCTTCCAACTGCCCGGGATCCCGTAGATCCCTTGATGGACATGGACCACCTCACCTGCTGCCGTGTCATCCTGACTTTTGTTCTTCTCAATCAATGTTCGTTGGCGGCGACGCTCCTCCTGCTTTGGCGCCTTCCTTCTTTCTTCACCTTCATCGGGAATCATTGCGGGGCGTTGCCTTTTTCATGGGCGTCTGCCCCCCCCCTTTCCCTATGATAGATTCTGCTCAGAGAACTTTGCCCAGGACCAACCTGTGGGGAGGGGCTGATGGGGCGGGACAGGGGCGGGGCTTCTGCTGCTCTGCTACTGGCAGAACCCCTTCAAAGGCTCCTCCCCCTCCCCCTCCTGCCCCCTCGGGGAGGCCTGGGTGTTGCCCGTGGAAGGGCACAAGGGTGGGCTAGCTGGGCCGGGCCAAAGACGGGTGGGGGCTGCATCCCTGGTGTGCATCTGCATCTGGCACCCAAACTCAGCTCTTGTAGTCAGCACATGTATGAGGGGCTTGTTTCAATTTGGGGCATAGCCCTCCTCCTAGGAGACTGGGAATTCCCCCCCCCCCAGCAGCAGCATTTTCATGTCCCTAAATAGTCACTACAGTACTAGAAAGAAGGTGAGGCTGTGTGTGGTTTCAGATGACATTCTATAGGAGCTGGGAGGGGAGGGGGACAGCAAGCCATGAATCAAGGGGAATCTGTTGCTCCAGCGGGCCTTTATTTATTTGTTTGTTTATTTGTTATATTTTTATACCACCCATCTTCCGAAACGGAATTACGTGTGTCACTTGTGCCTTAGAGGGAAAAGCCTGGCCTTCCCCCAGAGGTCAGTCTTGACCCTCCCTCCCCCAGAACTCCCCCTGCTCATCTGGTAGCAGCTGGATTACTTTCAATTACTTGTGGATGAGTATGCAAATGTTTCTGTCCCAGAAAAAAAAGAAGTCCAGTCACTGTGATTCAACTCCTGAGAACGTCACTTGGAAGAGCGAGACTCTCTGCAACTTCCCCTCTGCACGTGGCTGCTCCTCTTGAGCTCTGGGCCAGGCGGCAAAAAGGGCCATTTTGGCGGGGGGGGCAGGATAAGCATCAGCGGCAGAGGGATGGACAGACAGATGGAGTCCAAGCTGTGGAGAAGGCAAGGGAGGCACACCCCTCTGTCACCCTTGGGCAACGCAGGGTGAGGCTGAAAGGGGTTCCTGCTGGATGCCCCTTTGGGGTCCCTGAGAGGCAGGGCTCGGCCAGCCCCTGGGGGCCCTTCAAAATCCCCCCAGCGAATGCCTGGGAAGGGCGCCAGGAGAAGGAGGAGGAGGTGGTGGTGGCAGGGAGGAAAGCAAGCAAGCAGGCGAGACTCTGATGCAGAAGGGCGGTGGCGGAATTACAGGGGCTTCCCTGCAAAGAGGAAAGGAGGAAGTCCAGGGGGCTGGCAGGACGGACCCCGAGAGGGAAGGCTTTCAAGCAGGCATGGGGAGCCTCAGCAATGGGGCGGATCCAGCCCCTCGAGTGTTGTCGTGTCAAAGGAGAAGGACAAGAGGCAGAAGCAGGGCCCGCTGCTCACCAGCTGGCCTCAGATGAAGGCCCACTGCCTTGCAGGCCAAAGGGGTCAGGTCCAGCTCCAGGCCAGCCCCATCTGGCCGTGGGGAGGGAGGGGGGGCTGCAGGGGAGCTACCCTGCCTGAGACTGCAGAGCATGGCCGCTGGCCAAAGCTGGTAGTGCTTGGCTGAAGCGAGGAAGGGCCTGATGGTGGGGGCTGCAGGGGCAGCAGTCTTCTTGACCCCTAAGGCCAAGGGCAGGAGATCCAGAGCATGGGATGAAACCGAGGGTTGCTGAAGATGCCCAGAGAAGCAAGGAGGGGTGAGGAAGAGCCCACCTCTAGGGGGAGCTGCTGGTGAACAGTGCACTGGCGATGGAGGTTCCCTGGGACAGCTCAGTGGGTTGGAGCACTTGGAGCCCAGGGTTCAGCCCCCTCCCCCACGGAGAAGAGCCAGCCTCTGTGTGAGCCTCCTTCTCCTGGAGTGCCTTCTCAAAGGAGGGGCTGGTTGAGCCCATGCAGGCCCTTTGTGCCTAAACCCTCTCCCCTCCCCCACCCCGGGAAGGGTCCATGGGCATCCATGACTGGCCTGCCATTGCCACAGACCCTAGAAGTGCAGCCTGACATTTGGCCTTGGATCCTTCCGAAAAGGGGAGGCCATGAGTCCCAAAGGGAGGAGGTGGCCGGGGGGGGAGTGTTACAGGCCTGCTGGTCTCAAGGGCCAGAAGAGCAGCATTCCTAGGCCCTGAAGGGACTTTGGACATTACATGTTACATTCAGCAGACACCGCCGGCAGCCCCACCAAGGGGGAAATCTTGGCAAACAGATCCTCCCCCCCCCCCACCGAGATAGGAGGCAGGCAAGTCTCGCCCATGTCTTGAAACAGCAGTCGGGGTGGGGTGGGGGGAGGAAACACAGGCAGGGAGGGAGGTGGGCAGGAGAAGCAGCCGGGGCCCAATGCTGCTCACCAGGCAGCCCCCTGGACCAGTCCTGGAGAGTTGGGGCTGAGCGCTCGGAAGGGGAAACGGAGCAGGGACGCCTTGAAGGCCTGGCCAGGGAGGAGGAGCCATTCGGGCAGGCTGACTTGGCGGGATGGGAGGGAGGGGAGCCACCATCACCGCCTCTTGGGGTGCAGGTGTTGAAATGTCTGGCAGCGCCTCAAAGAGCAACGTGTGCGTGCATGCTCCATATCTATCCATATATCCTGGCAGGGGAGGAAGCCGCCCCGCCCCTATTGGCTCCTGTGTCGACGTGGTTCCTGGTGCGAAGGGTTCAGAGACATTCACTGCTGTGGAATCCACACCGGGTGCCCTGGGTGCCTGGCTCTTGGGTCACTGGGGAGGGGGGCAAGGCCCAGCAGCAGCAGCAGCAGCCCCCCAGCCCACCATGGGGCAGGCAGGTTCCAGCCCTCTCCCTCCAGCTCCCTCCCCCCCTCCCCCGGGCTTGGCCTAGGGTCCTGATCCTTGGGCAACAGAGTCTGGCCTGTCATCCCTCCCTGGTGGAAGGGGGACGAGAGGGGAAGCCCTTGGGTGCGTGGGAGGACCCATAAATATCCCCCAGGAGGACTCTCTGTCCTACTTGGCATGCCCAGGGCTCTTCAGCCTGTGGCTTGTTTATCTTCTCATAGAGTCTTTCCTAGATCTTTCCTGAGGGAGCTTTCATTTAACGATTGTCCTGGCGCCGTTGTCCTGCTGGTGCGTTGCTTTGGGAATCTGGTGCCTCAGCGTGCATAAGGACACTCCGGCTCCTGGGCAGAAAGTGGTTCTTGGCCAGAGTGGACGGAGGGGATGGGCAGCCCTTGGTCAGAGCCAGGGAAACGGGGGAGGGAGGGGCCGGGGGGGAGGACACTCCTTGAGAAGGGAAGATGGGTTAAAAGCACCAGCCTCTTTCTGGGTCACCACAACCATTTCCCACTAACTGACAGGTTGTTCTGATAATGAAGGTACAAACACAACAGTGCCTCCCCCACCACACGCATGCTGCTTTTCTGAGCCCCCAGGAGGGGAGAAGGCTGAACCAGTTCCTGGGGGCTGAGGGTGGATCACAGTGTGTGTGTGTGTGTGTGGGGGGTCTTCTGGCTGGTGAGCTCCGAGGGCCTGTCAGTGTTTGATTTGGGCAGGGCGTGGAGGTTGGCCTCTGGGGAGGAGGTGTTGCTAGCAGAGTGGGCAAGACGGCTTGTCTCCTGGCCTGCGTGGCATTGGGGGCCACCTTCCTGCCACCCCCATTGAGAGGTCCACCTGGCATGCCAAGCAAGGAAGGGGTGGTGTGCCAATCTCTCCCTCGTGCCCACGGTGGCTTCCCTCTGGGCACCAGGCCCTGCCTTTGGGCCTCACTGTCCTCCAGCATGGAGAGGGTCTGTGCGTCAAGGAAGGTGCACCCCCATCACCCTCCAAGGAAGGCTTCGGGGCTGGGTGGGGGCCAGGTGCCCTTCCACCCACGGCTGGACTCCAGCTCTCTCCTGGCCTTCTAGTGATCGAGGGCTTTGGCCTTCCACCCCATTTTGGTGCCAGGCCTTGGCCTTGAGGCCCACCTGCTCCCATTGCTGGCCAGCTGGCCTGCCCACCCTGCAGTGCATGGAGGGGCCGCTCCATCCAGGTGCGGGGGGTGGGGGGCGTGAGGTAGGTGGGGCGGGTGGCTGGGAGGGGCACCTCACTGGTGGCTGAAAAGAACCCACTCAGATCCCCATGAGGGCTTCTGCCAGGTCCGCTCTTGACACCATGACGTGCCCTTGGTGAACCTGTGCCATGCTGGAGCCTGGACGGGTTTGGTGGGGGCTGCCGGGATGCTCCAGGGCCTTGCCTGCTGCTCCCATAAAAGGCCAGGGCGCCGGCCTTGTCCAGCCACAGCGCGCACCAAGTCCACTTGACACCGCTCCCCACAGCCTCACCAGTGAGTCATGGATGTACCCGTGACATTCTGGGGACTCTGTACTCCACCCTCCCCCACCCCGTGGGGGGCATTTGGGAACTGGTCACCCTGTCTCCCATTTTGCCCGCCGTCTGAACTGCTGGGTCCTCTTCTGCTCCCTAGGCTGCATGTGGAGGTCTCCCATGCAGGTTAGGAAGTGCAGGCAGTGGTCCGCATGGAACAAGCTGGTCATCTGCATGGTCCAGAGACCCCTGAGACAGTTAACACCCCCCCATGCCTGTGTTCTCTCTCTCTATTTCTCTCTCTCCCCCCCCTCCCCCAACTGCTCATGGGTGCCTGTGAGTTTCTGCCCATGGTGCTGGGACTTGTGTTGCAGTGTGGATGGGGTGGGGGGGCTGTTTTGTTGAGGCTTGCATCAGGACTGGGCAGCCATGCCAGCTGGGGGGGGGGGGCGGTTGTGAGGGCTGGGGAGCAGGATTCTTCTGGAAGCATCCCTGGAAACTGTTAGCAAACCACAGAGAGCTTTATAAATACCTGTTGGTCTCATTGCTTGTGTATAAGGGGGGGGGCAGGTGGAAGGATCTTGGCACCAAAAAGCTCCACATGGCCCCGTCTCTCTCCCGCCTGCCAAGAATGGCTCATGTCACCCTTGGGGGGGGGAGTTTGCCTGCCCCCACCCACCCACTCAGGTTACACTCCGTGTGCTAGGAGACCCAGATGGCTGGATGATGACAGAGGCAGCCACAGAAGGAGGTGGGGGGGGCAAGAATAGCAGATTAAGGGGGGCTGCCCCTGGTGTCCCTCCAGGGCAGGGGGCATGAGCACTGGTTTCCTGCCAGAGAGTAGAGCTTGGGGGTGGGTGGGGCAGGGGCTCAAATGACTGAGCCCCCCCCCCGCATTCTTCTCTGGGAGGGTCCCAGGAGCAGCCTCCTGCCTAGCTGCACAAGGATATGCCCCCAGGGCCCAAGTTGGTGTTCTGCACGCCACTCTGTCTGGCAGCCATGACCTCATGGCTATTCAGAGGGACCTGCCTCTGGTCGGAGGTGCGACACCAGGCCTGCTCCGTGGGCCAAATCAGGCATCAGACATCATGAGGGCAGAGCTACCCCCACCCTGAGCCTGCTCCTCTTATGAATGTGCCACAGCCCACTGGGCATGGGAAGAGATACCATGGCACTCTGCACTGGGTGCGGGTGCCCATCCACAGACGGGCCCACCAGGTTCCCTTCTCAGAATGGGCATGTGCTGTGCCCTCCCTTTGCTCCTGGTGTTTGGTGTCATTGGTGGGATGTGAGGAGGTGTTAAGTGGGGGCCTACCTACTGCCACACACACCTCGCCCCAGGAACTCTCTCAGCCTGCCAAAGCCATGTCTCCTGAGGCCTGGTCTCTCGCGGTTGCCACTATACCACACTGCCCCTTCATTCTCCCTCCCCCAAATATATACAGAGATAATAAAGAAACAGGAACCTGGTGGAGCGGGTGGGGTGCCTCTCTCCCTACTTCTGGGGCACCAAGGGAGGAGCCATCACTCCCACCTGCCCCAGACGCCTTCTGGTCCTTGATTCTGGGGTGGGGGAAGGGAGCCCTCAGGGGGGCAGCAGGAAGAGGACCTTGGGGTCCTCGGTCAGCTCCTCCAGAGGAGGCAGTGCACAGTGGGTGGCTAGTGTGGGGTAGAGCTTGACTGCCCACCCCAAGCCAAGTGGGTGCTCCTCAGGAAGGCAGCTAAACTTGCCCAGGCAAGCGGTGGGGGTGGGGGGGGGCAGGAGCACCCAGCCCCACAGCCCCGAATGCAGGCATGGAAGGTTCTGTAAGCAGCAGCCCCCGCTCTCCCCCCCCTCCCACAAGAAGGGCCAGGGTCTCCGACATGGTCCGGGAGCCAGGGCCTGGGGGTCGCCAGGCAGGTTCCTCTTGAGGAGAGGGAGGAGGGGCACCTGGTCCAGGGCCGGGCCGGGCCTCCGCCCTTGCCCCGTGCGCTTCCCCAGGTCAGAGGCCGGCGGTGCGAGGGCGGGCGCCCCCTCCTCCTCCTCCTCCCCCTCCCGCCCCGTCCCGTCCGGCGTGGGTGGCGGTGCCTTTAAGGGGGAGGGCCCGGCAGCTGGAATGTCATTCCAGGGTTTGGCCTGGCCGCGCGAGCCAGCGAGCGAGCCGACTGCCCTCCCGCCCGCCGTCCCCCCCGTCGCTCTCCCCGCGGGTACAGCCCCTTGCCCGCCCGAGCCATGGCTGCCTTCAACCTCAGCCTGCTGCCTCCCAACCCCGAGGAGAAAGACTTCATCCAAGCTTACGAGGAGGTCCGCGAGAAGTACAAAGGTAGGGCTCCCCGAGCGAGAGAGGCGCCTTCCCTTAATAGGGCATGCCCGCCGCTGCCTGTGGCTCCGCCGACGGGACGGGACGGGACGGGAAGGAAGGAAGGAAGCGGCGAGCTAGCCCGCAGGGGCGACTTGGCAGGGGACCGACCGTAGTAGTGGCCGGGAGCCCGCGCGGGGTGGGCGCAGTCGAGGCAGCGTTAAGCCCAGGCGGGGGTTCCTCGCAGCCCAGGGCCCTCCTCGACCCTCCTCCCTCCCTCAGCTGGGAAGTGGGAAGGAGGGGAGAGGTGGGGGTCCTGAGTCGGCGCCACTCTCGCCGCTGCGCCCTCCTTGCTGCTCGAGGCTGCGCCCCTTCCGAAGCCCGGGCGGAGGGGGCTCTGCTGGAGGGAGCTTAACTGGCCCACGGCTCCGGGACTTTCCAGCGCCGCCGCCACCGCCACGGGCCGGTGGCCTCCCTGTTCTGCTGCCTTCGAGGAAGTAAATCGCCGCGGTCCAGGGAGCGGGGTCGGTCACCGGGCGCTGGAAGGCGCCTCCGCTCGGCCCTCGTCGGAGCCGGCCGGTGCGCCAGAGGGGCCGAGGCGCAAACAGGTGACGGACAGGGCCGGGCCGGGGGCCTGTGTCCCCGGGAGGGCTCTGGGGGTCCCGCAGGGCGGCGAAGGGCCCGGCTGTCGGGCTGCAGAGCCGGGCGACGAGCGAGCGCGACGCGCCTGGGGAGAGAGAGGGAGAGCTGGCCGGGCGGGGACGGGACGCGCTTCAGGTGCCCGACGGGGGTGGGGCAGGGAGGGCACCTGAAGCGCGTGCGGCGTGCGCTCTTTGGGCCCCGCCCCTTGGGGGCTGCCCTTCGGATGGAATGAGCCCGGGGGGGCGGGGCGGGAGGAGCCGCAGTCCCTCCCCCCCCCGCGCGGCTGTGGGGGCTTCCCGGCGCTGGGCCCACGTGCTGCTCAGCCTCCTGCCCAGGGCGCGCCCCCCCGCCCCGCCGCGTCCGAGTAGGGAAGGAGCCAGGCTCGGGGGTGCCTCGTCGCGGGTGGAGCTGCGGGCGGGCGGGCGGGGCGAGGAGCTGGCGCCCGCGGGGGCCCTTCCGCGAGGGACCAAGGGGGAAGGGTCCCCCCGCCGTGGCTCCTTCCAGCTGCCCGCTGGCTTTCCAGGAAGGGCACAGGGACCCCAGCCTTGGGCCACGCTCGGCCGCCTCTGGCCCTGGGAGGAGCCTGACGAAAATCCTCCTGCCAGGAACTTGGACATTTGAGAATAATCTCCTGTCAAACCCCACCTTTTGCTCTGTTTTGGTCTTTGGGTATTTGCTCTGAAGAAGTGGAGCTTGTCCTCCAAGGCTTGCAGCGAGTTTTTATTTTCTGTTAGTGACCTCTAAAGTTATCTTGCCTGTGGCCTAGTCTTGCGTTTGTCTTTTGCAATGGCGGCCCCGTGGCTCTCCCTTGTTGTTTCAATGGCCCTTGGAGACGGGGCCATGATGAGAAGAAAGGCCCGCTGGGCTGGTTCCCCTGCACCCTCTGAGGCTCTGGGGCTGATTCCCGCGGCGCCCAGCTCTGGCCGCTCTGCTCAGGCCTTCCTTCCCCATTCCCCTCCCCTCCCCTCCCCTCCCCCTTGGCGAGGGAGCAAGCGGTGTCCTCCAGTGTAGTTCTTGCTGAGAATCAGCTCCAGAGCGCTGCTCTTCCCCGGGCTGGGGTGCAAGACCCAGGCTGCATACTTGGCAGCCCATGCAAGACCCTCCTAAAGGCACTCAGGACAGGAGCCACAAGAGGGCAGGACAGCTCCCCAAGCCTGGAGGCACTCCAAGCCTTCCTCCCATGGAAGTGTCTTGCCCCATGGCTGAGGGTAGCCTCTGTGTGTGAGAGAGGGGGGGAAGGGGGGAAGGAAGGGTGGGGATATGGCAGAGGGAGACAGGTGCAGGTGGAGAGGAGAGGCCAAGATGTTCCTTAGCACCCCCATGTCCACAGGCCCTCATTTATTTATTTAATGTCTGTACCACCATCTGGCAACACAGCCACTCTTGGGGGTTTACAGCAATCAATAAAGATGACTGTTGTGGGTTTTACAGGCTGTTTGTTCATGTTGTGGAAGTTTTTCTTCCTAATGTTTTGCCAGTCTCTGTGACCGGCATCTTCAGAGGGCAAGGAGCTCAGGGAACTAGGAGTTCTCTCTATGCTCTGGGGTAGAGAGTGAGATTGTGTCTTTTTTTATAGTTGTTCGAAAGGGGGGAGCTTGTCCTATTCAGGATAATAGATGTTGCTCATTGGTTGTGATGTGGACGGATTAAGAAGGAGGGTTGATCTGTCGCTGTGGTTGATGGGTGCCGTTAGCTGTTCTATTGTGTGACATGATTACTGGAGCCAGGCTTTGTTGATTTTTAGACTTCTGTTGGAGCTGTGTTGGTGTTTGTGGATTTCAGCGGCTTTCCCGTGTAGTTTGACATAGTGATTGTTGGTGTTGTCCAGTACTTCTGTGTCTTGGTAGAAGATATCATGTTCAGTTTGTTTCTGCATCTGCTCAGCTACTGCTGTTTTTTCTGGTTGTTTTGGTCTGCAGTGTATTTCATGTTCTTTGATTCTGGTCTGGATGCTGTGTTTTGTGGTTCCAATATATACCTGTTCACAACGACAAGGTATCCAGTATATCCCTGCAGTGGTGAGGGGGTTCCTTTTGTCCTTTGCTGACTGCAACATCTGTTGTATTTTTGTGGTGGGTGGTCTAAATAGTGTTTGTAGGTTTATTTCATACATTGGAATTAAGCTCATTAAACATAATAAACTTTGCAAATCAATTATATAAAATCAAAAATGACAGGCTACATATTAAAATGAGATGGCCGGACTGGTGGTTTCAGCTGAACATCTTCTATGTTATGTTGATATAGGCTCTGGAAATGCCTGCCTAGAGAGCCAAGTTTTAAAAGACTGTTTAAAGGAGTCCAGCGAGGAGGCCAAGAGCAGATCTTGGATGGGAGATTGTGTGACCGGCAAAAAGCCATGATTTTTAGTTATTTCTTTGCGAACCTCTCCCGAGGTTAGGGGTCTCCATTGCCCAGGCTGAGAGGAAAGGGTATTATGGGCTGATCTCAGCACAAGCAGGTGTTCTGCCAGGTAACAAGGCTCCAAAGCCTTAAGGGTTTTGTATGTTGCAGTCATCACAGAACGTGGAACCTGGCATGAAAGCAGATTGGTTACCAGTATAAATTGGTGGAGGTGAGGGAGATATGTTCTCACTTTTCACCCTAGTTAGTAATCTGACCACTGCATTTTGTACCTACTGAAGCTTCCGCACCAGCCTCATAGGCAGCCTCACGTAGAGACCATTACAGTAGTAGTCTAATCCGTCAAGACTACCAGTGCATGAACTGGAGGGGTGATGGATCCTGTGTCCAGATAGGGATACGGCTGGGTGGAAGTAGGAGGATCAGATCACAAACACCAACTAGGATTCCATGGGTAATGCCAGGTCCAGCAGAAGACCCAATCTGTGAGCCTTATCCTTTGCAGAAGGAGGGATTTCCCCAGTCCTCAGACACTAGGTGCCCCCATCTGAAGGATCTCCATCTTGTCCGGGTTCCATCTTAGTCTGCTTTCCCTAATCCATCCCAGCATGGCCTCCAGGCAGCACTCAAGGGATGGGACAGCCTCCTCTGCAGATGAATGGAATAAGAGATACAGCTGTGCATGTTCTCCATATTGATCCCCCCAAACCCCAAATCTCCTCCTGACCTTCCCCAGTGGCATCATGTAGATCAGGGGTGTCCAAACTTTTTGTAAGGAGGGCCAGATTTGGTGCCTGAGATTGCGTGGGGGCCCCGGCTGCTCCCTGACCCTGTGCCCCAACTGCAAGCCCCACCCACTGACCCCTTGTAAGCCGTCACCTGCTTCTTCAGCTTCATCCCGCTGGCGCTGCAGTGGGCATCAGCAAGGAAGGAGGAGCTGGCCTCGGTGGCAGCTCTGCCACCCCCTCACCCTTACCAAGGGCACAGGAACCAAGGCATGCCTCTGCCGCTGCCACAGGGGACAGCCCCGTCCGCACCACCACGAGCACCGGCAAATCTCGGGTTTGTCTACTGATATAAGTTGGTGGCCCCGGTGCTGCCAGATGGCCTCCACTGTAGATTTCAAGGAGAATGCTGCCAGTGCGTCACAGGAGGTATACCTGGCAGAGCTTTCTCTGTGGCCAGTCCCGGGGAGGTTGTGTACAATCTGAAATAACTCAGCTTTGTGGTTTTCTGCTTTGCTCATCTGGTTGGCGAAGTATGTTTTTCTAGTAGCCCTTACCTTGGTGAGATAAGTGCCGGATGCGACTCCTGTGGCTTTTAAATGATATTCCGTTGGGACCCGCCTCCAGATGGACTCTAACTTCCCTCCTGTTTCACTTCATTGCCTACAGATTTTGGGTGTACCAGGCAGACGGGTAGGCTCTGCTGTGGGGGAAGCGTTTGGGTGAAGTCATGTCTGCAGCTCTGGAGACAGTGGCATACCAATATAGAAGAGGACAAAGTCAGGAAATAAAGTAAACTGGTGATTAACAAATAAACAATACTATAAACAAGGCATATAAATAAATAAATCAAAAATATTTATTTTACTTATTTATTTTAAGAGTATTTTTACCCCGCCTTTCTCCTTGGAAAAGGATCCAAAGTGGCTTACAGTAATGAGGGATAATATACAGTCCAGTACAATTAAGACCTGTTCAAGTTACTGAGAACAAAGAATTGAGGGACATCTTACAGCATTAATAGACAGCATTACATTAAAGCTATAAGAGAATGCGAGCAGTTAAAAGGAGAGTAAAATTCCATGTAAAGTTATGAGTGATGGAAACTAACATTGAAAACGTAGTGACAATGTAATCACACAAGGTTATAAATGGTTATAAACACAAAGTCTATGAAAGACACATAATAGGTAGTCCCTCATTCAGGGAAAGCTTGCCTGAAGAGAAAGGTCTTTGTTTCTGGAATGACAGCAGAGATGAGGCAGTCCTGGCCTCCAGCAGGAGGGAGTTCCAGAGTCTGGGCTCAGCAGCCGAGAAGGCCCTTTCATGGGTTCCCATGAGATGTAACTGTGAGGGTGGCAGGATGGAGAGAAGGGCCTCTCCTGGTGACCTTAACACTATAAAATACAGTGGTACCTTCTATAAAGGAATTAATTCGTTCCAAATGAAATTATGCTAAGCAAATTTTCCTTTATACAAATTTCCCATAGGAATGCATTGAAAACAGAGTGATGCCATTTTATGTTGTACAGATTCGCCCCATAGGCAATTATGTTAAGCAAATTTCCCCTATTTCCAGAATTTTTCATGTTGTACAAATTTTATGTTATACAAACCATTTGTTATGCAAGGGTTCACTGTACTATACAATTCGACATTAAATTTAATATAATAGTTTCTATGGTATTTAATTAAATTTTAAAAATAAATAAAACATTTGGACTGTGAAGATTCTCAGACATCCGGGTGGGTTTATCTGGAAGTTGAGTGAGTCCTCCAATATATAGTTCACCTTGATTCCACATCACCCTGGTCTGAATAGGCTCATAAGCTGGGCAATGGCCTGAATAGGTTCATAGGTGGACAAGGGTCTGAAAAAGCTTGTTAGGTGGACAATGGCCTAGGGTGCATGAAAGTCCCACCTATGCAACCTTTCCCAACACCCATTAAGTATGGGTTGCTAGCTGTGGCCTTGCTAGTCGAGGTGTGAATTGCTTCTGATTTGTATTCTTGAAAGCTATCACAGCTGGGATCTGATGGCTGTTGTGGGTTTTGGCCATGTTTTGGAAATTTTTCTTCCTAATGTTTCGCCAGTCTCTGTGTCCGGCTTCTTCAGAGGTCAAGGAGCTCACGGAGCTAGGAGTTCTCTCTGTGCTCTGGGGTAGAGAGTGAGATTGTGGGGTTTTTAGAGTTGTGGGGAAGGGGGGAGATTGTCCTATTCAGGATAATTGGCGTTGATCATTGGTTGTGATGGGTGTCGTTAGCTGTTCTATTGTGGGAAGCGATCACTGGTGCTTGTGGCTGGGTGGGGATCATTGTTATTTTGCAGTCTGTAGTTTTCAGTATTGGGAGCCAGGCTGTTGATCTTTAGAATTGCTTCTTTTCTGTTGAAGCGGTGCTGGTGTTTGTAGATTTCAATGGCTAATCCCAGGTAGCAGGCTCATGGTTGACTCAGCCTTCCATCCTTCCAAGGTCAGTAAAATGAGTGACCAGCTTGCTGGGGGGGGGGGCAATGTGTAGCCTGCATTACTGTAATTAAACTGTAACTGCCCAGAGACTACTCGAAGTAGTCTTGCTTCGCTTCGCTTTCCTGTACTTGTGATTTGTCTGGGGATTGATGAAAGGGCAGCTGGCTAAGTAGCAGACAGATTGTATCTGAGCCCCCCACCTCTGTCGAGAGAGGGGTTTTCACATTAATGGCTTCCCTGACCCCTCTCTTGAACCATTTATCTTCTCTCTGTGTGTACATCCTCATCTTTGAATGGGTGGCCTTTGGTCCTTCATGGTCCACCACATGCACAGTTCAGAGGAGT
Organism: Phrynocephalus versicolor; assembly: GCA_023846285.1. Taxonomy (NCBI): domain Eukaryota; kingdom Metazoa; phylum Chordata; class Lepidosauria; order Squamata; family Agamidae; genus Phrynocephalus; species Phrynocephalus versicolor. The sequence continues at coordinate 419,485 of JAHTLZ010000028.1, read as the reverse complement.
TTGTTTCTAAGGTCAGGGAGCTGAAACTGGATACAGATGAAACCATGGTATCCTTTGATGTTACATCTCTCTTTACCAGCATTCCCACCACCTATGTCCTAACAACAGTAAAAAAGAGACTGGCCCTTACTTCACGAGGCACGGCGCTCCGCAGCGATATTGCCTTCGATTTGAATTTGGAGGCGGTCACGTGGCGGTCACGTGTTCTCGCTTCACTCCCGCCCCAGTTTCTCAGTACTCACGGGCTGCAGTTTTAGGACCGATTCGAGCACAACCTCACGTGCTCCCTTCGCATTTGCATGCCACTTTTCAACATTCGTTATTTCCCATCCGTCCTTTAAAAAAATTCCTACTGACGGCGTATCGATGCATCGATACTGGACTGTCAGTTGCAATGGCTCTACTGATTTCAACTGTTTCCTGGCATCATTGGCAGCCCCCCCCCCCGCTGCCGCCGCCGCTACTCGGGGGAAGCCCCGCATGGCACAGCTGCCCGCCCTCCGCCGCTTGCACGCTGCCTGCCCCGGGTGCCCTGCTCTGGCCGGGCGAGGCGGCAGCAGGTCCTCCTGCTCCCGCCGCTGCCGCCACCCCCGCCGCCGCTACTCGAGCGAGGAAGTAACAGCGCAAAGCGATGAAACGATATAGCGATGCATCGATATCCCTGTTTGAATATTTTTTAAAAAAACTTGAAATAAAAGCCGAAAACCAAGACCACACGTCACGTTGGGAGCGAAGCAAGATGCGAAGCGAAAAGATTCCTGGCAGCAGCCAGGGGCACCACTCGCCCCGGTTGGAGCACGGTTAAGGGGGAGTGGTCGGGGCGGCACCGAAGCTAAAATGGAGGGGCGTGCGGACTGAAACGATCGATTTGCACAGAAATGAGGGCTTGCCGCGAAGTGAGCGGTTCGTGAAGTAACGGCCTAAGGGTATTTGTACACGACTCCTAAAGTCCGCCGCAAATGGCTCCCAGCTCCGGAGCTTAAAATTGTTTCCCCACCAGCTCCGGAGTTTACAGATAAGTGCGACCACGCCCACCTAAGCGTGTCCCAGTGCACTTTTCAGGTACCTGCTCTCCGGAGGTGAAAATTCCTGATGTGGATATAATGTAGTGACTGCCGGGCTCTCCTTGCTTCTGTTTGTTCTTTTTTGCCTCCCGCCCCTTTAAGAGATCTGAATGCAGTGCCAGGACAGCAGAACGGAGGTGAGCGGCATTCTTTTCTTCCTTTTTTTCTCCCTCCCCTCACGCAGCCAGCAGCCAGGAGTGCTGAGGGGGTGGTAACGCAGGAACAGCGACAAACCCCTAAGATCTCTGGTCCGAATTTAAGTGGCCAGCGGATCTTAGGGGTCGTGTGAAAAGGCTATAAGTGAAGACAGCACCCTCACTACCAGAAGCAGCCTCAACGCAGACCAGATATGCCTGCTCCTGGATCTGTGTCTGAACACCACGTATTACATGTACAGAGGGGACTTCTACAGACAGAAGCATGGTTGTGCCATGGGGTCCCCCAGTGTCACCCATTGTTGCTAACCCATATATGGAAGAAGTGGAGAAGAAGGCACTCAACACCTTCTCAGGGACAACACCATCCCACTGGTTCAGGTATCTACATGACACCTGGGTGAAAATCAAGACTCAGGAAGTACAGGCCTTTACAGACCTTATCAATGCAGTGGACCCCAATATTAAGTTCACTAGGGAAGACACCCAAGATAATAGCCTGGCTTTCCTGGATTGTGCAGTCATCATCGGACCTAACTGTGACCTGAGATTAGAAGTTTACAGGAAACTCACCCAGACAGATTAGCACTTACTATTTGACTCCCACCATCCATTGCAACACAAATTAGGAGTCATCAGGACTCTAAGCCACAGAACAGAGAGCACCCCCACCTCCACAGAAGCCAAGAAGAAGGAATACAGGCACCTGAAAACAGCATTTAAGGCCTGTGGATATCCAAGATGGGCCTTCAGCAAAGCAGTGTGCCGACCCAGAAGAACAATGGATCAGCCTGAGACCCAGAGCTGATGGAGGAACCTGGTCATTCCCTACATGGCTGGAGTGACTGAGAAGCTTAAAAGGATTTTTGGCAAATACCACATCCCTGTTTGCTTCAAACACACTAAGGCAGAGACTTGTCCACCCAAAGGACCCAATACCAAAACACAAAAGGAGCAATATAGTATATGCGGTTCAATGCAGTGAGGAGTGTGCAGACCTCTACCTTAGAGAAACTCTGCAGCCATTAAACAGGAGGATGGCCCAACACAGGAGGGGCAACAGCTCAGGACCAGAATCAGCAGTACACCTCTACTTGAAGGACAAATGGCACTCATTCAAAGATGAGGATGTACAGTGGACCCTTGTATAACAAACAGCTTGTATAACATAAAATTTGTACAACATAAAAAATCCAGAGATAGGGGAAATTTGCTTAACATAATCGCCTATGGGGAGAATCCGTACAACATAAAAATGGGATTACTCTGTTTTCAATGCATTCCTATGGGAATTTGTATAAAGGAAAATTTGCTTAACATAATTTCATTTGGAACAAATTAATTCCTTTATACAAGGTACCACTGTATACATATTAGGCAGAGAAGATAGATGGTTCGAGGGAGGGATCAGGGAAGCCATTCATGTGTGTATTGAAAACTCCTCTCTCAACAGAGGCCAGGGGAATCAGACACAATCTGCCTGCTTCTTATCAAGCTGTCCTTTCATCAATCCACAGACAAATCAGAAGCACTTCACACCTCAACCAGCAAAGCCACAGGTCAATGACCCATATGTAATGGGTGTTGGGAAAGGTTGCATAGGTGGGACTTTCATGCACCCTAGGCCGGGGGTCTGCAACCCGCGGCTCCGGAGCCGCATGCGGCTCTTTGGAACATTTGCCGCGGCTCCGGGAGGGTTCAGAAATTTCAATACAAAGGCGCCGAATCTCACGAGGACAGCCCGTCCCACAAGGCGGCGCGAAGCCAAGCACGGCCACACTCTCAGCGCACTCCCTCTTCTTCAGAGCAAGAGAGAGAGAGAGAGGGAGGCGTGGTGGAAAGTGCCCGCCGAACGGCAGCCTTTTTTCTTTTTCTTTAACTTCAAGAAAACCTCCCAGATCTGGATTGTTGCTTCCCCCCCCCCAGAGAAAAAAAGACGGGAGGAGAAAACCCTCCTTCCTTCCTTCCCCCCTTCCCCTTCCTTTCTTGCTTGGGTGTTTGGTGGGAGGGGGAAGAAGCGACGTGTGTGTGTGTGTGTGTGTGTGTGTGTTGTGTGTGTGGTGGGGGGCAGCGTTTAGACGGGACGGTTCAATATGGAGGAAGAGAAAACCTTCTTTCCTTCCCCCTTCCCCTTCCAAGCATTGCACATGTGCAGTTGGCATCTCTCTCTCTCTCTCTCTCTCTCCTTTTGCTTCGCTACAGCCCCCCCCCCCAAAAAAACTACGGCTTTGCACTAACTTGCCGGGATGAAGCTCCAAAAACGCGGGGGAGCGGGTGTGCGCGCAGCGTGTCCTCACGAAAGAGAGAGAGAGAGAGAGAGATTAGAAATTCTCCTCCTCTCCCTCCTGTACTATTTTTAGGAATATTTTTAAAAACTGCCCCCCCCCCAAAGTGGAAACGGTGTGGGCACGACACACTCGGGCTGCGCTTCCCTTCTCCATGGAGGGTGGGGGCGAGAGGAGGAGGAGGAGGACGGAGAGATGGAGTGTGTGTGTGGGGGGGGAGAGTCAGACCATGGCTGCAGGATCCGGGCAGAAGGCAGCGAGAGCGGAATGGGAACCTCAAGAAAGGCGGCGTGGGGAGGGGGTCACGGCTAGTCTTCTCTCTCCCCACCACCACCCCTGCCGCCGCCGCCGCCCTGCTTCCTTGCCCGGTGCTGTCAGTTCTGGCCCAACAAGCAAGGGGTTGGTGGCGGCGGGAGCAGGGAGGGGGGAGCGGCGGCGGCGGCGGAGAGGCGAGAAGCAACGGAGGAAGTCGGCTTTTTTTCCTGCGGGAGATCAACTTGGCAGTCGAGGGACGAGGGATGCGGCGTGACAGCTAGTTCGAGCCCGCCCCCCGGCCCGAGGAGGGGTCTCTCTTATTAGACTTCCAGCGGCTCCCTCCTGGAGTCAGCTGGTTTCGGCGGCGGGGTGGGGGCGCCGAGCTCAAGTTGTTCAGGGCCCCCTGGCCACCCGGGGAGGCCAACGGCGTGCCACCTGGCTCGAGAAGCTGAGCTGAGCTGAGCGGAGCGCCTGTGTGCCTGCCTGCTTGTCTCGCTCGCTCTCGCTCTCGCTCTCTCCGAAAGCCCGCCAGCAGCTGCCTTCCGCTCCATTCCAACACAGAGAACGTGCCTCCTGCGCGCCCACCCACCCCTCAGCCCGGCGCTCCCCGAGGCTGGCGGACACGCAGCCGCCCCAGTTGCGCATGCAGGAGAATTTGAGGCAGGTGCGCGCCTCGATGGAAACCCTCGGGGACAGGGTGGCAGGGGGGGGAGGCGACGGCAGCTCAGGCTCGCCCGCTTGCTCGCTCTCCCGGCGCCCGAAGTGCCGAAGAAGCAACTTTCATTGGCTTCCTTCTCAGAAGCCCTTCGAGGGGTGCCCGGAGGAGCCGCAGCCACCGGCCCTCCTTCCCACCCCACCCGAGCCCGGCGCCGGGGCGCAGCATGTCCGAGAAGCACACGAGGGAGTGTGTTGCTTGTGAGCGCCCAAAAAGCCAGGAACGAGGGGAGGGGAAAATATATTTGCAGTGTTATATTTGTTTCAAATGTCGCAATGGTTTTGCGGCTCCGAGGTTTTTTTTCCCGTCGGAAACGGGTCCAAGTGGCTCTTTATGTCTTAAAGGTTGCAGACCCCTGCCCTAGGCCATTGTCCACCTAACAAGCTTTTTCAGACCCTTGTCCACCGTCGTCATGACCACATCACCCGTCCTGGCTCGCCTGCACTGGTTGCCCGTTACGTCCCGGATCAGATTCAAGGTCTTGGTTTTAGTTTATAAAACCCTCCATGGCTTGGGCCCAGACTACCTGGCAGAGTGGATCGTCCAGCGATCAACCTCAGCCTGACCAGTTTGGCAGTCATGGGCACACTCGCTTTGGGTTGCTACCCCCAGAGAGGCCCGGAAAACCTCCACCAGAAACCGGGCCTTTTTGGTGGCTGGTCCCTCTCTGTGGAACAGCCTACCTAGCAAAGTGCGCTCTGCAGAGTCCCTGCTGGCCTTTCGGAGAGCACTGAAAACCTTGCTTTTCTGTGAGGTCTTTGGTGAACTTGTTTAGTTTGTTTAGTTTTGTTTTGTTTTGTCCCGCCATCCATTCAATAGCCCATCTAGTGAGGCGCTCTGCTGCTGAGCCTCGTGTGTTATTAAGCCAAGAGTGCTTTTATTTTATTATGTCTGTTATATTGTCTATTCTTGTCTTTGTTTGTTCGTATTGTATATTAGCTGAATTTATCAGTCTATTGTAAGCCGCCCAGAGTTCCCATGGGAAGATGGGCGGGGTAGAAATATAATAAATAAATAAATAAATAAATAAATAAATAAATAAATAAATAAACCTATTCAGGCCATTGTCCACCTAATGACCCTATTCAGGCCATTGTCCAATTTATAAGACTATTCAGACTAGGGTATGTGTGAAATCAAGGTGAACTGAGGGACTCACTATTTTAGTCAGACCGATGAAGCTGCTTGGCTAGATAGCAAAATATTTTGATCTCTCAAGAAAAGGAGTACAGTTGCCATGACTCAAATTTCCAGGTAAGACATTTGGACTTCATGCCATCCAGTTAACAGATGACATGGTATTAGTTAAAAACATAATCAAGTTATTGTTTTCCAATTTTTTTCCTGCCCACCCACCCCACGTGTATATATATATTTCCCAGCGTTGTTGCCTGTAGGGAGGCTCAGCTGTAGGGAGGCTCACACAGAGTTGCAGGGCCTGGGTCAGCCCGCTGCCATGTCCAGCTATGGGTTGCCCCACAGAACAGAGGCCAAAGGCAGGGTGCCCAGTCTGCCTCTTTGGGGAGAGGAGCTTAATCAGCTGCGAGTGTCTGTGTGGCTCACAGTACGTTTATTTTTGGTGATTATTCTGTTCCGTTCCCAGAAGGAACAAGATCGGGTCCTGGTGTGTGTCGGGGGGAGAGATTCTGCCTGTGACGAAGAAGCCAAAGGCCTTAGTTCTCAAGGGGATGCCTGGGAGCCCATGCAAAGTGCTGCTGTGGAAGAGACGGGGTGGGGGTGGGGGGAGGCGTTTGTGCGTGCGTACATGCAAGTGCAGGAGGCTGGTGCCTGGTTTGCAGGCTGCACGGGAATGCTGAGCAAGGACCAGGGGAGGAGCAGCAGCATGTGACGGCCTTCCACTCAGCAGAAAAACTGCCTGCATTTGCCACCACCACCACCCCGTCACACCCAAAATGTGGGCCTGGTCTGGTCACGAAAAGCTGCAGCAGCATCCACCCCCACGGCTGGCCCTGGCCTGCTTGGCAAGGCCTGTCTGCCGGGCACTGAGGCCCATGTGGCTGCTGCACAGTCCCAGCGGCTGGGCTGGCGGCTGGGCCCTGGCTTCCTCTCCCTTCCCCAGGGCCCAACTCTCCCCTTCCAGTTGCCTCCCCACCACACCCTGGCTGCCAGGAGGAGTGGGTGCTGCCCAGCCCTGGTGGGCATGCCAGAGAGCTGGTGCTGCCGCAAGGCCCTCCTGGGCCAGCTGCAGTGTGTGTGTGTGTGTGTGTGTGTGTGTGAGCCTTGCCAGCTGGCTTGTCTTTCCAGCTGGCCCAGACCTACTGCCTCCCTTCCCCCCAACCTATTAGCTTATTATGGTGTCGTGATGTCCTTTGCCCCCGCCCCCATTTGTGGGTGATGACGTGCTTCCACTGGGCCCTTGTGGTCCACCCCATGGAAGTCTCCCTCCCGCTGCCCCCTTGGGCCCTTAACGTCTGCACCCCATCCGACAGTCACACGCCTCTTAAACCAAAGGCGGCTTGTGGCCTGGGTCAGAGGAAAGAGGCCTCCCTGGCAGGAAAGCGCCGAGGGCTGGGCACCCACCTGGAGTGCTGCACGCCAGGGCTGAGCATCAGGGTGGCCCCACTCCCCAGTTTGTGGGCCACTGCCCTGCCATCTGCCTTTTGCATCAGCCTCCTCCACCAGCCCACCATGGCTCACCTGCAAGGCATGGGCCCGGCACATCCAACCGGGCACCCCTTCAGCCCCCAGCGCCCCCCCCCAGCAAGGCCTGGGCTGCTATGGCTAGGCTTTGGCCAATGGTGCGGGTGGTCCGGAGGGCTGAGGTGGGGCTCTTCTGGGGTGTTTCTATCTAGAAGGCCGTGACCTCCCTAAGATTAAGCTGCATAGGAAGCAAAGCCAGCCCAAGGGCAGCCAAACGGAGAACCCGGGGCTGCGGGACCGGGATCCGTGTGCAGGCTTTTCGCGAGATCTTCTTGAGTCCGAAAGGACGCCTCTTTCCCTCTCGCCCCCCCCCCCCCCCGGGCCCCCGGGGGCAACAAGGGGCCCCCCAGCCGCGGGCCACCCCCCCCCCCCCCCGCCGCCCGTCTCTCCTGCTGCAGCGTCCTGGGCTGTGCTTGCGCCGCTTGAGAGGGGGGAAAGGAGGGAGGGGGACCATCCGCAGCCCCCCCCCGCCCAGCCCCGCGCCCTCCGCCCTCCGCCCTCCGCCCTCGTCCGGGCCAAGCTGGGGCATCTTCCTCCGTCGCAGGCCAAGGGTGGGGTTGGGGGTGGGAAGGCCGGGGGACCGGGCAGGGCGGGGAGAGGGGGCTCCCGCACCCGGCACTGCCGCAGTGGCCACGCGCAGGCCAGCGGCGCTTCCAGCTCGGCCAAGGGGATCCGGCCGCGGCCAACGCGCTGATTGGCTGCTCTGCCGCCGGCGGGGGCGGAGTCTGCCCTGCCCCACCCCCACCCCTCGGTTGGGTCCCTGGACCCGGGAAGACGACGGGGCGGCGGGCAGTGCCGATGCGGCTGCAACCCCAGCCGCCTCCCCCGGCGGCGCCATGGACTCGGCGCGCTCCATCCAGCACGAGATCAGCTCGCTCAAAGGTACCCCGGCGGGAGGACGGGGGGGGGGCGGCAGGGCCGGGGAGGGTCCGCTGTCTGGCACGCGGGACGTCGCGGGTGTCCCTGGGCTGCGCCCCGTCCGCCCGGCTCCCCTTCGGCGAGCCCCCCCCCCGGCCCCGGCCGGGAGCCCGCTCGGTCTAGCATCCCGCAGGGGGGGGTGTCCTCCCAGCGCGCACTGAGCCCCCCCCCGGCGCTGCGGACTGGCCTGGGCTTGTGGCCTTGGCGACCGACTGTGGCGGCTGGAGACTGGGGGGGGGGGGGGGCGGGGGGCCCCGGGGGCCGTTTCTCCTCGAGAAGCCCCTTCTTCTCCCCTCGCCCGTCCTCCCAGCTTTGCCCGGGAGAGGCCCTGGGATGGGAGAGGGCGGTTTCTGCGGAGGCTGGGCCCCGATTTCCCGCGGAGTGCGCGAAGAGGCGCTCCCTAACAGGATGGGAGCCACGAGCCCCTAAGCTGGGCCCCGGAGAGCCAGAGTCAAAAAATCTTTCCTCCTGGAGCTGAGCGTGCAAAATGGGGCACAGGGAGAGTCTGGGCGCCCCGTGCCTTTCCTCCCCTTCAGAGGCAGGGAAAGGGCCCCAGGTGGGCCCCAGAAGGCCCTGCTGAGGGTGGTTGCATTGCAGCTGGACTCTTCAGGGGGGAAGGAGTCTTCCCCCAGGAGGAAAGGGGGGGTTCCTGCTGCAGTCAGGAGGTAGAGGTTGATGGGTGGCTGTGTGTGTGTGTGTGGGGGGGGTCAGCTGACCCTCCCTATTCAGGGTCAGAATGAAGACAGGTGGTCCAGGCCCTTGTTGCTTTCCTTCCAGGGAAAGAGGTGCTGGGAGGCTGGCTAAGACAGTCTGCCTATGGAAGCATGGGCAAGTCATGCAAGGCTTTTTCTCTGGGCGGAGGGAGTGGCAAAGGTCCAGCTGGACTGGGCAGGGGTCAGCGGGGGGGGAGAGGATGTGTCTTGCAGGGGTGCTGCTTGGCCTGCCAGGCGCCAGGAGGAAGGGGCTTTTGTTCCAGCTTGGCTGGGCTACCCATTAGAACAACCCCCCTCCCCCCCCCCGTGGCCTGATTAGTAATCCTGGGGCCTCTGCCACCTCCTGCCCTCCCCGGCTTGGCACAGGGTCCTCCTGCCCAGCAAACAGCCTCCCCTTTGTTCTTCCCTGCTCGGGGTGGAAATCCCTGGGCAGCTCCTTTGGGATGCCGGGGGTGGGGGTGGTGATGCCCTGTGTCCCCTGCAAGGGTGGGCCAGGTAGACTCAGGAACGGAGCTGCTGGATGTCCTGGGTGATTGGGGGGGGGAATAACGTGGGCCACCCTAGGGGGGTCCCTTCCCGCTTGGATCCCGTCTTCTTTTGAGGAGGCCCAGTCAGGGCTGAGGGTTGCCTTTGAGGAAAGTAGCCGCAAGGGTGGGGTGTTGAGAGGAAAGAAGTAAGTCCTGCCCTAACTCACCACCACCACCACCACCATGACCCCTCTGCTGCCGCCACACAAGCACTGTTTGGGGCGAGGGAAGGAAGGACCCAACGTCCTCTGCTGCGGGGGCTGCCCCCACTTTTTGGCTTAGACTTTGCTCGCTGATCCTCCCATTGGCACAGCCGGTTTGGAGCCCGTGTGCAATTTCAGCCCGGTGGAGTCCGTAGCAACCCCCCCCCTCCTTGGCCAGCCATCATCTTAGAGGGCCAAGAGTTTTCCGTGAGCTGGAGAAAGATGCCCGGTGGGGAGTACGGGTTTTCAGTTGGCAGGGGAGGAGACTTCCTCCTGCCCTGGAAGAGGCAGAGCGGGGGTGGGAGGAGGCTGAGGGGGAGGGGTTGGTGCCTGCTGCCAATCGGGGGTGGGTGGGTTTGGCTGGGTTGGGTCACCCAGGGGTGGTGATTCTGGGTCCCTGAGGGGCCAGGCGGCCTAAGGGGCAGCATCCTCTTCCTTTTCTAGCACGCCTCTCTCTTGAGAGGGCAGGTCCTTCTTCCTTTGCTTCTGATGGATTCCCGTAACAGTTCTCCAACCAGTTGCAGGCAGCACCAGGAGTGTTTGGGGCACAGTACGCCTTGAGGGGCAGAGGGGACCCTGATGTGGGTATGATGGGGAGGGTTCTTGTCCCCTCTCACAAAGGACTCTTGTCAGAGCCCCATCTTCCTGGGTCCACTTTGTTCTTCCGGCACCATCATCCTGGCATTCTCAGGAGTCGCCAATGTTCTGGAAAAGCTTTCCCTTGACTTTAATATGGGAAAAGCAAGACGGGAGCCCACGAGTGGCTCTGCAAGAGAGGCGGATGCTTTGAGTCTTTCCTGATTAGCTGTGACCTCTCTCAAGACATCCCTGCATATGGAATGCCTGCCAGGTGGTTGGTTTTATCAGTGAGGGTTGTCCAGTTGCCATTCCACAGCTTTCGTTGAGTGCTCTGTCTACCTGCTAGGCATGAGTTCAATTATACTGCTCTGGTGCACTTATGTTTGGGTGCCCCAGGTGGTTCCTGGTTGCCTTTGAGAGGTACTGATCATTCATGTGTGTATTGAAAGCCCCTCTCCCAACGGAGGCTGGGGGAATCAGACACAATCTGCTTCTGATCAAGCTGCCCTTTCATCAATCCCCAGACAAATCCGAACCACTTCACACCTCAACCAGCAAGGTATTGACCCACACTTAATGGGTGTTGGGAAAGGTTGCATAGGTAGGACTTTCATGCACCCCAGGCGAGACATGTTCAAAGTCTGTTCTGGGGACCAAATGTTTTCCTATTTCTAGTGGCCTGCAGCCTCTTCTCCCCACTGGCTCAGCCTGTCATGCATCCCCGCCCCTCCTCCCCATACCGGGTGGAGGCAGCAGCTTGCAGTTTTAGGGTTTGCTTGCTCTCCCTGCCACCGTCCGTCCCCCCACCCAGCTCCCTGCCCAGCCTACCCACAACCAGCTCCATTGCTGCAGCGTCCTCCCTGCCTCCTTGCATATCCAAAATCCGTCCCAGGAACCAAATGGTCGGCCCCCACACATTTTCACCTCACCAAATCTGGCCTTTCTTACAAAAAGTTTGGACGCCCCTTCCCTAGGCCATTGCCCACCTAACAAGCTTTTCAGAGCCTTGTCCACCTACAAACCTTTTCAGGTAAAGGTACCCACCCAGAGTTCCCGTTTGAGGAAAATGGGTTTGCGGTATATAAAAATAAAAATACATAAATAAATAAATAAGGTACTGGGGCAACTGCCTGAGGCCTCGTGCCACCGGCTCTGCAGTGGTGCCTGCTAGGCTTCCGGGCATTGGTGGCATCGGGGAGGAGGTGGTAGCGGTGGCAGGGACGGGGTGGGCTGCCTGGCAGAGCCCGACCTGGCTCCAGCTGCCCCGCTTGGCTAGTGCTACTACTCTGCCGAGGCCTGAGCCTCCATGCCTGTGGGCTGGGCTGGGAGGAGGAGGGCAGCAGAGAGAGCAGCAAAGGCCATTGCAAGCCCAACGGCATGGGGCAGGAGGTGGGGCTGGCTGCTTTTTTTGTTGGGAGAGGCAGGAGGGGAAGGCTAGAAGCCCAGCGTTGCTGCACAGACCCATCTCCATCGCCTCTCAGGAGTCGGAGGCACGCTCGCTCTCTTCTCTGGTGCGGCAGCTGCTGAGAGTATTGGCCGGCCTGGCGAGGCTGCAGTGGGAGAAGTGCCTTCTGGTGCTCTCCCTCCCTTGCTTCCTTGTCATTCCCTTTGGTCGCCCACCCCACCCCACCCCAACCTTCCTTCCTTAATGACTTGGCAACATGGCCTGCAGTTGCCATCGCCCCCCCCCCCCCACGGCCCAAAGATGTTGGCTGTCCTCCATCCTCCTTTCCCTCATAACACCCTGTATCTCACAGTGGCCCCACCAGATGTGTTTGGGAGTGCATGAGACTAGATATCTGTCTCCTGGTACCACTCCCTGCATCTGGCCCTTGAAGTACCCCAGTTTTAAGCCTGGAGATTACACATCTCCATCATGGTTTGTAACCTGGGATGGACTTTTCCTCCAGGAATCTGTCCAATCCCCCTTTTGAAGGCACCCAGGGCAGATGCCATCACCACATCCTGTGGCAGGGAGTTCTACCTGCCTTTGCTGTTCCATAGGAAAGCTTTGACCCATGGCTTAGAGGGGGAAGAACGCGTAGAGAGTGTGAGTGGGGAAGAGATCAGAGAGAGAACAGCTTCAGTGTGTGTTTTTGAAAGGCAGATTGCCCTGCCTTCTTTGATCTCGAGGTAGACCTCTGCCAGGGTGGGGGTGGGGTGGGGGTCTAGTCCCTTTGTTATAGTGACAGGCAGACCACCTTGCTTGTGGCCTTTGGCAACCGGAGGGCCCTGGGCTGAACCAGCCCTTCTCAGGACAGAGCAGGGCTCCCCCTTTTTGCTGCTACGGAAGCAGCCGTGGGGATTCCCTGCCAGCCAGCCGGCCCTGCTTGCCTCTCTCTCTCCCTCTCTCTCTCTCTCTCTCTCTGGGGTGGGAGGGGCATCCCATAAAAATGCCTCACCCCCCCCCCCCAAGCCACCTGTTCCTGGTTGGAGAGGGTGGGTGGGGAGCCCTGGAGCTGGTGACCGGAAGTGCCTGGTGTTGTGGTGGGGTGGGGGCTCCTAAATGGGCTCCCCTCGCCTGGCCTGTACCATGGATCCCTTGTGGCTATCCATTCCCTCCCACCCATGATAATGGACCAACCCTTTTGCTCACGGCCCTTGGCTCTGTGTGTGTGTGCATGTGTGTTCCCCAGCTGACCATCAAAGTTGCCTGTTGGCTGGTTCCCCCTTGATGCCTCTGCCTTGCTGAAGGCATTGGGAGGGGCAGAACCTTTCCCCTTCACTGAGCAGGGGGGGGGACAGGCGGGCGGGCGCTGTTTGTTTGCCCAACGGCAGTTCCTGGCCACACCTTGGATTTGCCTAGAGGTGTCAAAATGCGACCAACGGCTTTGCCCTGGGCAGGGAATGCGTCTCTGGCAGCTGAGGCCACCATGTGCAGAGTCAGGGAAAATGTGATTCAAGGCCCCCCGGTTCTTCCATTTGGACCCAGGATGCCGTTCTGCCTCCTGCTGCCCCAGGAAGAGGATGGGCCCTCTTATCTGAGGCACCTGTGGCGGCTTGTACGGCAGGGGCAGGAGAGCAGGAGAGATTTTTGTGTGGTGCCCCTGACAGGGACAGTGGGTAAGGGTAGATGCCCTGTGCCCCAGGGAGGGGGAGGAGGAGGGGCACGATGCCCTCCATCCGTGGCTGTGGCTGAGGGCACGCCTTCCAGGACGGGGCAGCTGGCATTCCTCAGGCTTTGGAACTTTCCTCCTTCCTTTTTAATGTTTGCCTTCTTTGCCATCCAGCAGGCCTGCCTTGCCAGGGCCGTGTGGGATGGCCTGCCCACCATGAGTTTCCATGGGCCAAGGAAGGCCTTGAGCCAGCAACTCCTGATCCTTCCTTGTCTCCCGCTCCATCCCCCGTGCCGCCTTGGCACCTCAGGGAACCTTTCCCTTTCTTCTGCAGTGGGGCCAGAACCAGCCCAGCCCGAGAGCCTTTCTCTGGCTCAGGGTTAGCTTGCTGTCCTGGCCAGCAGCCCTGTTTTGCAGGCGGGCTGGCTGGGCTGCCGTAAGTCCTGTGGCCACCCTCTCTGCTGGCTGGGTGGGGGAGGGGGAGGGCAGGGCCCCTTCCCTGGCATGTCACAGGCTGGGCTGCTGGTGCCCCCTGCTGGAAGCCTGGGCCTCTCCACAGGTCTCCCTGCCACGTGTCTGCCGCCCTGGCTTGTTTGGAGGGAGGCCCCAGGAGGTCCTGTTTCTGGCTCTGCCATTCCTGGAGGGGAAGGAGGAGCCCGGCAGGAATGCCCCCTTGGGGCCCAGGTAAGTGGGGGGGGGGAGCAGAGAAGAGGAAGGGGGAGATGCCACTCCCAGCAGGCCTGGCTGTGGGTGCCCATTCCCTCTGCCAAGTGGGTTGCAGTCCTCGCTGTGTGGTGGTGTGGAAACCCCCTCCCATGAATGCACACACAGTGCCCCCACATTTCCATGTACAGCGCTGGGTGGCTGCCTGAGCGGTGTGGCAGAAGGGCAGATTAGAACCTCCTGCGGTGCCTGAACCAGCATCATAAAATAGGCTCCAGGAAACGTACAGAGTGCCTTTCCTTCTCCTGTGTCTCCAGCAAGTGCTGCCGGTGCCTTCCTCTCCTGGGGGGAGTCTGGGACTGTCCGAGTGGGGATGGGGGAGAGCAGTCTTTCTGTTTTGTGAGGCTGGGGGAGGCAGAGCCACTGTGTTGTTCTCTGGTGCTGTGTGTTTGGGGGTGGGGTGGGGTGGGAGGAATTGGACCAGCTGAGCAACTGGCAAATCCTGGACAAATATTGACCTTGGCTGCCTGGGCAGGAAGGTGCTCTCCGTTTTATGGGGCTGGGGCATTTGGGGGGGGTGGAGGGACAGGGGAAGGAGGAGGCACCTCCCACTGAAAGAAGGGCAGGTGCTGGCTCTCAGGTGAGGGGAACCAGGTCCCTGTGGGCCCAATGGGAAGGCCCCCACTTGCGGCCTGAGGTAGCCTCTTCTGATCCTCCTGGTCCTGTTTGTTGTGCGGAGACAAACAGAACTAAACTGGGAGGGACATTGGGACAAATGGTGAAGCCGGGATGGGAGAAGGTGTGAAAGGAGACCAGGTTGGAGGAGGGGCCAGTTGGGATGGCTTGTTGTATCCCTCCCCCCAAACAAACAAACAAACACGGAGACCTGGGCATAGGACATGGTTTCAGGAAATGCACTGGGGACCGCAGTCATGCGGGTGATGGTGGTGGGGAGTGTGGATTCCTGCAATTGTCAGCTGCAGCTTTGGGAAGAGGGACTGCCCAGAGCCAGGCAGTGGGTGTGGGGGGGGGGGGGGGGGGGAATGGCCTTAGAGCACCCGGGTGCTATAACTGGCCCGAGAGGCAGAAATAACATCCGTGGCCCATCTCAGAAATATTTCCAGAGAGGTCTGGGATGGGGGGGGGCTGTACCAAAAAGGCTCCTTGGCTGCACACTCCTGGTACTCTGAATGTGAGGGGGGGGCTAATAAGGGTGGGGGGTGGGGGGCACCCAGTCCCCCTGCTTTTGCCTTCCTGGGCCTCAGTTGCCCTGCTTGACCAACATGCTTGGCTTTCCCAGACCCGGTCAGTCACAGCCGGTCAGTCACAGCCATTTCTCCCTGGCCAAGGGAGGAAGCGGCTGCCTCTTGTGGGCAGAGGATGCCTCTCTCCCTGTGCCTGGAGTGCCCCCCCCACGCCATTACTAAGTTGAAGGAAACTTTGAGGAGGCTTCCCTATGAATAGAGCTCTCCACCCCCCACCCCGCACATGCAGTCATGCAGCTAGCATCTGCCCATGTGGGCCCTCCCCTCCTGAGCGTGAAGGGGGGAGGGAAGGGAAGCTGAGCTGCCAAGCCAGGAGGAAGGAGGGAGGGAAGGAGGGAGGGAGCTCCCCGCCTCAGCACTGGGGGAGGAGTCCAGGAGCCGGGTGGCGGGCTGGCCCAGGCAGCTGAGGCTCCTTGCAGAGGGAGGGCGGTCGGTCCGGTCGGTTGGTTGGAGCTGAGCTCTCCTTCCTGTTCCAGCCACCCAGCCTGCCTGCCTGCCTGCCTGCCTGCCTGCCGGCCGGCCACTACTTTCTGCCGCCCAGCCTGGGCCCTTCTGGCTGGCACCATGGTGGCCGGCATGCTTATGCCCCTGGGGCAGTTGCGAGCCATCTATGAGCTGCTTTTCCGAGATGGGGTCCTGGTGGCCCCCAAGGACCCACGCCCCCAGAGCCTCCACCTGCAGCTGCCGGGAGTCTCCAACCTGCAGGTCCGGCGGGCCATGGCCTCCTTGCGCTCCCGGGGTCTGGTGCGAGAGAGCTTCGCCTGGCGTCACTGCTACTGGTACCTGACTGACGAAGGCATTGCCCACCTGCGCCAGTACCTGCGCCTGCCCCCGGAGATTGTGCCCGCCACCCTGCAGCGGGTGCGCCGGCCGGTGCCCACGGCGCAGCCCAGCTCGCGCCCAGCTCGGGTACAGTCTGTGCCGGGGGCCCTCGCCTGCCCACCCAAGCCTCAGGAGGCCACACGCCAGGGCTACCGCCGGAAGGAGGAGGCTACTGCTGAGCATGCGGTGCACGTGGAGCCGAGGAGGGTGGCGCCACAGCTGGGCCCGGGCAGCGGCCCTTCAGAAGGTTAGACAAGGCATGTGGAGTTGTGCTGGGGAGGGCTTGGGATGGATGGGGGGGCAGAGGCTCAGGGGGGCCTGGGATGGAGCCGCAGGTGTGTGTGTGTGCGCGCGTGCGTGCATGTGCGTACAAAGTGAGACACCGGTGAGTGGCACGTGTGTGGCAGCCGGTGGCACTCTCCAACCAGGATGTGGGCCACCTGCATGGATACCCTGTGTTCTCCTCAGTGGCTCTTTGGTCAGAATTAGTGGCTGTGTGTGGCTCTGTCGAGGCAGGCAGAGGAACTGGGCCAAATGAACTGTTGGAGGCTCAGAGCCAAGGAACCTGTTAGTGTTGGGTGTGTGTGGGGGAGGTTGTCTATTTGTGGCAACCCCCCCCCCCAGCTGAGGGTCTGGAGCAGCAGGGCTGTTTCCCTTCCTTGATGGACCGTCCCATTTCATTCATTCATTCATTCATTCATTCATTCATTCATTCATTCATTC
>JAHTLZ010000028.1:391054-402871 GCA_023846285.1 Phrynocephalus versicolor | reverse complement strand
TTCATTCATTCATTCATTCATTCATTCATTCATTCATTCATTCATTCACCTTCTCTTGGGCACTCCTCCTGCTTCCTTGCCTTCCCTGGACAGCCCCCCCCCAAACCCTGGCAGTGGACAAGTTGTTCTCAAGGTCTGGAAGACTGGTCAGTGGTCAGCAGGAGGCCCCCACCCCAGCTGGCCTTGGAAGTCCTTTGGCCTCCAGAGTCTTCTGCCACTGAGGGTGGAATCCCACTCTCTCGGTGAGGTGGAGGGAGTGAGCCCTATTCCCCAAATCAGGCCCACTGCTCCGGCCTGCCCTGGGGGGGGGGCTCCTTTGCTGCTGACAGGTGGGCAACAGCTGCTGCTGTTCTATCCTTAGCTGGCCACTTCCCGGCCACTCCCCAGCTGCCGCTGCCACCCCCCCTCCGTGGCCGGCTGCCTCCTCGTCTTTCTGCTGGCCAAGGTCAGAGGCAGTGGGGCAGCCCCACGATGGAACCCCTCGGAGCACAAGAGGGCCCGGGGGGAGAGCCCCGGAAGAAGCGCCGCAGGGGGCGCAGGAGGAAAGGGGGCCGGACGGCCAGCGAAGGTATATCGGCTGCAAGAGGGGGGCGCGCCTCTACCCCCCCCCCACCCGCCCAGCCCCGGGTTTCCTCCAGCGGCCGACCTTGCTGGCCGAGTGGGAGCCCCTGCCAAGAGATCTCCTCCATCCTCCTGGCCAACTGGGGGTGCGGGGGGGGAGAAGGAGGTAGTCTCCGGCACCGGGCGGCCCAGGGGGAGCTCTGGAGTGACGTCTTCCCCATGCCAGGGGGCGGCGGTGCCCATGCCCGGGGTAGCTGCGGAGGCGGCGGGGGTGGTGCGGGTGGATGGAATGGCTCTGCCGCTGGATCCTTGGCGGGACCCTTGGGCCAGCTGACCCGCGGGGGCTGCGTTGTCTTTCCCCGCCTGGCGTTGCGGTGGGGCAGGGGGCGGCGACGGTGGGGCGGGAGCAGCTGCCACCGGTCAGGTGGGGCTCCCGATTTCCAGCAACAGCAGGGAAAGGAAATGCGTAGCAGCAGCAGCCGCCGCCGCGCCGCTCCTCTTGGGTGACTCAGCGGGCGCCGTTCCTCCTCCTCCTCCTCCTGGCCTGCCTTTGGGTTGCAGGCAGCCCCTGTGCTGCCAGGGCTTGGGGGGGGGGGTCGGGGGGAGAAAGAGGGAAGCCGGCCTTCCAACGAGTGCGTGGAATCCGGTGTCGCCACGCCCTGTTCTGGCCCAGCAGCCGCTCCCTGGAACAGGGGCCGAGCAGGCGCGCGCGCGTCCCCTCCGGTGCCGAGGGGGAAAGAGCCTAAAAGGGTCCGCCGGTTCCTCCCCGCAAACCGCCTCCCACCCCTTCGCGCGGGAGACCGGGGCGGGAGGGGGACTGCCTCCCGGGCAGGAGTCGAGGGTCTCTTCTCCCGGCGGAGCTGGCCGGATCCTGTCCTCAGGAAAGGGCCACCGATTCCCCATCACCGAGCAGGCGGGGCCGTCCCCACACTCTCCAAAAGAGAGACTCTTCCCCTTCCCCCCCCGCCCCACTCCCTCCGCCATCCCCATCCCCAGGCAGGGCGTGGGCTGGCCAGGAAGCTCTCCCTGCCCGCTTTCTGGGCAACTCTCAGCCACTGACTGCAAGCCCACTTTCCAGGCCCCTCTTGCAGCCGATCCCCCCCCCCCTGCGCCTCCCCCGCAGGAATCCTGGGCAGCTGGAGTGAATTTGGGAGTCCTACTGTTGTTGACGGGTGGGGTGGGGGGGCAGGGAAGGAAGCCTCTTCCTCCTGGGTGTGGCGGATGGGGGGAGGAGGGGAGGAGGAAGAAGGAGGGGGGGCTGCGCGTCTCCTCCGCGCTGCACGGGCTTGTCTCCAGAGGCTTGCCTGCCCGATCTGGCGGGAAGGTGTGCGTTCGACCGGTCGCTCTCTTGGCAGAGGGAACTCGGGATGGCTTCCCCAGCCTTAGACTGGGAGGATGGGCGCTACTTCATGGAGGACCTGATCCAGCAGGGGCAAGGTATGGTCTGGGAAGGGGGTCGGCGCGCCCTGGCTGGTCCCGATCCTCCTCGGAAGGAGAGGCGCCTTGGCTGGGGAAAGGAAGTGGGACGGGGAGCACCATACCGGACAGTCTGCTAGGTTTATGCGGTGGTGGCTGCTGCAGCTGCGTTTAGGAGATCCTGTGCCACCCCCCGTTCTCTTTGCCAAGCCCGCCCGCCCCCTTTCCCTTAGGGAAAGATGCTCCTTGGGTGACCAGATGGACAGCCCAGCCTAGCTGCCCCTCCCCCCATGCCAGCTAGGCCGAGGGGGGGGGGTTCTTCTGTAGTAGGACCCTGGCCTTCATAGAGGGGCGTCTTCCTGGAGCAGGGGAAGGGGTGCCAAGAATGCCCTGTGGCTTGCACTCCTGTGCTGCTGCTCCACTGGCTTGCCCAGGGTGGACTCAGTGGGGGGGGGGGGCTGCCTGGAAGCCCCTGGCAGGCAGAAGCAGAGCACCAGCAGAGAGGAGCCTCCACAGGCAGAGCCCCCCAGGGTGGACCCTCCAAGGGAGGGTTTTCCTGGGTGGTCCTTGCCTGGTAAGAGCCAGGGCTTCTTCCGGGAAGCCTCCCCTGAAACAAAGCGCCCTCCTTCTCTGCTTCTTTCTGCCGCCTGCGGGCAAATTCCGTTGGATGGCAGCTGGTGTGTGTGTGTGGGGGGAGTGCCTCCCTCCTCCCCAGACCTGCCCTGGGATGGTGTGCCTGCCTGTCCCAAGAGAGGGAGAAGAGGACGGGCAGGAGGAGGGCCCAGCTGGGGAAACTGGGAGGGGGGGCACCCACTCTCGCTTGCTTGGGACGGAGATGGGCTGCCCACAATAGAGAGTTGCAGCACCCATGGGTGCCTGTGCAGCGCAGTAGCCCAGCGGGGGTGGGACTCTGGGGTGGGGGTCTTCTGCTGCCCTTGGGGGGGAGGGGGGCTCCTTTTGAGACCTGTCCTCTCCCGCCCATGCCCTGGCCTTCCTCTTGGGAATTTGCTTCCCAGCGTCTCCAGTTCTTGGTCCCTGTCGCTTTCCTTCCCGTGCGCTGCAGAGATGGACGAGGGAGGCACCCCGCCTGGTCGGTGGTGGCCACTCACCTGGCAGGATGGCTGCGTCTGCCTAAGCAAGGGGCCAGGGAGACTTCCCTAGGGCAGGCACGGATTGCTGTTCCAGCCCTGAGGAGCCCCCCCCCCCTTGGCCTTTTGGCACCTTTTCTTTTCCTGAAGCCTAGGGAGTTCAAGAAGGGCTTGTGGGGGGGGGATTTGAGGAGCCACAAGTGGACCCCTCCCATGAAAGGGTGGGAGGGGCTGTGAAACCAGCTGGGCGTGCCCTTTCCTCTTTGAAGCACCAGAGCTGCTGCCCCCACCTACCTACCTCTCAATAGCCAGAGAGCCCCCACCCCGAGGGCCAGCTGGAGGAACGACCCACGGCCCTCCCCAGGCCTCCTCCCTCCTGCTGCTGGCATTGCTTCTTTTCTTGCTGGGAGGCTTGCCTGGGCCAGGGGCAAGGCAGAAGCCCTGGCAGGCAAGGGGGCCCACCTTGAGCGGTACCACCTGCTTGCCCTGCAGCCATTTTGGGTAGCCCAGCGTTGTTCTGCTGGACTGGTGGGCCGGAAACACCCCACCACCACCACCACCACCACCACCTGTAGCGGGGGGGGGGGTGCCTGTCAGGTGGGCTCCTAGGCCTTCATCACTCAAACCTACCAGGGACACCTGGCTAGGAGGTGGCACGAGCCCTGGGTGAAGATGGGGGGCAGGGAGAGTTTTTATTGCAGGGGAGTGAAGATGAGGCTCAGAATGGGGGTGGGAGCTCCACTCCATGAGACACTTGGGCTCCACCCTGGGCCGTTCCTCCTGCGGATTCTGTGGGGCTGCACGCACAGGGTGGATGCCCGCCCCATAACCCATGTTGGCAGCCACTGGGGAGAATGGCTCTAGCCAAACAGCGAGGGAAGGCGGAGGAGGGGGTGGGGTGAGAGGATGTTTGGGGCCCTATTTCAGGAGTGTCTCCATGCAACCTGGCCGGGCAGGTGTTCTTCCCTATTTCCAGTCCTCACTACAAACCCCTACCCCACTGGAACAAGGGAGGGCCCAGGGAGGATGGCAGCTCTGGGTGGAGGGCAGGGAGCATGGAGGACAGCCTGATTCCACCACCACCCCGTCCCACTGCCTCTTTCTGCCATCTGTTCCAGGCCCGCCAGCCTGACCTGCAGCAGAGAGTGACTGCTGCCCAACATCCCTCCTGGAGGGTTGGATCCTGGCCCTGACCCCTTTGGCCAAGCTCCTGATTTCATCACTGCCCTGTGAAATCAGCAAGGCCGCACCTGCTCCCCCCAGTGGCCAACTGCAGGGGGGGCTGGGGATGCCAAGGTCTTCCTGGCCAGTCCTCTGCCCCTGAGGGGATGGGCATCCCTGCAGCGCCCTGGGAGATGTTGACCTGTCCCTCCTCAGCATGGATACTTCTGGCACGGGAAGGGCCGCCCTAACCTACCAAGGCAGACCCTTTGCAGTGGGGGGCTTGTAAGGCCCGGTCACAATCGGTCTCCTGGCACATTCACTCCCAGCCTTTGGAGCAATTGAGGGGGGGGGGGCTCAGGGAAGCCTCGGAAGAGTTCCTCTCTGCTGCTGCTCCTTCAATATCCCATTCCCCACCCCCACCCGCGGTACAGGGTGTGGGTGCCAGCCCCCTGGCTGGACCTTTGGCCTGCCTTCTGGCTCCAGCCTGCCTGCCTGCCCTTCCGCAACTGGGGGGCCGCCTGCCCACCCGGGAAGCTGCTCGGAGCCAGTGCGGAGTCCCTTCAGGGCAGGACAGCTTCGAGTGGAGCAGCTGCGCCTTGAGGGAGGGGGGGGGCGCTGGAGTGGTCTGGCCTGGGGCAGAGGAGGGCCTTCTCTGGAGTCTCCCCAGGAGTCCAGGACTCAAGCAAGGCTCAAGGGGCAGGGCGGCTTCTTCACCGACTCTCCTGCCTGCCAAAAGTCACCCCCATCCGGAGGCCATCAGATCTGACTCCTGCCTCTTTGTCTCTCTGCGGTAGGAGGTGCCAAGCAAACGCTGCTCCTCCACCTGGCTGCTTCGTGGGCCCCGCAGGTGTTTGCTCCCCCAGCGGGGCGGGGGCAGGTCCCAGGCGGTGGGGCCGAAGCCAGGGTCCGCCCGACCCCTCCCTCCTTCCCCCCCCCCCCCCGTTCTCGCGTAATGTTCTAAGTCCGGAGCCCTGATGACAACGAGGCCGCCCGCGGGCTATTTATAGGAAGGCCTGCGTCGCCGCCGCCGCTGCTGCCCCCTCCCCGCCGTGGCCACGGGGGACTTGAGGGGCCGGGCCGAGTTGTCCAGCCAGCGCTCCGGACCCTCACTCGGGGGCTGCCTTGGCTTCTGCCTGGTGCTGCGTCACGGGTGCTGTGGCGGCTTGTCCCGATGAAGATCGTGCCGGGTAGGTGGTCGTGGGCCCGCAGCGCCCGAGACCAGCCCAGAGAGAGAGAGAGAGAGAGAGAGAGAGAGAGAGAGGGGCAGGCGGCGGGCGCCACCGTGGCTACCTCCGGAGGGCTATGAAAAGCCTCGCTGTCGCCCGCGCTGGCTGACGCCCAGAGGTGGGGGGGTAGGGAGGTTCCGGGCAGCCCGCTTCCAGTCTGGCACAGAGGGGGAAAGGGCTGGATGCGGGGGGGAGAGCACCTGTTCAGGAAGCGGCCCGGGCAGCGTGACCTAGTGGTTGGAACGGAGGTGTCCGCCGCTCGATATGCGTGCCTGCTGGGGGTGGGGAGGGGTGCCTGGGCGATGCCGCCAAGGCGAAGGGAGTGGTTAAGCAGAGAGAGAGAGAGAGAGGCTGCGTAACCTTGAGCGCCGTCGGGCAGAGGCCCGCGCCAGCCGGAGGAGTCTCCGAGGGCTGGAGGGTGAGCAGGCTCCAGCTCTGCATTGCGGGCCGCGGGGGCCGAGAAGCAGCACCAGCAGCAGCAACAACAACAGCAGCAGCAGGCGGGGCGTCCTGGGCTGGCGGCGCGGGAGGGGCCCGAGTCAGTGCCGGCGGCGACTCGGCGGAGCGGCCGGGGCTGGAAGCCGAGGCGCTGCGTGGCTGCTGCCTCCTGCCGCTGCGCTGCAAGTGTCCGCCCGCCTGCCTGCCTGGATGGAGCCCGGGGGCGGCAGCCTCTTCCCGTCGCTGGTGGTGGCCGGCCACGCGCTCTCGCTGGCGCTGGTCTGGTACTGGCGTCGCGCGGGACCCTCCGGCGAGGAAGGCCAGGAGGGTGAGTGGAAGCCGAGCACCGCAGGCGGGCGAGGAACCGGCGGCGCTAGGGCCCCTCGGCAGGCGCGAGGGGGCGGGCAGACAGGCGGGGCGGGGCGCCTTCCCTGCGCTCAAACAGAGGCACGCGGGGAGCTACCGATCCTTAACCCCTTCCTTCCCCTCACTGGCAGGAAAAGTCGCGCAGGCGGCTTCTGTTGTCTAGGCGTGTGCGTGCGTGCGTGTGTGTGTGTGTCGTGGGGGTTGGGGCGTTAGTTGTCCTGATGCCACCAGGGCGGCAACGGAGCAGGTGGAAACGTGTCCCCCCCCCTTCCCAGCGCGGACGGCGGGGGCAGCAGAGTCTCCGTCGTGGTGGTGGTGGTGGTGGTGGTGGTGGTGGTGGTGGTGGTGGTGGTGGTGGTGGTGGGCGCGCGGTCCGGGCCCGTGTCTTGGACGCGTTGAGCCTGGAGCGGCGTCCAAGTGCTCGCGAGGCCCCGACCCGCTTCGTCTCCCTCGCGTCGGGAGCGCTCTAGTTATGGGGCGATGACGTCGGCGGTCCCTGGGGAGCCTGCGGGCCTGATTGGGGCTGGCCCCCTCCCATTGTGCAGAAGGCTTTCGGGCTCAAGGAAAACACGCCTTGTTATTCCTGGGCCCGGGTTTCCGAATCTGCGGGGAGGGAAGGGGTTTAGGGTTCTCGAAGGCGGCCTGGGAGGGCCTGCCCCCCCCCAGCAGCTCTCAGAGGCAGCCTGGCAAGTGCAGCCCCCTCCCCGCGTCATATGCCCGGCGGACAGGGGCGAGGGCTGGAGCGACGGCGCTCCCGGCGGGCTCTTGCTCCCCCTTGCCGGTGTTATGGCTCCGGCTCTCCTTCCAGCCCGCCCGGGCATCGCGACCCTTTGCTCTTGTGAGCCAGGCCCAGGGAGCCGGTGGGGGTGTCCGGGTGGGGCTGGGCGGGACGCCCCCTTTTCTGCCCCGCGGGAGAGTTGGGTGCGGAGGTCGGGCGGGCAGCGTCCTTGCCTTGGCCGGAAGAGCGGCGGGATTGGATTTCTGCAGGTGGGAAGGACGGGATGGTCTCTGGGCGCGCAGAGCAGCGGGCGGGGCAGGGGTGGAGAGAGATCCGGGTTCGGGCTGTTCTGGGCTGTGGTCCCCTCGGAATACTTTCGCTTGCCAGCCAGCGAGGCGGGAGGACGAGCCGGCTCTTTGCTCTCCCGGCTTGGCCCTCCGCCGCCTTCCTCCGCCCGCCCGGCGCCCTGCTCGGCCCTGCTCTCGGGAGACGCCTGGAGGCGCCGTGTAAATTGACCTGGGCACTGCGGGCCGTTTATGCCTGCCGAGGTGGCCCCCTTCCTCCCCGTGCCATGCCCCTGGGTGACCCCACGGCGTTCGGTGGGAACCTTCAGAACCCCTAAAGCTGGCCCTGGTTAAGCGCTTAGCGTCCTCAAGGCGATTTATGGTCTTAGTTAACGAGTCCCGGTTATGATGACCTCCTGGAGGTGGGTGTGTGGCAGGTGATAGCTTCACGGTTCAGCCCCGCTTCACCTCCAGGGAGAACCGGGCAGGGATCCTGCCCCAAACCTGAGAGCCACAACTGCCAGCCAGAGTTGGCAAGATCGGAGGAGAAGGATGAGGCCAGAGTCTGCTTTGTGAGAAGGGGCCCCTCCCAGCTCCCAAGGCAGCTAATGAACCCGTTCCAGTCCATGTGTAAATGGATACCCCTATGCCATTTGCTCACGCTGAGAAGTCTGAGGAAGCAAACCTCGCCACAAAAGTTCATATTAATATAGAGCAGTTAGTCTTAAAGGCGTTTGTGTCTTCTTTACTTTTCCTTTCGTTTTTCCTGATAGTCTAAAAAAGTGCGTTGAAGTCCCACCGGGTCCTTTCCCAAGAGGAAGCAAGTGGGACGGGGTATGGGTGCATGTCCTTCCAGGAGCCTGCCTGCCCGGCTGGCTCCCCCACCACCCCCAGCATTTCCTCTGCCAGATGTTCATTGGGTGGGGATGGTGAGGGGGGGGACCACATTGTTTCTCTGTCCAACCTGGTCCCTTCTTTGAGAAAGTGCAGCGGTGGCATCTTTTGGGGATTCCTTGGTCACTCCTTGCCAGGCCCAGGCTGGCACTCTCAGCTTTCTTTGCACCACAGAGGAAGCAAAGCTGGCAGCGCAAAACAGGAAGGAAGTGAGGCAAGCATGGGGCTCTGTAGGAGGGCACCGGCCCCCATTCTGTGGGGCATTTCTGTGTCCAGCCATGCCACGGATTGAGAGAGTCTGCTCTGAGTGGTGGAGGTACCGGGGTGCTGAGTTCCAGAGGCAGAGGTGCCTCTCCTAGCGGTTTCAGCCCCAGGTGCCTCTGGGCTCCCCCATGGCCTGCAGGGAGGCAGAGGAGGAGGAGGAGGAGGAGGAGGAGGAGGAGGGGCTGTGTCCTAGGGCAGGGAGCTCCACTGGTCCCTACTGGCCTCCCCACTCAGGAACACTTTCTGTTCTTTTCTCTCCCAGTTTTGCACTCGCTGGCGGGGGGGGGGGGGAATAAGAGGTGTGTAACTGTAGGGTGTGTGTGTATGGGGGGTTACGGGAGAGTAGCAGGCCTTTCTGCCCAGTCTGCCCACCCCCACAAATGTGGCTTCCTCCCTTTGCCCTCGAGAGGTGCCCCCTTCTCCTCCCAGCAGGGGCTGCCAAGGGAGATGCCCATGACACTTCCCAGGCCTGCTGCTCCAGGGCCTCTCTCACTACTGACTGCTGACCCCCTTCCTCCCACAACAGACCCCGTTTTTGTGGGGGAATTGGTCCTTAGGCGCTGCCAGAACCGCCTGCTGCTTGATCCTTGCGCATCTGGGGCTGTGCGTTCTCTTCTTCCATGACGCACTGGAGGCCTCACGGGCTGTTTCCTCCTCCTCCCTCCCTCCCTCCCTCCCTTCCCCCTGCCAGTTTTCCAGTCCTTCGGCCTGCGGTGTTCTCAGAATCGGTACCACCACCCACTTCTGAGAGTTGGCATGGATGGGCCTTCCCCAGCTGCCATGGCAGCCTTTGGGCAGCCCTGAGAACATAGAAAGCCACCCCTGCCAAGGAGCTCTTGCCTTTCTTGCTTTGAAACCGCAGGCAGCTGCGGGGAGGGCGAGAATCTGAGCATGTGTGTGTGTGGGGGGGAGGCAGGAAACCCCCAGGGCTCCCAAGTGGTGGAGCGGGGGGGGGGAGGTAAGATGGCTCTGCCATGCTCTGGCCTTTGTCTGCAGAGCCCCTGGTGGGATCACCACCCTCCCAGGCAGGCAGAGGGGGAAGGGGGCTTGTGGGGAGCCCCCCCCCCAGGAACTTGGGAAGAGCTCTGAAGAGGGACCAGGGAAAAACCAGCCCATCAGTCTGGGCCAGGATCGGGTTATCAGACTGGCCAAAGTGATGATGCTGGGGTAGGCCCCCAGCTGATGGACTGCCTCCCCAGATCCTGCACCAGATGCCCCAGCCTCCTGCTAATCCCCCTTGGGAGACAGCCTGTTCCCAGGCAGAGCCCGCCTGCTCTTGGTCCCTCTGTCCCTGGCATCCCGCCAGGTGTGCTCCCCGGGTAGGCCGCAGCCACTGCGCCAAGGTCACACCTGCCTGAGCACATCACTGTCCAGGGTGTGTCCAGATTCTTGACTGGTTGTTTGTGTGTGTGTGTGCTTGGGGGTCACCTTTGTGCGCAGAACAGCCTGGGACTCCATCTCCCCCCCCGAGCTTTGGGTTGGTGCCTAGCCCCATCTCTGTGGGGTCCTGTGACTTCTCTGTTCCGTGCAGAGCTCCAGCTGTGCAGTTTGTGTGTGGGGGTGTGGGGGTGTCAGCTGATGCTACGGAAGAGGGAGGGGCAGCCCCACCCTGTTGCCTATTTTTACTTTCCTTTACGTCTGTCGGGAAGCCGAGATGCAGGGGTGGGGGTGGGGGTGGGGGTGGGAGCCTGTTTACCTTAGCAACCAAATAACAGGTCTGGTTCCTATGCTGCCTTCTGGGCCACTTGCCTCCCCCCCCACCCCACCCTTTGTCAGGCCTGGACCACAATGGAGCCTTGTGCTGAACCACCTGGCGGAGCGCGGGTTGCCGCTCACCCTTGCATTTTGTCAGGTGGTAATGGTGATGGTGTGCAGTGGTTACCCTGGATCCGCAGTAATGTTTGTTTGAGATGTGTGTGTGTGTGTGTGTGTGTGTGTGAGAGAGAGAGAGAGAGAGAGAGAGAAAAGACTTCTCAGTTTCTGCAGATGGCTTTTAGGCAGCTTGTGGTTGGCAAATAAATAACCCTAGAGAAAGGCAGAAGAGCTGGGAGGGACCCTGTGGAATCATGGAGTCCAGCCACGGTCAAGGAGGCCCCATGGGGGAAATCAGCTGGTTGCTGCCTGTCCTGAGTTCCAATTACATTTATTCCTCTGTGTTAATACTGCTGGATCGAGCTTGGTCATGTGGATTTGGTGCTTTTTTAAAAAGTGGTTGTCCTCCCTTTTTGTGAAAAGCCCAGAAAAGGTTCTTCCTCTGTGACAGACAGACAGACAGGACAGCGATGTCCCTCGGCCCAGGCAGAAGGGGCATTTCCCTCCCCCCAGTGGGCACTTGGGGAATGACCTGCTCCAGTGCAGGGGGGGCCCTTTTGCCCAGAGTTTTGGCTTCCTAAAGCCCCCCCCCAGCCCAGCCCAGCCCTCCCAGGAGCAGAGGAATGGCCCAATTGGGGCACTCCCACCCCCACCCCCAACTTGTGCTCAAAGTGAATTGGACGGATTCACTTCTCTCTTCTCTTCCTAGCCAAATCTGCCTGGGGTCTGATCTCCAGCCTGGAACATGTGCAGAATAAAACAATGCCTCTGAGCATGTGCAGATAACATTGCCCTCCCTCTTCTCTGTCCGAACCACCACAACATCCCCCATACTACAGGGGTATTTGCAGGGAATTTTATTATAGCAGTTCCCATATGTGGTGCACTGCAATGCCAGTTTGAGCCTAGGGGGGAGAGAGAGAGAGAGAGAGAGAGAGAGAGTAGGAGGCAATGGAATGCCAGTTCCATGCATGTGGGCCCCACACCCTGGCCCTCTCCTGTTGCTCAGCTTTTCCATTTTCCCACCACGGAGCCGCCCTCCTGCTGCCAGAGGAGAGGCCAGTGGATTGTGGGGGCGGGAGGGGGCCAGTGGCGGTACAGGAAGCCCCTCCTGCTCTTGTGCCCAGTGACTCATTTCTGCCTCTGCTCCTCTGTGGGGATGAGGGAGAGCAAGCGCCGCCAGGGGCTGCGGTTTGCGTTTGGGCGGGGAAGGACAAGCGCCCGAGCCAGCCTCTCCCAGGCCTCCTTCCCTCCCTCCCTCCCTTGGCCCGCAAAGGGCCATGCTGGATCCCGCTTTGGGCCAAAGCCCTGAGAACTGGCTGGCCTGGGGAAATTCCCAGGGGGCGAAGGCAGCCCTTCCGGGGGCTGGTCCTGGGGGCTGTTCATTCCTCACCAGCCCTGAAACGCTTGCAAATTGAGAGCAGGCCTGGAATCCCCTTGCAGGGCTTTCTGTTTCACTTTCCCTCCTCACCTCACCCCCCCCCCACCCGCACCAGCCACTATCTTTCATGTGCAGACAGTCATGCACATGCAGGCAGACTCTCTCTCTCTCTCTCTCTCTCTCTCTCTCTCTCTCTCTCTCTCTC
>JAHTLZ010000028.1:308932-377236 GCA_023846285.1 Phrynocephalus versicolor | reverse complement strand
CCTTCCTTCCTTCCTTCCTTCCTTCCTTCCTTCCTTCCTTCCTTCCTGGTCCTGCCCGTCCCTCTTGCAGGCCTTCCAGGCTGCCCTGCAGACCCAGTGGAGTTGGATGTTGCAGCTGTGTTGCTGCATTGAAGCCCACCTGAAAGAGAACACGGCCTATTTCCAGGTATTTCCCCAAGGGGTGGTGGTCATGCGCATAGGTCAGGAACCCGCTTTGTGGGGCGGGGGGGAAAGCTCTGAAGTGACAGCCTGCCTCCTCATGAATTGGCCAGGACGCTGCAGCTGGCCCTACCCAGGTGCCTGCCTCAGGCAAGGCTGCTGGGAAGAATTTTTTTTTTGGGGGGGTGGCACCCCCTGAGCTGGAGCCCAGGGGCAGCCGCTCACCTCCTGTCTCCTCCTGCGCCCCCTCCCCCCAGTTCTTCTCGGACGTGAAGGAGGCAGAAGAGTTTCTGCGCAAGACCCAGGACGCCCTGCGCAAGAAGTTTGCCTGCGAGCGCTCAGTCACCGTCACCCGCCTGGAGGACCTGCTGCAGGATTCCCTGGTGAGTGCTGCGTGGGGCCCTGCGGGCACCCAGACCCTCTTGGCCCCGGCCCCAGCCCTGGCCTCCTGGTCTCACCTGGCCTCTTCTGTGTCTCTTGCCCCCACCCTGCCCCCTCCAGGACGAGAAGGAGCACTTGGCCGAGTACCAGGGCCACCTGGCAGGGCTGGCCAAGCGGGCCAAGGCCATTGTCCAGCTGAAGCCTCGCAGCCCCAGCCCCCCACTCAAGGCCCGGCTGCCTCTCCAGGCCGTCTGTGACTACAAGCAGATGGAGGTGAGTGGGAAGGGAAGGTTGCCAAAGGGGCTCGTGGGAGGTTGGGGGGCGGGGAGGATATCACTTTCTAGGAATCGGAGGGGGGGCAGTCATGGCTGCATCCCGTGGGGCTGCCTCCTTATTTCTCCCTCTGGCAACATCCTAAATGCGGCACCTCTTCTGACAACACTTGCCTCCCCAGATCACGGTGCACAAGGGAGACTCCTGCACCCTCCTCAGCAACGCCCAGCCCTACAAGTGGAAGGTCCTGAATGCTGCCGGGAGCGAGTCCGTTGTGCCTTCCATCTGCTTCCTGGTGCCCCCACCCAACAAGGAGGCCCTGGAGGCCGTCAGCAGGTCTGCAAAGCCTTCTCTCTCTCTCTCTCTCTCATATTTGCGGCTGTCTTGAGGCTGCGCAAGGTCAACCTAGGCCTCTTTTGAACCCCTGCTCTCTGCGGGCAGGCCAAGTGGGTCACAAGACCCAGCCTGGGCCCCAGAGCCCTTGCCTGCTGGCCTGTGTCAATGTGCTTTCCAATGGCCCTTGAGACTGGCTGGTGACAAGCATCTCCTGAGCTAAGGTGGTGGCAGCAGCCTCGGGTCCCCAGAGGCCTCTTGGACCACAGTTCCCAGAAGCCTTCCCCACCAGCTGTGCTGCATGCGACGGACAGTCTGAGAGCACCTGGGTGACCTGAAACAGGGGGAGAGGGAGGGAGCATGGGTCTAGGGTCCCCTCGTGCCCCTCGCTGCTCTGCCCATGGTGGGGGACCCTCTGGAAAGGCTGGAGCCCCAGGCCGCCTCCCTTCCTTCCTGGGCTGAGGCGCCCTCCTTCCCTCCCCCCGGCAGGTTGGAGGCCTCCCACCAGAGCCTGCAGGCCCTCTGGCACCAGCTGCACATCGACCTGAAGAGCCTCCTCTCCTGGCAGTACCTGCAGCGCTACCTCCAGCAGATCCAGTCCTGGTCGCTCCTGATGGTGAGCCTCTGGCTTCTCCCTCCACTCCCTCTGGGGTGGGGCAGCCTTTTCCAACCGGTGTCCTTGGCCCTGGCCTCCCCTGAGGCAAGGGTGTGCACCGAGGGGTGCCTGCCTGCTATTCTCCCGCTGCTGCTGTGGGCCTCTGGAGACCCTCCTGCCTGGATGGGGCTGCCCCATGGGTCTCGCTGTTGTCCTTCTCAGTGGCCAGGCATCACGAGGGCAGCGGGGCTCCACAATCTGGGTTCCGTGTTGGGGGGGCAGCACAGAGAGGAAAAGGAGCCCCCCCTGACCTGGCCCTTCCCCTGCAGTTCCGCACCATGCCCCCCGAGGAGTACCGCCAGACCCTGCACAGCCTGGAGACTCACTACCAGGAGTTCCTGCGCCTCAGCCAGGATTCTCAGAACTTCCTGCCAGACGACCGGCTGCAAATGGAGCGCGAGTACACGGCCTGCACCCAGAAGTACGAGCTGCTGCTGCGTAGCCTCGAGAAAGGTACAGGGGCACTGGGGTGCGTGTGTGTGTGCGTGCATGTGTGCTGGGCAGGGAGCACGACCTGTATGATAACCGTATGGTGACTTGCCTGCCAGGTGCAAAGGTTGCAGACATCAGGAGAAATCTAGATAGAAGGAGTCAGTGGTCAATGTACACGTTGGTACCAGTGATGTTGGGAAAGCAAAATGGTCAGTCCATTTTCCAAATTCAGGTTGTTAGGAAGAAGATTGAAGTCCCAGACTTCCAAGGTAGCATTTTCAGAAGTGCTGCCTGTTCCTCGTGCAGGACCCGCCAGGCAGGCAGAGCTCAGAAGCCTCAATGCGAGAATGAGGCAATGGTGTCAAGAGGAGGGCTTCAGATTTGTTAGGAACTGGAGAACATTTTGGGACAAGCCAAACCTGTACAAGAGGGATGCATTGCACTTGAACCATGATGGGACCAGATTGCTGCCACTCAACATCAAAAAGCCTGCAGAGCAGCTTTTAAATTGATAACTGCAGGAAAGCTGACAGGAGCTGGGCAGCATCCAGTTCAAGAAAGTCTCTACTTGAGTAGGGAGGAGGATGCAAATATTATTGAGCGGAGTCAGGAGCCAGTCACCAGCACTCCAGCAGAAGGGTGCAAGAGGCAGGCTAATGTTGCAACTGGACTCAAAAGACTGTATCAGAAAAGCATCTATAAAAGCTTGTATGCAAATGCCAGAAGCCTCCAGAACAAAATAGGGAAGCTAGAATACTGAGGAATAGATAAAATATTGATATTATTGACATCACTGAAACCTGTTAGACAGATGATAACCAATGGGATACAGTTAATCCCAGGCCACAAACTGTACAGGAATGACAGGAAGCGGCAAACGGGAGGTGGTGTAGCCTTGTATGTCAAAGAAGGGATAAAATCATACTCATTGGAATCTCTAGGTGATTTGGAGTCACCATTAGAAACTCTGCGGGGAAGAGTCTCAGGCCACAAGGATGGCCTCCCAGTAGGCATATGCTATCTATCACTCAGCCTCCGACCCAAGCCCCGGAGGGAGATGGGCAGTTGGAGGATGCTGCAAAGGAGGCATCCAAGAAGGGAAGCCTGGTTCTAATTGGGGGGGACTTCAGTTACCCTCACACAGACTGGGCGAACGGTTGTTCAGCACATGATAAAGAGATAAAGTTCCTAGATATGCTAAATCATTGTTCCCCGGAACAGATGGTTAAAGAACCAACTAGAGGTACGAGAATCCTTGACTTGATCCTGAGTAATACACAACAGGATCGGGTGCAAAATGTCAATGTGACTGACCCAATAGGGAATAGTGACCACAACACAATTACTACTTAACTTAAACAGACTGCAAATCACTGATAAAATCTAATACAGAGACCCTAAATTTTCAACAAGAAAATTTCCCCAAAATGAGAAAATCAGTAAAAAAATATGCTGGAAGGAAAAATTGAGAGAGTCTAAACACTCCAAGAGGCATGGAGGCTGCTCACAAAAACAAGAAGAGAGGCCCAATTGGAATGCATACCCAAAGGAAAAAGGGACACTGCCAGGTCCAAGAGGACTACAATGCGGCTTACAGGAGCTGTTCGGGAAATGATTAAAAGCAAGAAAAGCTCATTTGAAGATGGAAGGCTTGTCCAAACAAGGATAACAGGCAGAAACATAAATTCTGGCAGAACAAATGGAAGGCAATAATCAGGAAAGCAAAGCAAGACTTGGAGGAAAGTATACCTAAAAAGGCTTCAAGAAATAACAAGGAGTTCTTTAGGTATATTAGAAGTAAGAACCCAGCTAGGAAGGCCATTGGACCATTAGAAGACAATGGAAGGCAAGGGATTATTAAAGAGGAAACAGAGGTTGCGGGGAGACTCAATGAATTCTTTACTTCAGTATTCACTGAAGAGAAGACAGAGACCACATGCCCAAAACAGAGCCTATCTTCATAGGGAGGGAAACCGAAGAATTAAGCCAGATTGAAATAATCAGGGAGGAGGTCATTGCATGTCTTGTTAAACTAAATGCTAACAAATCACCAGGACCAGATGGCATCCATCCACGAGTTCTCAAGGAACCTAAAGATGAAATTGCTGAGATCCTAGCCAGAATATATAATCTTTCCCTCAAAGCAGGCATTGTGCCTGATGACTGGAAGCTAGCGAATATAACACTAATCTTCAAAAGAGGATCCAGAGGTGATCCAGGAAATTACTGACCAGTCAGTTTGACATGTGTCCCTGGTAAAGTGATGGAAACCATCCTAAAAGATAAAATTTATAGGCACATAGAACAGAATGCACTGCTGAAGGAGATCCAACATGACTTTTGCAAGGGAAAATCATGCCTCACTAATACTTTGAGAGTGTCAACAGGCATGTGGATAAGGGAGATCCAGTCGACATTGTTTATCTGGACTTTCAGAAGGCTTTTGACAAGGTCCGGCACCAAAGGCTCTTGAATAAACTTGGCAGTCGTGGAATCAAGGGACAGGTCTTGTCCTGGATCAGCAACTGGCTAAGGGACAGGAAACAGGGTAGCATTAAATGGACACTTCCCCAAGTGGAGGGAGGTAAAAAGTGAGAGAGATTGTGAGGAGACCCAGAGGGATCTCTTGACACTGGGGGAGTGGGCAAACCAGTGGCAAATGAGCTTCAACATTAGTAAGTGCAGAGTGATGCACGCTGGGGCAAAAAAATCCTAATTACATTTATAAACAGATGGGGTCTGAACTCTCTGCAACAAACCAGGAAAGGGACCTTGGCGTCCTGGTAGACAACTCAATGAAGGTGTCAACCCAGTGTGCCACAGCAGTGAAAAAAGCAAACTCAATGCTAGGGGATCATTAGGAAGGGTATAGAAAATAAGTCCACAAGTGTCATTTTGCGTCTTTATAAATCTATGGTGAGGCCCCATCTGGAGTACTGTGTACAGTTCTGGTCACCATACCTCCAGAAGGATATTATGGAAATGGAAAAAGTGCAGAGGAGGGCAACCAGAAGGATTAGGGGACTAGAACACCTTCCTTACCATCTGAGGCTGCAACGGCTGGGCCTCTTCACTCTTGAACGACGATACCTAAGAGGTGACCTGATTGAAGTTTATAAAATCATGGACAAAGTATATAAGGAAAAACTGCTTTCCCTGTCGCACAACACTAGAACTAGGGGACACTCCATGAAACTTTTGGATGCTAGATCTCAAACAAATAAGAGAAATTACTTTTTCACCCAGAGAATCACTGGTCTGTGGAACTCCCTTCCAGAAGAAGTAGTGACAGCTGTCAGCCTTGACAGCTTTAAGAAAGGATTGGACAAGTTCAAGGGTATCCATGGGTATCATTATGGATGCCTCAGGACAACCTCCGGGTTGGAGAGACAGGCAGGCTATCTCTCAATGCCATTTGCAGGGAATCGTAAGCAGGTGAAGACATCTGCTTGGGAATGCCCTGAAGCAAATGGTGAGCTGCTGTGTGAGACAGAATGCTGGACTGGCTGGGCTGTGATGGCCTGTTCCGGCAAGGCTGTCCTTATGTTCTTATGACCCCTGCTTCCATCCATACTGCACTTAGCAGAACCAGGCAGGCAGCAGGAGGTTTGGCTGGGGGAGGGGAGGGGGCCAACCCTTTGCTGCAACTCTCTGTGGTGTCCATGGGCCAGGCCAAGGGGGGTGGGGGGTGGGGGGAGGAGAAGGGCCACGTCCACGCTCCACTGAGCTCCTGTTGGAGCCAACGCAGGATGAAAAGGTCAGCGCTGAGTGAAAGAAACATTATCCTGTCGTTTTCCTCAGCCTGGTCCCAGTGCTGGCAGCCTCACTCCCCCTGCCTGAGCCCAGAGTCAGAGCTGCCCCTTTCTCTCTCCTGGGTTGGCACCTTGCCTCCTTCCCCCCCAACTGGCCAACCCCCCCTCCTTCCCGCCTGCCTGCTCTAGAGACCCACAGCCAGCCCCCACGGCCTGCCTCCCCTGTGCCGGCTGGCCTGAGGCTCCGTCCTTTCTGGCCTTTGGGCTGCCCTCCCTCCCTCCCTCCCTCCCCTCCCTTGGACAAGGAGGAGGTCGCCCCCTGCTCTGCCCTTTAACCCTGAGTTTGGTGTGTGTCCGTCCCCCCTTCCCTCCCTCCCTCCGTCCCTCCCTTCTGCAGGTGAGCAGGAGGAGTCGCTGTGCCGCAACTTCATCTCTCAGCTGAAGGACATCCGGCTGCAGCTGGAGGGCTGTGAGTCGCGCACCATTCACAGGATCCGCTCCCCCCTGGACAAGGACCCGGCCAAGGAGTGCGCCCAGCGCCTCAGCGACCAGCAGGTACCCAGGGCTCCCACTCCGCCCCCTCCGCCGCCGCCGGCCTCTTCCTCCCCCGCTGGGACCACCCGTGGCTCCCTTCACATCCCAGCACACCCGCCTCCTCCCCCCCCCTTTGATGCTGGTGGCCACAGCCTTGCACTGCGAGGGAGGACAACCCCTTCCCAGAGCTTTTGGGGTGGCTCCTTCCCTGCCAGCCGGCCTCCCCTGCGCCTTCAGGGGCTCCTGGGAGGGCCTCTCCCTCAAAACGAAAGGCTGCCCTCCTTGTGGGGAGGCCTCGCTTCGCAGGAGGAGGAGGAGGAGGAGGGTGCATTTTCTGGGCGAGCCACGTTAGCATCGCGGTCCCACATCGAACCGAGCAGCAGGGAGCGATGGGCTCCCGAGGGGCTCCAGCCATCTCCGCAGGATATGGATTAAGGCAAGAGTATTGTCGGGGGGGGGGGGCCTTTTAAGGGGATTGGGGGGGGGGGAGAACTACGGGAGGGTTTTTTTCCCCACCCCCCCCCCCCCCCGTTCAAAATACGTTCCTAGCAGGACTCCTTAGGTTCCACATACACCCCCCCTGCACTCTTGAATGGCTACAGCGGGAGTTCTGCCCCCAGTGGGTGCTGCAGGCGCCTGCTCGCTTCTGCTCGTTCTCTGCCCTGACTTTCTGCTGCTCCTTCTCAGTCTCCAAAGACGACGAGGGCGCCCCCACCTTGGGCAACCCAGGAGTCCTTGGGCTCCTTTCCGACCTGCTCTGGTGGCCCAGGTTTCTGGGTGTCGCCATGCAAGCCCCCCCCCCGACATACATGGGTGACGGCTCTAGGAGACGGTCCTGTCCTGACTCTCCTGAGAACTGCTCCCCTCACCCACCCCACCCCCCGCCCGCCACCACCACCACCACCACCAGCGTTCCAGCCTCCCCTTCAGCTGCTGCTCTGCCGACCGTCCCCACAGAGCTCCTTTGGCCAGAGCGGCCCACAGCCCAGGCCCCCAAGGCAGGCTGCTGACCCCCCCCCCGGCCTGGTCACAGCCAGACAGCCACACACCCGTTTCTGCGTGGAGGCTGCCCATGGGCCGGATGGCCTCAGGCGTCTTCTCCCTTGGGGTGGAAAGAGCCAAGGGCAGCCTTCCCGAGGGTGCAGGGAGGCCCCTCCCCTCAGCCCTGTGGGAGGGAGGGGGGCCTGGCTGCTGTCCTCCCCGCCCGGGACGAAGGTTCCTGCCCCTGTTCCTGTCCAGAATGTGTCCCTTTTTGGCGAGAGAGAGGGGGGGAGTGACCAGACTGAGCCTTTGCCGCGCCCCCCCGCCCCCCCTTGCTCTTTCAGCATATCCATCAAGAGCTGGAGGGCATCAAGAAGAACTTGGGCAAAGTCAGTGCCAAGACTGAGCAAGTGCTGGCCCAGCCAGAGCAGTCCGGCTCTGCCCCCACCCTGCGCTCCGAGCTGGACATCACCCTGCAGAAGATGGACCAGGTATACAGCCTGTCCAGCATCTACCTGGAGAAGTAAGTAAGGCGTCCCCCCCCCAGGGGTCCCCCGTTTTCCCCCGGGGGGGGGGGGGGGGGGGGGGGGGGCCTGGGGCCCCTTCCCCGGCCCCGCCGGGTTGGGGTGGGGGGGGGGGGGGGTGGGGCGGACAGGACCTGCGTCTTACCTGTGATCTTTCTCTGCCACCTGGAGTCATGCCTGCCTGATGGTTTAGGGGCAGAGTTTTCCCATCCAGGGCGAGGCCTCTGCTTCAGCCCGGGGATGCTTTTGGGGTGGAGAGCCAGGGGGTGGGGGGCAGAGCCTGAGACACTGGCAGGCAGGCAGGCAGGCAGGCAGGCAGGCAGGCAGAGAGCAAGCGCAGGGAGACCCTCAGCGGCCCCTCTGGAAGAAGCCCCGCAGGCCCCTGGTGCCGGGGGGGGGGGCTCAGTGACCAGCCACCCGCCTCTCTCTTGGTGGCTTTCCTCAGCTTCCTCCCAGGCCCCCCTTCTCTCTCCCTGGGTATCTTTTTAAGCCGTGTCTTTTACGTTGCTTTAGCTTGGTGCAGGTTTGGGTTCCTTTTTAAGAACGGGGGTTGGTTTGTTTTGCTGTGCAGGCAGACTCTCTTCTGCGATGCCTTCGGGTGGTCATTGGCCACTTTTGTGGCAGCCGTGATATTTTAAAACTTCCAATGCTCTACGCCGTCTGCCCAAAGAGTCCTCTGGACTAAGGAGGGCTATGAAGGGCCTGCGCGAAGGAAGGCATCCCGGGTGCTTCCTGCCCCCCCCCCCCCCCCCGTGTCCCCACGGCCGGCTGACCCCTTTCTTCTCCACAGGCTGAAGACCATCAACCTGGTGATCCGCAGTACGCAGGGGGCAGAGGAGCTTGTCCGGAAGTACGAG
The DNA here is from genome assembly GCA_023846285.1 of Phrynocephalus versicolor. NCBI lineage: Eukaryota > Metazoa > Chordata > Lepidosauria > Squamata > Agamidae > Phrynocephalus > Phrynocephalus versicolor. The sequence continues at coordinate 368,355 of JAHTLZ010000028.1, read as the reverse complement.
GAGCAGCTGAAGGACGTCCAGATGGTGCCTTCGGACCTCAAGGCCCTGGAGGCGACCAAGGCAGACTTGAAGGTGTGCAGGCCTGGGCCCCCTTGGGCGGGTGGCCGGGCGGGCACTTGAGGGGGCAGCAGCTGGACCTGGGCCTCAAGAGGGGCAGAGAAAGCAGCAGCAGCAGCAGCCCAGGCCGAGGGAGGGGGAGGAGGGGGTCCAGGAGTCCCTGACCTTCCTCCGTGCTGTGGGCGTCTCCCCCCTTGTGCAGAAGCTGCGTGGGCAGGTGGAGGGGCACCAGCCCGTGTTCAGTACCCTGGAGGCGGACCTGGGCAAGGCCAGCGAGGTGAACGAGCGGATGGTGCGGGGCCACAGCGAGCGGGATGTGGACCTGGAGCGCTACCGTGAGCGGGTGCAGCAGCTGCTGGAGCGCTGGCAGGGCATCCTGGCCCAGATCGACCTGCGCCAGAGAGAGCTGGACCAGCTGGGGCGCCAGCTGCGCTACTACCGCGAGTCCTACGACTGGCTCATCCAGTGGATCCGGGAGGCCCGGCAGCGGCAGGAGAGCCTCCAGGCGGTGCCCATCACGGACAGCCAGAGCGTGCGCGAGCAGCTGCTGCAAGAGAAGGTACCGGCAAAGGGCGGAGGGGGCAGCAGCAACAGCAGCTGGAAGGGGGGGGGTCCCGAGAGTCTGCAGTTCACGATTGAGGCTGAGGCCTGCAGGCTGGGCTCTGGCAGCCCCAGGTCTTGGGGGGGGGCACACACCTTGCCCTCCTCTGGGAAGAGCTGAGGCACAGCCCCCACTCCAAGGCCTCGCTCTGGAGACAAAGCGGAAGGGACTTTAGGCTGATCCTGTCCCTGACGTGTTTCTCTGCCCTCAGCTTGCCACCCTGGACTGGGAACGGGCGGCAGCGGGCATGGCTGGCTCTAAGCCCCCTGGGCACACACACACACACACACGGGCAGCCCGCCCCTCCAGCTGCTGGCTGAGAGGTCTTGGCCCGCAGCTGTCCCTCCTGGGTGGAATGATCCACCTCCCCCCCCCCTCTGGGCCTGTGTGGGGTCCAGGCGTGCAGGAGGGCAGGAGGGCAGGGAGGGGGGAAAGACGACAGCGGCTGGAGGCCAGCAGTCGAGGGGCTGTCGTGCCCAGTCGGCCGGTGAGGCTCCCCACATTCCCTGTCTCTCTCTCTCTTGCACACAGACTCACACAGAGACTCACCCACTCGCAGGCCAGAGGTGTGGCTTTCCCTTGTAAAAAGGGGGGTGGCTCTTTGCAGAAGGTCTCTGGGCTGGCCCAGCTGAGCTCCACGGAAGATGCCGGCCTGCCACGCCTCTGCTTCTCTTTCCTTAGAAACTCCTGGAGGAATGTGACCGGAACCGGGCGAAGGTGGAGGAGAGCCAGCGCTTTGCCAAGCAGTACATTGATGCCATCAAGGTGAGGCGCTGGCCAGGCACGAGGGAGATGGCCCCGGGGCTGCCCTGCCGTGGCCTGGACCCTGGCAGAAAGGGCTGCTGAAGAGACCAGGAGGGTGGGGGTGGGGGTGGGGGTGGGGGTGCTGGTTGACTCAGCCGGCCACAATCCCTCCCCCTTCCTTGGCTGGGTCCTCCTGCTGCTGCTGCTGCTGCTGCTGCTGACCCCTCCTCGTTTTCCCCCTGAAGGACTACGAACTTCAGCTGGTGACCTACAAGGCCCAGGTGGAGCCCGTGGCTTCCCCTGCCAAGAAGCCCAAAGTGCAGTCGGCCTCAGACAGCATCATCCAGGAGGTGAGGAGGGGGTGGGCACACTTTCTGCTCACCTGGGCCCACAACGCCAGTGGGCCGTGCAGTCTCTCCAGAGAAGAAGTGGGCAAGCCGCTGCCACGGCGGAAAGCGAGTGCCTTCCTGGGATGCCCCAGGGGACACTCAGCGTGGCAAGGGAACCGGTGAGGGGTAACGCCAGGCAGCAGGCGGAGTTAAACCTCCAGTACCACCACCACACCCGCTCACTCGCTGCCACCATGCTCGGCCTCCGATGGCCCTCAAGCGGGGTGGCTTTCCAAAGGAGCTGTGGGCCCTCCTCCTCCCTGGGCACCGTGGCTTTCTCCTCAAGGCGGCTCGTCTGGAGGGCTCTTGCAGGAGAGTGTGCCACACGAGGGGAGGCCACTGGCCCAGGGGTGATGGCCACCTCCTCCTCCTCCTCACATCCCAGCTGCTCATCCCCTGGAGGGAGGGATCCTGTGCCACTTGGGGGGAGGGGGGCTCCTCAGCCACCCTCGGAATGGCTGAGCAGGGCTGCCGTGGTTGTGTCTTGCAGTACGTGGACCTCCGGACGCAGTACAGTGAGCTCACCACGCTGACCAGCCAGTACCTCAAGTTCATCACGGAAACCCTTCGGCGGCTGGAGGAAGAGGAGGTAAGCAGAGGCCCCGGGGGGCCGTGGGGGGGGGGCTCCCCCTCCCCCCCCCCCCCCCCCCCCGCTCGCACGACGTGGCTGCCTCCCCCTCCTTGGTCCGTGTCAGCGCACGGCCCCCACTTGGCTGCCCGGCGGGCCTCCCTAACGCTGGCCTGCAAGGTCCCTTCCCCCTAACCCAGCTGCCCCACCAGCTTTTGCCAGCCTCCTCCGTGGGCCTCCACGCTCACTGCGGCTCCTGCTAACACCAGAGCACGCACTGCCTCCATCCCTGCCTGCTTGGGCTGGGGACCCCCCCCACACACACACACACACCTGCTGCCGGCCCCTCCCTCCCTCCCTCCCTCTCTGCTCCTTCTCGGTGGCGGGGGCCCTCCTCTAACTCTCCGTTTCTGCCTTTTGGAAGTCCGGCCGCTTTGCCAGTGCTTTTGTCTGGGGGAGTGTTTGTGTTGGTGGGGATCTCACTGGAGGGTTAACCCCAGGAGGACGGAGGCGTCTCTGCACCAGGTACTCCTCCACTCTCTGCATGCTCTCCACCCCCCCTCCCATCATTCCTCACAGAGGCCAGTGTGCTCTATACCCTCTGCTTCCCCCCTCCTCCTGTGCTCTCCTCTAGGCCCACTGTGGGACCCGCAGAAGGACAGAGGAGAAGGGAACAGCCACCTTAGATGCAGCCCAAAATCCACGGGCGTGGAGAATCCTAATTCTACCCCTTAAGTTGAGACAGCCCAGAGGAATGGGGGAGGGGGGGAAATCCCACCGAGCTCAGCGTTTCCTTGTCCCATCTGTCTGTCCTTTCTGCTGCGTCTGTTGGCTGCATTGGAACCGTGCCCCCCCCGGTGGGACACTTTCCAAGAGCCGTGCTTTGGGGCTTCTGCCGCCGGTGGTGTGTGCCCTGCGCATACTTCCCTTCCATCCAGGTCCTGCGTATGCACGCAGAGAGGGAGAGACCTTCCCTCTCGGATCTTCAGTGAGCCTTCCCATGCACACGCGTACCACATCTCGCATCCACTCCAGGCGCTTTCATGAAAGTCTGTGGCAGGGCCGTTTGGGCTTCCTCCCCCCTCCCCCCCCCCCGCCGTGTGGCTCAGCCAGCAGGGACTGCGGGTGAAGGGCTTGCCCCGGGCCTGCTGGAGATCCCTCTGCCTTTTCTGGGGTGGCCGTCCTTCCCCTCCTTGCCTCGAGACCGCACACGGCGCCTACGGGTTCAATTGGCCTCCTGTGGTTGCTTCATGAGAAGATGAGTCTGTCTTATGGGTCCACCTTCATTGGCCCTGGGGGAGCGTTGGGGGAAGGAGCCTCGCCTGATTGGGAGTTCTGCTGCAAGGGTGTGCTGAGCCCAGCGGGGCGGGGCGACTGTGGGTGTGGGTGTGCGCTCTCATCCTGTGGCTCTCCCATCTTGTCGTGTTGTTCTTGTGGTCTTGCATCTGTCCATCCTCCCGTCCGTTTATCCAGCAGCATCTCCTTCCCCAATTGGCTTGTGGGTCTTCCTCTGTTTCCTTGCCTGTCGAACTCAGCGCAGGGAAGGAGTGCTGTGCCCCTTCTCTGCCAAATCTCCTGGAAAAGAGCCGCAGCCGCGCCCTTGCCCTGCCACTCCTTCCCCTTCCCCTTGCCCCCCCCCTTACCACCATCACCACCCCCCCACCCCCCGAGGGATGGGGCGCCAGTCTCTTCCTGGTGACCTGTCTTTCTCTCCTTCCTCCCCTCTCCTGTGCTCCTTCCGTGCAGAAAGCAGCAGAGAAGCTGAAGGAGGAGGAGCGGAGGCGCTTGGCTGAGGTGGAGGCCCAGCTGGAGAAGCAGAGGCAGGTGGCTGAGGCCCACGCCAAGGCCAAGGCCCGGGCCGAGCAGGAGGCCCTGGAGCTGCAGCAGCGCATGCAGGAGGAGGTCAGCCGGCGGCAGCTGGTGGCTGTGGACGCGGAGCAGCAGAAGCAGACCATCCAGCTGGAGCTGGCCCAGATGAGGGCCTCCGCCGACGGCCAGATCCAGTCCAAGCTGAAGCAGATCGAGGAGGTGGAGCTGAGCCGTAGGAAAGTGGAGGAAGAGATCCGCCTTGTCCGCCTCCAGCTGGAGTCCACCGAGAAGCAGAAGGCCGGTGCCGAGGGAGAGCTGCAGGCCCTGCGGGCCCGGGCGGAGGAAGCTGAGCGCCAGAAGCGGCTGGCCCAGGAGGAGGCCGAGCGCCTGCGCAAGCAGGTGAAGGAGGAGACGCAGAAGAAGCGGGAGGCGGAGGAGGAGCTGAAGCGCAAGGTGCAGGCCGAGCAGCAGGCAGCGCGGGAGAAGCAGAAGGCCCTGGAGGACCTGCAGAAGCTGCGCCTGCAGGCCGAGGAGGCCGAGCGCCGGATGAAGCAGGCGGAGCTGGAGAAGGAGCGCCAGATCCAGGTGGCCCAGGAGGTGGCCCAGAAGAGCGCCGAGGCCGACCTGCAGAGCCGGCGGCTCTCCTTTGCCGAGAAGACAGCCCAGCTGGAGATGTCCCTGCAGCAGGAGCACCTGGCGGTCACGCACCTGCGGGAAGAGGCCGAGCACCTGAAGCAGCAGCAGCTGGAGGCCGAGCGGGCCCGGGAGGAGGCGGAGAAGGAGCTGGAGAAGTGGCGCCAGAAGGCCAACGAGGCACTGCGGCTGCGGCTGCAGGCGGAGGAGGTGGCGCACCGGAAGAGCCTGGCCCAGGAGGAGGCCGAGAAGCAGAAGGAGGATGCCGAGCGGGAGGCCCGCAAGCGGACCAAGGCCGAGGAGTCTGCCTTGCGCCAGAAGGAGCTGGCCGAGCAGGAGCTGGAGAAGCAGCGGCGACTGGCCGAGGGCACGGCCCAGCACAAGTTCCTGGCTGAGCAGGAGCTGATCCGCCTGAAGGCCGAGCTGGAGAATGGGCAGCAGCAGCGCCTCCTCCTGGAGGAAGAGCTCTCCCGCCTCAAGCATGAGGCCAGCGAGGCTGCCCAGCGGCGCATGGAGCTGGAGGAGGAGCTGGCCAAGCTGCGGGCAGAGATGGAGCTCCTGCTGGCCAGCAAGGCCAAGGCCGAGGAGGAGGCGCGCTCCACCAGCGAGAAGTCCAAGAAGATCCTGGAGGCCGAGGCGGGAAAGCTGCGGGAGCTGGCCGAGGAGGCCGCCCGGCTGCGGGCCCTCTCGGAGGAGGCCAAGCGCCAGAGGGAGCTGGCCGAGGAGGAGGCCGCCCGGCAGCGGGCGGAGGCCGAGCGGATCCTCAAGGAGAAGCTGGCGGCCATCAGCGACGCCTCCCGCCTGAAGGCCGAGGCCGAGATTGCCCTCAAGGAGAAGGAGGCGGAGAACGAGCGGCTGCGGCGGCTGGCGGAGGACGAGGCCTACCAGCGCCGGCTGCTGGAGGAGCAGGCAGCCCAGCACAAGCGCGACATCGAGGAGAAGATCGCGCAGCTGAGGAAGTCCTCAGAGCACGAGCTGGAGCGGCAGAAAGGCATCGTGGATGACACGCTCAAGCAGCGGCGCCTCGTTGAGGAGGAGATCCGGGTCCTGAAGGTCAGCTTCGAGAGGGCCTCTGCCGGCAAGACAGAACTAGAGCAGGAGCTGAGCCGGATCAAGGAGAGCGCGGAGCAGGTCCAGCGCAGCAAGGAGCAGGCCGAGCAGGAGGCGGAGCAGCTGCGGCAGCTGGCCCTGCAGGAGGAGAGCCACCGCCGGGAGGCCGAGGCCAAGGTGAAGGCGATCTCGGTGGCTGAGCAGGAGGCCGCCCGGCAGTGCAAGGCGGCCCTGGAGGAGGTGGCCCGCTTGAAAGCCAAGGTGGAGGAAGCCCGGAGGCAGAAGGAGCTGGCCGAGAAAGAGTCGGAGCGGCAGGTCCAGCTGGCCCAGGAGGCCGCCCAGAAGAGGATTGCGGCCGAAGAGAAGGCCCACCTGGCGGCTGCGCAGCAGAAGGAGCAGGAGCTGCTGCAGACGCGCCAGCAGGAGCAGGGCGTCTTGGACCGGCTGAAGGAGGCGGCCGAGAAGGCCAAGAAGGCGGCTGAGGAGGCGGAGGCCGCCCGCACCCGGGCAGAGCAGGAGGCCGCCCTCTCCCGGCAGCTGGTGGAGGAGGCCGAGCGCATGAAGCAGCGGGCGGAAGAGGAGGCTCAGGTCAAGGCCCGGGCCCAGGAGGAGGCCGAGAAGCTCCGGAAGGAGGCCGAGCTGGAGGCGGCCAAGCGGGCCCAAGCTGAGCAGGCGGCCCTCAGGCAGAAGCAGCTGGCCGACGCCGAGATGGAGAAGCACAAGGCGTTTGCCGAGCAGACCCTGCGGCAGAAGGCCCAGGTGGAGCAGGAGCTGACCAAAGTCCGGCTGCGGCTGGAGGAGACCGACCGCCAGAAGGGCATCCTGGAGGGAGAGCAGCAGCGGCTGAAGGACGAGGTGGCCGACGCCATGAAGCAGAAGGCCCAGGTGGAGGAGGAGCTCTTCAAGGTGAAGATCCAGGTAGAGGAGCTGGCCAAGCTGAAGGCCCGCATCGAGGAGGAGAACCGGGCGCTGATCACCAAGGACAAGGACAACCTGCAGAGGTTCCTGGCCGAGGAGGCGGACAAGATGAAGCAGGTGGCGGAGGAGGCGGCTCGGCTGAGCGTGGAAGCGCAGGAAGCCGCCCGCCTGCGGAAACTGGCCGAGGAGGACCTGGCAGAGCAGCGGGCCCTGGCGGAGAAGGTCCTGAAGGAGAAGATGCAGGCGGTCCAGGAGGCCACGCGGCTGAAGGCTGAGGCCGAGGTGCTGCAGAAGCAGAAGGAGCTGGCCCAGGAACAGGCCCGGAAGCTCCAGGAGGACAAGGAGCAGATGCAGCTCCGGCTGGCCGAGGAGACGGAGGGCTTCCAGAAGACCCTGGAAGCGGAGCGCCGGCGGCAGCTGGAGATGGTGGCTGACGCTGAGCGGCTGAAGGTGCAGGTGTCGGAGCTGAGTCTGGCCTACGGGAAGGCCGAAGAGGAGGCCAAACGGTTCAAGAAGCAGGCGGAGGAGATTGGCCAGCAGCTCCACCAGACGGAGCTGGCCACCCAGGAGAAGGTGACCCTGGTCCAAACCCTGGAGATGCAGAGGCAGCACAGCGACCGGGAGGCCGAGAAGCTGCGCAGCGCCATTGCGGAGCTGGAGCAGGAGAAGGGGAGGCTCAAGCGCGAGGCACAGCTGCTGCAGCAGAAGGCGGAAGAGGTACCCTGCTCCATTGGGGGAGGCGCCTCACTCTCTCTCCCCCCCCCTCCTTCGGGGCGGGTGCCCTCGGGAGCTGGAGAAAGGGCCACAGTTGTGTCCTTCAGTCACCGTCTCGTATGCCACAGTCCACTCCCTGTGGTGGGGGTGGGGTGGGGGTGGCCTAGCGCAGCGCAGCAAGGTGGTGCTTGATGGCACAAGAATGGATGCTGGCCAGCGTCTCCCTCTTGCGCTCGCTCACCACCTCGGCCGCAGCTGCTAAAACTGCCTTTGTACCCTCATGCGGTTTGAGGGGGAGCCTCTCCCTGCCTCCCTGGCCGCCGAGCCGTCAATTCTGCGACCCTCACGACGGGTGGAACGTGGTAGGCTTTCCCTGGCCAGCCAAGGCAGAGAGGCTGTGCCGACTTGGCAGGGAGGGCAGGAGCCTCCTGACGGTGGCCGCGGAGCATCCGGACCCTCTGAGGGAGGGAGGGGGAGGGGTGGCACAAAAGCTGGCTTTGAGAGGAGCTCATTTCTCAAATCAGCCATTAGCCAGAAGGGCTGTGAAGATTCTCTCAGTCCTCCCTGGGAGGTGATCCGGAAGTTGAGTCAGGGCAACGGGGCTTCTGTTTCTTGAGAGATTGACCCTCATCCAAGCAGCGTCGTCCGTCTGGTGCAAAAGGCCTCCAATTTATAGTCCACCTTGATTTCACGCCACCCTGGTCCGAATAGGCTCATAAGTTGGCCAGTAGCCTGATGAGGCTGGTAAGGTGGACAGTGGCCTGGGGTGCATGAGAGGCCCACCTCTGCAGCCCTTCCCAGCACCCCATTAAGTATGGGTCGTTAGCCGAGGCCTTCCTGGTGGAGGTGCAATGCGCTTCTGATTTGTCTGGGGAAGATGAAAGGTCTGAAAGGTCTGCTTGGATGATTAGTGATCTCTTCTTTTGATCTCACAAGAAAAGAAGCCCAGTTGCCAGGACTCAGCTTGCAGATCATCAGCCGAAAGGGTTCGTGGGAAAGTGCACCAGCCTCCAGTGGGTGGCCTGGAGGAGGTGTCCCTCTTCCTCGGCCCCTCTGTGGGAGGCTTTGCTCCAGTGTCTCTTGGACTCCCTTCTCTCTCAGTATTTTGGTCCATGGAATCACAGCCAGTAATTCCCTAAGTTTACAAAAATTGGCTTTCTTAAAGTCCAGGATTCTTGTCTGACTATGCTTAGCTTCTCCTTCCAGCTGTACAACAAATTCCAAGAAGGCATGGTCACTTTTACCTAAAGATCCCTCCACTTCAACCCCATTTATAAGGTCGTCCTTATTGGTTATGACCAGATCTAAAATGGTTGTACCTCTTGTTGCCTCCTCTACCTTCTGGACCATGAAATTGTCTGCAAGGGCAGTAAGGAATTTGTTAGACCTTGCATTCTTAGCTGAGTTGGACTGCAAGCATATATCAGGATAGTTAAACTCTCCCATTAAGCCTACATCTCTGCCTTTTGACTGTGTGGTCATCTGCTCACAGAAGGCATCATCCCACTCCTCCAGCTGGCGTGACAGCCCTCCCAGTTTTTTCACCCAAATACTCTCAACATGCTTCCCCTGCTGTTTATCATGTATTTCTTCAGCAGTATATATGTCCTTAACATAAAAAGCTACACCTCCTCCTTACTAGGTCTGTTCCTTTGAAACAGGTTATACCCTCCAATGACTACATTCCAATCATAAGTCTCATCCCACCAGGTTTCAGTGATGCCAATTATGTCATATTTATTTTGCTGTATGAGGAGTTCTAGCTCCTCCTGTTTGTTCCCCATGCTCTGTGCATTGGTGTAGAGACATTTGAGGCTGTGTGTGTTTCTTGCAAGCCCTTTCCTTAACCTGTTTTTCCTCACTCTGATGGTCTGTACTACTCCTTGTCCTGCTCCTATTGCAACATTTGGGCTAATCTCCACAACCCCTTCTGGATCTCAACCGTTAAGAAAATTTTCTCTCTCTTCCTGCGAACTCAGTTTAAAGTTCTCCTTATTAAATCTGCAAGTGTCTTGGCAAAAAAAGTTTCCTACCAGCAGTGGTGAGGTGCACCCCATCTTTGCCCAATATCCCATCTGAATGAAATGTCAAACCATGGTCCAAGAATCCAAATAGTTCCTGCCGGCACCATCTCCGAAGCCAATTGTTCACCTCCACTATTGTTCTTTCCCTTCGTGGGCCACATCCTTCTACAGGGAGGAGAGATGAGATTACCACCTGTCCACCCAGGTCCTTCAAGTCCTACCCATCTCTTCGTACACTTTTGTGATATCCTGAAAGCTGTGTTTTGAAGTATCGTTAGTTCCTACATGGACCAAGAGAAAGGGGTTAGAATCAGTTGGCTTGACGAGTCTCGTCAGTCTCTCCGTTACATCCTGAATCTTGGCTGCAAGGAGACAGCAGACCTCTTGGTTCATTTTGTCAGGCCTGCATCTGATCACTTCTGTTCCTCTAAGCAAGGAATCCCCAACCACAACCACTCGCCTCCTCTGAGGCTTGGTAGATGCCCTTTGGTGTGCTGTTGGATTTGGATTCCTCTGTGCAAGGTCTTGAGGCTGCTCTTGCTGCAGTTCCTTCTCCTGGTTGATAAGGGAGAGAGGTTGGAATCTATTTTGCAACTGCAAATTCCATGTCTGTTTCCTAGTTCTTCCCTTTTAGACTGTGACATTCCTCCAAGTGTCTGTCTCCTGTATTTGTGAAATGCCCTTGTCCTGATTTTGATTATCCCTGTCCCTTGTGTTGGCAAAGTTTTTCTCCCGGAGTTTGGTCAAATCCATATTGGTTTAATCGATGACACCGTCCAACCATCTCATTCTCTGCCGTCCTTTTTGCCTTTTGCCTTCAATCTTTCCCAACATCAGGGACTTTTCCAAGGAGTCCTCTCTCCTCGTGAGGTAGCCAACATATTGGAGCCTCAGCTTCAAAATCTGTCCTTCCAGTGAATATTCGGGGTTGATTTCTTTCAGGATGGATAGGTTTGATCTCCTTGCAGTCCAGGGGAAAAACCATATCCTGACCTTAGTTGGCAAAGTGATGTCTCTGCTCTTTAGGATGCTATCTAGGTTTGCCATTGCTTTCCTCCCAAGAAGCAGGCGTCTTTTTATTTCGTTGCTGCAGTCCGCCATCTGCAGTGATCAAGGAGCCCAAGAAAATAAACTCTGTCATTGCCTTCTATTTGCCAGGAAGTGATGGGACCGGCGGCCATGATCTTAGTTTTTTTGATGTTGAGCTTTAGCCCATTTTTCCACTCTCCTCTTTCACTCTCATTAAGATGTTCTTTAATTCCTCCTCACTTTCTGCTATCAGAGTAGTATCATCCGTGTATCTGAGGTTGTTGATATTTCTTCTGGCAATCTTAATTCCGACTTGTGATTCATCCAGACCTGCCTTTGTCATGATGTACTCTGCATATAAGTTAAATAGGCAAGGTGACAGTATACAGCCTTGTCGTACTCCTTTCCCAATTCTAAACCAGTCAGTTGTTCCATATCCAGTTCTGACGGTTGCTGCTTGTCCCACATATAGATTTCTTAGGAGACAGATAAGGTGGTCAGGCACTCCCATTCCTTTAAGGACTTGCCATAGTTTGTTGTGGTCCACACAGTCAAAGGCTTTGGCATAGTCAATGAAGCAGAAGTAGATGTTTTTCTGGAACTCTCTGGCTTTCTCCATAATCCAGTGCATGTTGGCAATTTGATCTCTAGTTCCTCTGCCCCTTCGAAATTCAGCTTGCACTTCTGGAAGTTCTCTTTCCACATACTGCTGAAGCCTGCCTTGTAGAATTTTGAGCATAACCTTGCTAGTGTGTGAAATGAGTGCAATTGTGCGATAGTTGGAGCATTCTTTGGCGTTTCCTTTTTTTGGGATTGGGATGTAAACTGATCTTTTCCAATCTTCTGGCCACTGCTGAGTTTTCCAAATTTGCTGGCATATCGCGTGCAGCACCTTTACAGCATCCTCTTTTAAGATTTTAAAGAGTTCAATTGGAATGCCGTCACCTCCACTGGCCTTGTTGTTTGCAATGCTTTCTAAGGCCCATTTGACTTCACTTTCCAGGATGTCTGGCTCCAGGTCAGCAGCTACACTATCTTGGTTATCAGGGACATCCAGATCTTTCTGATATAATTCATCTTTATATTCTTGCCATCTCTTCTTGTTCTCTTCTGCTTCAGTTAGGTCCCTACCATTTTTCGTCGTTTATCATATCCAACTTTGCACGAAATGCCCCTTTAATATCTCCAATTTTCTTGAATAGATCTCTGGTTTTTCCTTTTCTGTTGTTTTCCTGTTTCTTTGCACTGTTCATTCAAGAAGGCTGCCCTGTCTCTCCTTGCTATTCTTTGGAAGTCTGCATTCAATTTTCTGTATCTTTTCCTTTCTCCCTTGCATTTTGTGTCCCTTCTCTCCTCCGCTATTTGTAGGGCCTCGTTGGACAACCACTTTGCTTTCTTGCATTTTCTTTTCTTTGGAATAGTTTTCATTGCAGCCTCCTGTATGATGTTACAAGTCTCCATCCATATTTCTTCAGGTGTTCTGTCCACCAAATCTAGTTCCTTAAATCTATTCTTCACTTCCACTGTGTATTCATAAGGGATTTGGCTTAGATTATACCTGACTGGCCCAGTGGTCTTCCCTACTTTCTTCAGTTTAAGTTTGAATTTTGAGATAAGAAGCTGATGATCTGAGCCACAGGTCTTGTTTTTGCTGCCTGTCTAGAGCTCCTCCATCTTTGGCTGCAGAGAATATAATCAATCTGGTTCCGGTATTGTCCATCTGGTGATGTCCATGTGTAGAGCCTTTTGTGTTGTTGGAAAAGAGTGTTTACAATGACCAGCTTGTTCTCTTGACAAAACTCAATTAGCCTTTGCCCTGCTTCATTTGGAACTCCAAGGCCAAACTTGCCAGTTATTCCTTTTATCACTTGACTCCCTACTTTAGCATTCCAATCCCCTATGATGAGAAGAACATCTTTCTTTGGTGTCAGTTCTAGAAGGAGTTGTAAGTCTTCATAAAATTGGTCATTCTCAGACTATTCAGCACCGATAGTTGGTGCATAAACTTGGATTATTGTGATGTTGAAAGGACTGCCTTGGAATCGTACCAAAATCATTCTATCATTTTTAGGTTGTATCCCAGCACTGCTTTTCTCACTCTATTGTTGACTATGAGGGCTACTCCATTTCTTCTATGGGATTCTTGCCCACAGTAGTAGATGTTATAGTCATCTGAACTGAATTCACCCATTCCTGTCCATTTAAGTTCACTGATGCCCAAGATGTCAATCTTTATTCTTTTCATCTCACGTTTGACCACATCCGGCTTTCCCTGGTTCATAGATCTCACATTCCAGGTTCCTATGCAGTATATTTCTTTGCAGCATTGGACTTTCCTTTCTCTTCCAGGCACGTCTGCAGCTGAGTGTCCTTTCGGCTTTGGCCCAGCCACTTCATTAGCTCTGGAGCTACTTGTCCTCCACTCTTCCTCAGTAGCATGTTGGGCGTCTTCCGACCTGAGGGGCTCATATTCCAGCATCATATCTTTTAGCCTTTTGCTTCTGTCCATGGAATGTTCTTGGCAGAGATACTGGGGTGGCCTGGCAGTTCCAGGAAGTCTTATTACAGGCCTCATTGTCACCAGTGTACTTAGCCTTACAATGATGAAAGCACAGTTCAGCCTGTTTTATCAACTGGGACACAAAAGTAGAATGTGCCCCATTTATAAGATATTCCAGACAGGATAAAAATTATATTTTTGTTAATTTTTTAATTTTTAAAAAAAATTAATTGTGCACGCCGGTAGGCGCATGCTGCTCACATGCTCCCAGTAATTTCCAAGGACTTCTGAAAAACCCTCCTCCACTTCCTTTTTGCTTCCTGTAAGAAATATTTAAAGCAACAGCAGCAAATTCTAGGTTTTAAAACCGCAAGCAGCCCTGAGAAACAGATAAAGCTCCAGCTCATGAGCTCCCAGTAATTTTCAAAGGAGGTAGAGGAGCGTCAAGACACCCGGGGCAGGAAGAGACTGACGCTTGGAGACCACTTTTGGCCAAGGGAGACCCTTTTGACGAGGAGGGGTGTGTGGCAGACCCAGGATTCCTCCTTACCTGCCACCATTTCAGCCTGCTGGAGCAGGCCGAGCACCTGGCTCCTGCCTGTTCATTCACTGCCTCTCCCTGGAGGGGCATTGAATCACAGGCGAATGTCGCCTGCTTGGGGCCTGAGTAGGTGCCATCCGTGCCACCCTCCCTTCCTGCGTTCAGGCTTGGGCCAGACAGGAGGATTTCTGACCCTAAGGAGAGAAGAGGGAGGCGGGAGAAGTGGAGGGCAGCAGCCAGGTCGGCTGAATTAGCCCCGGTGCAGAAAGCAAAGCGGGTTTCCGTCAACTCCGGTCGCCCAAGCATTGGGCGGGTGGAAGGCTTTGATGAAAGACAGTGAAGCTTCATCCTCAAGGAGGGGCCCCCAACCCGTTCCCTTTGGGATGTGTTTTGACTCCCCAAGAGAGAAAGGAGCCCTGGGCTGCCCTAACTGCTGCAAAAGCTCAGAGGCCGGACGTGTTCTCTCCTGAGAATCACGGGGGGGGGGGGCACGGAGAGGCCAGGGTTGGGAAGGGCACCGTCGGAGGGAAAGGAACCGCAAGCAGGGCCCAGGGCCAGGTGTGCCTGTGTCCCCGACAGAGCCTTGAGGCAGTGGTGCGTGTGTGTGTGTGTGTCCCCCGGCCCCTGGAAGGTGTCCCCCACTGAGGCCCAAGGGGTGGTGGTGGTGGTTCCCTGCTTGGAGTCCTCACAGGCACTTGGACCAGAAACCCATCCAGCCCGGTGGGTGGCAGAGGCTTCTGGGATGGGCAGCCCAAGAGCACCAGGGTCTCCCAAGGTCGAGAACTCCTGCCTTACAGCAGGGGTGGCCAACCGTGGGTCTCCAGATGTTCCTGGACCACAACGCCCAGCAGCAGCCGCCTCTTGGCCTGTGCTGCCCAGGATTCCCCCCGAGAGCTATGATCCAAGAACACCCGAGTGGCCCAAAGTTGGGCCCCAGGGCTCTAGGGGAGAGTCCCACATGGCGGCAGTCTGTTCCGGAGGCAGTGGCTTTTTATGGAGGCATGCCTGCCCCACCCCTCCACCTCCACTTGGCTCGTCCCGCTAGGCCGCCTGGCAGGAGCTCTCTTCCTTGTTGCTGGCCTGTTCTCACGACTCGTTGGGAGAGCTGCTTAACACCTGCCCTTGAAAGGCTGACCTGCGCTGTATTTCCGCCATGAACTGAATAACTTACACCCCCACCCCCTGCTGCTTCCATCCATGCTGCCTCTCTTCTTCCACTGCCACCACCCCTTCTGGTAACCCTCCTAGTGACGTTCCCTTTCTTTTCCAAACCCAGATGCAGGTGGCCCAGAAGGAGCAGCTGCGCCAGGAGACGCAGGTGCTGCAGCAGACCTTCCGTTCGGAGAAAGAGACCCTGCTGCAGAAGGAGAGGTTTGTGGAGGAGGAAAAGGCCAAGCTGGAGCGGCTCTTCCAGGAGGAAGTGAACAAAGCGCAAGACCTGAAAGCCGAGCAGGAGCGCCAGCAGAAGCAGATGGAGCAGGAGCAAGAGCAGCTGAAGGCCACCCTGGCCGAGGCCAAGCAGAGGCAGGCGGAAGCGGAGGAGAATGTCCGCCGTAAACAGGAGGAGCTGCAGCAGCTGGAGAAGCGGCGGCGGGAGCAGGAGAAGCTCCTGGCGGAGGAGAACCAGGCCCTGCGGGAGAAGCTGGAGCGGCTGCGCGAAGAACCAAGGCCTGCCCTGGCACAGACGCGGGAAATCATGATCCAGACGGACGACCTTCCTCAGGCACCGGTCGTTCCTTCTCAGGCGGCCCCCGTGAAGGCCATGCCCAACGGCCAGGACCTGGTCGACGGCGTGGCACAGAACGGGGAGCCCGAGCTGGCCTTTGACGGCCTCCGGCAGAAGGTGCCCGCCAGGAAGCTGGCGGAGGCAGGCATCCTGAGCGAGGAGAGCCTGGGGAAGCTGGCCCGAGGGGCGGTGACGGTGGAGGAGCTCTCGCAGAGGGAGGACCTGAGGAGGTACCTGCAAGGCGCCAGCAGCATCGCGGGTCTCCTGCTCCAGCCGGGCAACAAGAAGATGAGCATCTACGAGGCCATGAAGCAGCAGCAGCTCAGCCCCGGGACGGCCCTCATCCTTCTGGAGGCGCAGGCGGCCTCCGGCTACATCGTGGACCCTGTGAGAAACAAGAGGCTCTCTGTCAGCGAGGCTGTGAAGGAAGGGGTGGTGGGTCCCGAACTGCACCATAAGCTGCTCTCGGCCGAGAGGGCTGTAACCGGTTATAAAGACCCCTACACCGGGGAGAGGATCTCCCTCTTTCAGGCCATGAGCAAAGACCTCATCGTGAAAGACCACGGCATCCGGCTGCTGGAGGCTCAGATCGCCACCGGGGGCATCATTGATCCCATCAACAGTCACCGTTTGCCCGTGGACATGGCTTACAAACGAGGCTACTTCGACGAAGAGATGCAGAAGACCCTCTCGGACCCGAGCGACGACACCAAGGGCTTCTTTGACCCTAACACCCAGGAGAACCTCACCTACTTGCAGCTGATGGAGAGGTGCGTGAAGGACCCTGAGACCGGTCTTCTCCTGCTTCCCCTGACAGACAAAGTGTCCAAAGGCAGGGAGCTGGTCTACACTGACCAAGAAGCCAAAGGCGTCTTCCAAAAAGCCACCGTCTCTGCTCCCTTCGGCAAGTTCAAGGGGAAGACTGTCACCATCTGGGAGATCATCAACTCGGAGTACTTCACCGAGGAGCAGAGGCGGGACCTTCTGCGTCAGTACAAGACCGGGAAGATCACAGTGGAGAAGGTCATCAAGGTCATCATCACCGTGATGGAGGAGAGCGAGCGGAAGAGCCAGCTCTGCTTGGAGGGGCTCCGGGCGCCCGTCCCGGCTTCCGAGCTTCTGCAGAGTAAGATCATCGACAAGGACCTTTACAACCAGCTCCAGCAGGGGAAGAAGACCGTGGAGGAGGTGGCCCGCATGGATGCCGTCAAGAGGTACCTGAAAGGGACCGGGGCCATTGCAGGGGTCTTGGTGGAGCCCACGGGCCAGAAAGTGTCCCTCCAAGATGCCATGAAGAGAAACCTCCTGAAGCCAGAAACAGCCGTGATGCTCCTCGAGGCCCAGGCAGCCACCGGCTTCCTAATCGATCCGGTGAGGAACGAGAAGCTCCCGGCCGACGAGGCGGTCAAGGCCGGGATTGTTGGCCCGGAGCTGCACGAGAAGCTGCTGTCTGCTGAGAAGGCCGTGACGGGCTACAAGGATCCCTACACGGGGCAGGTGGTCTCCCTCTTCCAAGCCCTGGAGAAGGGCCTCCTCCCCAGGGAGACCGGGGTCCGGCTGCTGGATGCCCAGCTGGCCACCGGAGGCATCGTGGACCCCGTGAAGAGCCACCGCCTCCCGCTGGACGTTGCCTGCAAGCGGGGCTACTTCAGCGAAGAGATGAACGAGGCCCTGTCGGCCCCAGCCGACGACGTCAAGCTGTACTACGACCCCAGTTCCCAAGAGCGCGTCAGCTACGCCCAGCTGCAGCGGAAGTGCAAGGTGGACCCGTCGACCGGCCTCTCCTTGCTCTCCCTCACCGGAGAGGCCATCCAGCGTCAACAGGAGGAGCTCTACTCGGACAGCCAGGCCCAGGAGTCCTTCACCAGGGCAGCAGTAGAGGTGCCGGCAGGCAGCCTCCGGGGCCAAACCGTCACCCTCTGGGAGCTGATCCACTCGGAGTACCTGACGGAGGAGCAGAGGCGAGAGCTGATCCGGCAGTACAAGTCGGGCAAGGTCACCATCGAGAGGGTCATCAAGATAGTCATTACCATCATTGAGGAGGCAGAAGCCAAGAGGCAAGAGAAGCTGGCCTTCCATGGCTTGCGGGCCCCGGTGCCCGCCCAGGAGCTGCTGGAGTCCGGGGTGCTCAGCAGGGCCCAATACGAACAACTCCAGGAAGGCAAGAAGTCTGTGAAGGAGCTCTCGGAGGTGGGGGCTGTGAAGAGGTACCTGCAGGGGAGCGAGGGCATCGCCGGGGTGTACGTGGAGGAGACCAAGGAGAAGCTGAGCGTCTACGAGGCCATGCAGAGGGGCTTGCTCCTGCCGAGCACGGCTCTCGTCCTCTTGGAGGCCCAGGCAGCCACGGGGTTCCTGGTGGACCCAGTCAGGAACCAAAAGCTGCCCGTCCACGATGCCGTCAAAGCGGGGCTGGTGGGGCCGGAGCTTCACGAGAAGCTGCTGTCCGCCGAGAAAGCCGTCACAGGGTACAAGGACCCTTACTCTGGGAACACGATCTCCCTCTTTGAGGCCATGAAGAAGGGGCTGGTCCTCAGAGATCACGCCATCCGCCTGCTGGAGGCCCAGGTGGCCACAGGGGGCATCATTGACCCGGTGCACAGCCACCGCCTCCCCGTGGAGGTGGCTTTCAAGCGGGGCTACTTTGACGAAGAGATCAGCCGGACCCTTTCTGACCCCACAGATGACACCAAGGGCTTCTTTGACCCCAACTCCAAGGAGAACCTCACCTACTCCCAGCTGAAGGCGAGGTGCATTGAGGACCCCGAGACGGGCCTTTATCTCCTGCCCTTGAAGGAGCCTGAGAGGCCGGTCGTGGTGGAGACCACGCAGGTCTACACCGAGGCCGAGACCAAGAAGGTGTTTGAGGAGACCCAGGTGGACATTCCCTCGGGGGAGAAGGCAGGCTCTTCCATGTCCCTCTGGGAGATCATGCAGTCCGACCTCATCCCGGAAGAGCAGCGCAAGAGGCTGATGGAGGAATTCCGCTCTGGCCAGGTCACCAAGGAGCGGATGATCATCATCATTATCGAAATCATTGAGAAGACGGAAATCATCCGGCAGCAGGACCTCACCTCCTACAATTATGTCCGGCGTCGCATCACCGCCGAGGACCTCTATGAGGCCCGGATCATCTCCCTGGACCTGTACAATGCTCTGAAGCAGGGCTCCAAGACCATCCGTGACGTTCTAGCCATTGAGACAGTCTGGAGGTACCTCTACGGCACCGGCGGCGTCGCTGGCATCTACCTCCCATCCACCAAGCAGAAGCTGAGTGTCTATCAGGCTCTGAAGAAGGGGCTGATCAGTCCAGAGGTGGCCCGATCCTTGCTGGAAGCCCAGGCTGCCTCCGGCTTCATCGTCGACCCCGTCAAGAATGAAATGCTCACGGTAGACGAGGCCGTCCGGAAAGGGGTCGTTGGCCCGGAAATGCACGACCGACTCCTGTCCGCAGAGAGGGCTGTGACGGGTTATCGCGACCCCTTCAGCGAGCAGAAGATCTCCCTTTTCCAGGCCATGAAGAAGGAGCTCATTCCTTCCGAAGAAGCCCTCCGGTTGCTGGATGCCCAGCTCGCCACCGGCGGCATCATAGACCCTCGGCTGGGCTTCCACCTGCCCTTGGAGGTGGCCTACCAGCGCGGCTACTTCAATCGGGAGACATACGAGCAGCTGTCGGAGCCCAGCGAGGTCCGCAGCTACCTGGACCCCTCCACCGAGGAGAAGCTCAGCTACGCGCAGATCCTCAAGCGATGCAAGAAGGACGAGAACACCGGCTGCCTCCTGCTGCCCCTCTGCGACACCCGCAAGCTGACCTTCAGGGGCCTGCGGAAGCAGATCTCGGTGGAGGAGCTGGTGCGGTCGAAGGTGATGGACGAAGCCACGGCCCAGCGCCTGCAGGAAGGCTTGACCTCGGTGGAGGAAGTCTCCAAAAGCTTGCAGAAGTTCTTGGAGGGCACCAGCTGCATTGCCGGCGTGTACGTGGACTCCACCAAGGAGAGGCTGTCGGTGTACCAGGCCATGAAGAAAGGCATCATCCGTCCCGGCACAGCCTTTGAGCTGCTGGAGGCCCAGGCGGCCACGGGGTACGTCATCGACCCCATCAAGGGCCTCAAGCTGACTGTGGAGGAGGCTGTGCGCATGGGCATTGTGGGCCCCGAGTTCAAGGACAAGCTGCTTTCGGCCGAGAGGGCCGTGACTGGCTACAAGGACCCCTACTCGGGCAAGATGATCTCCCTCTTCCAGGCCATGAAGAAAGGCCTGATCCTGAAAGACCACGGGATCCGCCTGCTGGAAGCCCAGATTGCCACCGGGGGCATCATAGACCCAGAGGAGAGCCACCGCCTGCCCGTGGAAACGGCCTACAAGAGAGGCCTCTTTGACGAGGAAATGAACGAGATCCTGCTGGACCCCAGCGATGACACCAAGGGCTTCTTTGACCCCAACACCGAGGAGAACCTGACCTACCTGCAGCTGATGGAGCGGTGCATCACCGACCCGGAGACGGGGCTCTGCCTCCTGCCGCTGAAGGAGAAGAAGCGGGAGAGGAAGACCTCCTCCAAATCCTCCGTCCGCAAGCGCCGGGTGGTCATCGTGGACCCGGAGACCGGGAAGGAGATGTCGGTCTACGAGGCCTACCGCAAGGGCCTCATCGACCACCAGACCTACCTGGAGCTGTCTGAGCAGGAGTGCGAATGGGAGGAGATCACCATCTCTTCCTCGGATGGGGTGGTCAAGTCCATGATCATCGACCGGCGGTCGGGGCGGCAGTACGACATTGATGACGCCATCGCCAAGGGGCTGATCGACCAGTCGGCCTTGGACCAGTACCGCTCCGGCTCCCTCTCTATCACGGAGTTTGCTGACATGCTGTCGGGCAACGTGAGCGGCTTCCGGTCCCGGTCCTCCTCCGTGGGCTCCTCCTCCTCCTACCCGGTGAGCCCGGCCCACGTGCGAGCCCAGCTGGCCTCGTGGAGTGACCCCGCGGAAGAGACGGGCCCCATTGCTGGCATCCTGGACACCGACACCCTCGAGAAAGTCTCCATCACTGAGGCCATGCATCGCAACCTGGTTGACAACATCACGGGCCAGAGGCTGCTGGAGGCCCAGGCCTGCACCGGCGGGATCATCGACCCCAGCTCCGGGGAGAAGTTCTCCGTGGCGGACGCCCTCAACAAGGGCCTGGTGGACAAGATCATGGTGGACAGGATCAACCTGGCACAGAAGGCTTTCTACGGCTTTGAAGACCCAAGAACCAAGGCCAAGATGTCGGCCGCGCAAGCCTTGAAGAAGGGCTGGCTGTACTACGAGGCGGGCCAGCGTTTCCTGGAAGTGCAGTATCTGACAGGCGGGCTGATTGAGCCCGAGGTGACCGGCCGGGTCTCCCTCGACGAAGCCCTGCAGAAGGGCACCATCGACGCTCGCACGGCACAGAAGCTGCGGGACGTGCACACCTACTCCAAGTACCTCACCTGCCCCAAAACCAAGCTCAAGATCTCCTACAAGGACGCCATGGACCGGAGCATGACGGAAGAGGGGACCGGCCTGCGCCTCTTGGAGGCTTCCTCGCAGTCCAGCAAAGGCTACTACAGCCCGTACAACGTCAGCGGCTCCGGCTCCACCTCCGGCTCCCGGTCGGGTTCCCGGACCGGCTCTCGGTCAGGCTCAAGGCGAGGGAGCTTTGATGCGACAGGGTCCGGCTTCTCTATGACCTTCTCGTCTTCCTCCTATACTTCTTCCAATTATGGCCGCAGATACACGTCCGGCCCCAAGAGCAGCCCGGATGCTGCCGATCTCAGTGGCTCCCTGGTCCATCGGGATGGAAGCAGCGTGCGGGAAGGGAGCCCGAAGTTCCTGGAGACACTCGGAAAGGCCACCTTGCCCGTGGCCTAAAAGGGGCCCTGCCTTCCAAAACCAGGGAGAACCTTTTTGCATTTAGCCTTCTCTGCATGTGGTAAAGCTTCCGGCAAGTCCTTTCCTCCTCTTCCTCCTTGGTATATTATTTTATAATGTTTAAAACAGTTTCCTTCCAAAGCAGTGCCTAAAATTTAACCAAAAAGACTAGACTAATATATTAATATATATGTTTGTTCTGACCATATTTGTATATTCAGAGAGAGAGAGAGAAAATATTGCAGGGTGCTGGTCCTCTTGGCCGCCTGCCGGTTAGAGTAGTCCCCAGCCACTGCTGATGCCCCCCACCCCCGGGCTGAACCGGCCCTTTTCCACCCGGACAGCAAGAGACTTCTTTACACAGAGAGAGAGAGACACACCCCACCCACCTCCAAAAGGCAACGATCCTCCCACCAGGCTCCCAAGACCACCACCACCACCACCACCACCACCACCACGGCCTCTATGCAAACAGTCCTTCCTGCTGCCCGCGAAGGAGTGGTGGGGGGGCAAGGAGGAAGAGCCCCAAGGCGGAGCCATCTGTTCCAGGGACGCCCACAGCCGCCACCTGCTGCACTGAGCTTCCACCTGCCTAATCCGGGCTGCTTCTCCTCACTGGCCCTTGGCGGGGTGACCAGGGAAATCCCACTCTGCTCTCTTGTTGCTCCTCGGCGGGCCTCCCCTCAACGGCGTGGACTCAGCGCTCAGACCGTAAGTGCCTGCTGTCCCGGAGGGGGAACCGGGTGCCTTGGGGAGGAGCCGGCCGGCTTGCCTGCCTGCCTGCCTTCCTCTTTCGCTCTCTCTGGAAGCCTGCTCTGCTCTGCTGTGCCCCCACCCCCACCCCACCATCCCGCCTGCCTCTCCATCCCTGCCATTCCCACCCACCCACCCGCTGCTGCATTGACCTCGGTTGATTTCTGTTACCCATGTAGCCGCTCTGGCACTCCCATGGCGCATTGATTGCTTGGAGAGCTTTGCACTGCTGCCTGGACGGCTCCTTGCCGGCAGGGACACATGCCTGTCCCTTTCCCTCTCTCTGTCTGCCTCTTTCTGTGGTGTCTCTGGGAAGTGCCGTGGGCAAGGTGGGCAGAGCAGCCTGGCAGGCGGACCGTTGGCACAGCTCCCTCCCTGCTTCTTGCTTCCCCTGGGAATCCTCTGACCTCGCAGCACCCTCTCTCTCCTGGATAGGGACCCACCTCATGGGCGTTGCTCCACCGGCGTGGTTTCCGTGGGGTGGGGTCTCCTGGCTCCCGCACTCTTCTTCCTGGGGCCAACGGCAGACTACCCGCCCCTTGTGAAAGCTGCTGCTTCTGCTGCTGCTTCTGTGATCTCTCTCTCTCTCTTTCTCTCTTTCTCCTCCTGCCTTTTCTCGCCTCTTGCTTCCTCTCCATTGGTAATGGCCACGTGTGCTCTCTTTTCCTTAGCAGACCTTTTTGCCTAGTCCCTCCCGAGAAGCCCCCGTGGCCCTGGGGGAACTGCTCGGCTGGCTTTCCCAAGTTACTGAGTCGTGGACAAGTTCAAGAGGAGGCCTGGAGGCTGCAGCTCCTTGGCAGGTAAGGGTAGTGGTGGTGGTGATGGTGGTGGTCTCCTGAGCGTGGGCTGGGCCTCCTGGCATTTGTCACAGATGGTGGAGAGGGTGGTGGGATGCAAGCCAGGGATTTGGGGGGTGGGGGGCATGGGACACGTTTCTCTGAGCCCTTCAGAGGCAGGCCAAGCCCAGAGCTGCTGGTCACGTCAGGAGGGGCGGGGTTGGGCCAGGAAGGAGGTCCACACGCTTGCCTTCCCAAGCACCCCAGCATGGCCTCCCCAGTAGCTCTCGTGGATGAATGCTGCTTCTCCACTTCCCCCAGGCCTGCAGTTTCTGCCTGGCTGAGCCGGGTGGGTGGCCCTCTCCTGCGCTGGGAGGGCCCCCTGAGGGGCCAGAACGGAAGGAGCCTGACACGCGCATGCCAGGGCGATCTGGAGGACCAGGCTGCTGGAAGGCTCCGTGGACTTGATTGGGCAGCGTCATTTCCATGTGTGGCGTCCCTTCTGTCTCATTCCATCTTGTTTTTCTCTTCACTTTATTTTAGTGTTGCTGGACGCCCATCCCAACCACCTTCCTGGGCGCGGTGGATCTCGTGCCCCCCTGGCTGGGGGAAGGGGGGGCAGCCTGAGGAGCTGGGCAAACCTTTCCCCTCCCTTGGCGGCCGCCGTGGAGCAGTCAGCCGTGTCCGCCTCTGCCACCAGCCCCTTCTACGTGGCCTGTGCGGTCAGCCAGTGGAAGAAGTGGGAGTGATCCTCTGCTCAGGCCAGAGCAGCAGCCAGTCCCTGGGGGCTTGGGAGGCGGAATGGGTGCAGTAGTTGCCCTGGGGAAACGCAGCGGGCCCCACGGCCCCAGGGAGAGGAGCCCCCACGCAGGCGGCAGGCAGGCAGGCAGGTACTCCTGAAAGGCGGGCGGCTAGCAGTCCTCCTCTTGAGTTGCCCGAGCCAGTCTAGCCACCTTTCCAGCCCCTCAGCCCCCTCCCAAAAAAAGAAGAGCCCCTCCCATCCCTTCCTTCCTGAGCCTCCCGGTTTGAGGGGCGCCACCCTGAGGCTCTCACCAAAGCTGTGCTGACGGAGGACTCCATGGAGTGAGTGTTTCTACATCCGGGGTGGGGGGTGGGGGACGGGTGTCCCTGCGGTCTCATGCCCTGTTTCCCCACTTCCCGGTTGTGTGTCAGCCAAAGGTGAGGGCGCCTTCCTGCGAAATGAACGGCCTTCTCTCCTCAGCACTTGGAGGCATTGTCTCTTCTTGCGCCATGTGCATCAAGCCACCCCATGCCTCCGCACATGCTGTTACATTATCCTCTCATTATCCAGTTAATGGTGTTTCCTTTTGCATGACATTTTAAGCTGTAACTCATCCTCTGTGTGAATTGGCCACCTGGTCCACGGGAGCACCTTCCCCATCCTGTCGGCCAGGGCACCACCTGAACCACAGGCTCCTTCTGGCCCGGCTCAGCTCCCAGCGGCCAGAACTGGGGTCCCACGAAGCTGTCCAGGCTCATCTCTGGTTCTGGGGAGGCAGAACACTAAACCCTGATTTGTAAATATGATGGAGTGTTTGTAAAAACATGCAATATGGAACCACAGCCTCTCTTTCATGCCCTGGGGGGGGGGCAGTAAAGCAGATTTGATGAAATGGCTTTGTGTGGTTTATTGAGAGTGGACTCCGGGCACCCCAGGCCTCTCCAGCCTTCGCCAGCCCCCGTCCCGCTGGGTTTCATGCTGAGCAAACAGAGGCGGTCGTTACACCACCACCAAGGCCTCCCGTGGGGGCAGCTAGCGCACGGGATTCCCGCAGTGACCCACGGAACAAGGTCCACAGGCAGCACCAGAAGGTGTGGTTTAAAGGGGGGATCGGCCCTTTCCATTCATCCTTTCGGCCTGCCATGGGGTTGTGGGAGGAGTGGGGGGAGGGAGGCAGAGACGCTGGATCTAGCTTTGGGTGAGACCCAGAGCACAGGGAAGGATCCCCCTCGCAAGGATCAAGCCCTGAGACACAATGAGGTGTGTTTTTTATTTTATTTTTACCCCACCTTTCTCCTTGGGAAAAGACCCAAGGTGGCTTACAATAATGAGGGACAATATACAGCCCAGATTATTTAAGACATAGTCAAATTAAGAACAGGGAATTAGGCATCCTAGAACATTAAAAGGTAACATTAGAGCTACAAAGGGTGCACAAAACAATTGATAATGCACATTTTAACTGTAGCTCCGGCACCAGTTGGGTGAGATATAAATATAATAAATTAATGTTGATGCAAGCCAGCGGAGAGACCAGCGGTGGAGTAAAGAAGCTGCAGGCATGGATAGGACAGGAAACCGCGTTTAAATTGGGTCTTCCTGTGAAGAAGCTTCTTTCTCGGGGTGCCTCTCACAGGAAAAACGGGCCTTTGGAGTCTCGGGTTGCCTCCCCAGCGGGATCCACTTCATTCCCTCCCGGGATTGGCCAAAGTGGGCTGGGGTACCCTTGGCGGGGGGAGCGGGGAGGGTTGAGGATGTGCCCGCGTGCCTTTGGGGCGGCGGCGGAATTTCCCATCATGCACCGGGCTTCACTCGGCGACCGAAGTTGGGGGAAAGATGCGCTCCCTGGAATCTCGCCTCCCAAGCGGTGGCCGGAGGTGGGGCAGGGAGGGGTTGCTTCTCTCCCCCCACCCCAGCAGCCTGGAGGAATGGAGGGCCACCCACCACCTCCCGGGAGGAGAGGCGCTTCGGACTCACGGGACTTGGTCGGCGTCGGCCAGCCGGGCACCAGGAAGGGGGTGGGGGGTGGAAAACCCCCCCCCCCCGGTGTTTCACGGCCCTCCGCGGGGGTCTCGGCCTGAGAGAGCGGCGGCTGAGCGCCAAGGGGGGGACTTCGGGCTCGAGACTCGAGAGGCGATGGGGGCCGGAGGGAAAGCCCTTCTGGGGGGGGGGACGAGAGGCGCGCAGGGGGGGGCAGCAGCTGTGCCTCTGGTCTGGCAAGAGGAGAAGGGATCGTGGGTGGGGGGGGGAGAGAGACCTGCGGCTCTTCCGACCCCCACCCCACCCGAGCGACACCAGCAAGTGGTCGCCGGTTCTCCCGAGCACACGCGTGCGCGGACTTCGGGGGCGTTCCGGGTCGGCAAGCCGCCCTTCCAGGGGACCCCAATCTCGTGGCTTCTCCCCCCCCCCGCTGCGCCTCCCCAATGTCTCCGGGAATGTGACCCCCCTTTCCCCGCCCCCTTCCTGCCCTGGGAAGCAGTGCCCGGGGGAGGGGGTCCCGTCCTGCTCCCTTCGCCCGCCGCCAAAACCAGGCTCGAGGGCCCACCTTCAGGAGTCTTGCACCCCGGACATCCTGGCTCCAGGTTGGCAGGAGCCCTCCCTGCCCCGCTAGGCTGGAGGGGTGGGAGACACGCCCCCCCCCACAACAAGTAAGCAGGTGCTCCCTGTTGAGCCCCCCCCAGGCCCCATCCTGCCCATTTCCGCATCGCCGCCACCAGCCACACCCGAGAGCAGCCCATCTTTTCCCACTTACTTGCGGCCCTCCCCTGGCTTGGCCCCCTGGGCGGGTGGGTCAGAAGGTGGGGAGGGGGGGAGCAAAGGGTGGCCTGCAAAGGAAGGCCGGTCTGCTGGCCTGGTGGTGACCTTTCCCTTCACACACCCCATATCCAGCCTCCCCCTCCTCCTCCCCCTGCTGCTGCTGCTCCTCCTCCTCTTTTTGGTAGGGATGAGTTCTTCCTCCCAGAGCCCGCCACCCCCAGGCCAAAGGAGCCCTTTTTGGGGCCCCCGCCCGGGGCCCCCCCCCCCCTAGCATCTCCAGACCTAGCTAGGAAAATGCACCCGCCCCGCCCCCTATCTCGTGAGACCCTGGGGAGAGGGGGGAGGCTGCCCACTGGTGCCATCAGGCCTGGCTAAGGCCCACACTTCTGCTCTCGGTGCCCTTCTGCTCCAAACCATTGCCTCTGGTCCAGTTCTTCCAGGCCGGCTTGTTTTCTGGCCCACCTTAGCCTGGCACGGGATGGGGTGGGGGAGGGAGCAGTGGCAGCCCCTCCCCACCCCACCTCCTAGCTGTGGCCTTAGCTTCACGACCCACGGGGGTGCCCTCACACAAGCCCAGCTCCACATGCCAGAGTCATTGGCCTGGCAGATGCCCAGGGTGAGCCTCCGGGCGTCCCTGGAGGTTTCCATGCCAGGCCCCTTGCTCCACGCACAGCCAGCGCCCTCCTTCCTCCGGAGCAGCTCTCCTGACGGCCTCCTCTCTCCTCTCCCCGTGGCGTGTGTGTGTGTGTTTCCCTGCAGAGGTTCCTCGTGGCGGATCCTGCCCATCTCTCAGGGAAGAGCCCTCGGGACGCCTCCCCTCTGGCCGCAGACAAGGGGCTGGAAAGGTAGGAAGGGATGCCCTGGGGGCCAGAGATCTAGGCAGGAGATGACCCGGACCAGCAGCTGGCAGACGGACAGGCCAAGCAGGCCAGTTCCCCGGGGCAGGGGAGGGGGGCAAAGGGAGGCTGGGCAGGCCTTTGGAAGGTGTCTGTCCACAACTCGTGACCACCATCACCCTTTCCGGAGCGCGACAGTTGACATGGGTGGCAGAGGCATGGGCGCCAGGGCGTCAGGAAGGCAAGTGAGCGAGTGGGCCCAGAGGAAGGCTTGACAGGAGGGAAGCAAAAGGGTGACAAGCCAGGAACCGGGGGGGGGGGATCAGGCCCCCAGAGGACTGTGACCCCTCCTCCCTTCTCTGACTGGATACCTTGACCCACGAGCATTGTTCTGCTTTTCCATCTCTCCCGCTGGCAACTGGGCAGCCCTCCTGCATGCGGCACTGTGCATTTACTCCTGTGCAGGATCTGCCGGAGGCTGGAAGGCCTCCTTTGCATCACCCGTTCCCTGCGATCATGTGGGGGGGGTCTAATGATCCTGAGGACACATCATCCTAACCCCTTCAAGCAGCCTCCTTCATGCCCATGGGCAAGCAAGTTCACCCCTTTAAGAAAAACAGATAACACGGAAGTCAAGGCTGCCTCCTCCCGCCAGAGCTGGTGGCCCTTGGCAGGCAGGTGCAAGAGCCTTCCTGATGCCCCTCATGAGGTCCTTCCTCTTGGACCGGCAGCCCCTTGCAGAGAGAAGGACTTGAGCCAGAGGGCTGCCCTCCAAAAGGTGTGTGGGGAGGGGGGAAGACACATGGCCCCCATTCCTCTGCCCCTCCCTTGGCGGAAGAAATTTCTGTTCACCATTGGCAAGACGTAACATAAGAAGAGCCCTGCTGGATCAGGCCAAAGGCCCATCTAGTCCAGCTTCCTGTATCTCACAGTGGCCCCACCAAATGCATCTGGGAGCACACAAGACTAGATCTCTGTCTCCTGATACCACTCCCCTGCATCTGGCCCTTGAAGTACCTCAGTTTTAAGCCTTGAGATTGCACATCTCCCTCATGGTTTGTAACCTGTGATGGACTTTTCCTCCAGGAATCTGTCCAATCCCCTTTTGAAGGCATCCAGGCCAGATGCCATCACCACCTCCTGTGGCAGGGAGTTCCACAGACTAACAACGCGCTGGGTGAAAAAATATTTTCTTTTGTCAGTTCTTACTCTCCCAGCCCTCAATTTGAGTGGATGTCCCCTAGTTCTGGTATTTTGGGAGAGGGAGAAGAGCTTCCCTCTATCCACTTTACTCATACCCTGCATTATTTTGTATGTCTCAATCATATCCCCCCTCAAGCACCTTTTTTCCAGACTAAAGAGGCCCAAATGTTTTAGCCTTTCCTCATAAGGGAGGTGCCCCAGCCCAGTAATCATTTTAGTCGCTCTCTTCTGCACCTTTTCCAGTTCCACTATGTCTTTCTTGAGATGCGGTGACCAGAATTGTACACAATGCTCCCGGTGCGGCCTTACTATCATTTTGTACAATGGCATTACAATGTTGGCTGTTTTATTTTCAATCCCCTTTTTTGATAATCCCTAGCATGGAATTGGCCTTCTTCACCGCTGCCACACGTTGGGTAGACGGGGGCAGCAGAGATGTTGTGGCAAAGGAAACACAAGGCAAACGAACCCCTTGGCAGTTCTTGAGGGTGCCCCCCCTCCCAATTCATGGCGACCCTGCGATGGCGCCACCTCCGAGCGGTCCTGTCCTCCACGGCCGTGCTCAGTGCTCAGCGCCAACGCAAGCCTCTGGCTTCCTTGATTGAGTCCGTCCATCTCATGTTGGGCCCTCCTCTTTTCCTGCTGCCTCCCACCTTTGCCAGCGTGACGGTCTTTCCCTGCCTTCCCAGGAGGTGCCCAAAGAAAGACATTTACAGATTGGAGCTGGAAGACAAAGGAACTTTGCATAAAAGCTTATGTTACATATTAACCAACATATATCAAGCGAAGACACAGCATATATACAGAGTAGTGGGAAACTGCTATCTCACCAAAAGCAGTCCCAAAGTGAATGGATTCCAGTGCTGCCTTTTATGCACATTAGCAACGTAGTTTAGACCAATCACAGGAGTGTTAGGTGATTATCCATGGCACCTGGACATAATCATTCTGACCTTTTCATGTGATTATTCCATACACCTGTGTCTAGCAAATGACTATGCATTTTACACAGAAACCATTTTGTGAATCTGTTAAATACCATGTTACTCACATTTTGTCAAAACTACATTACTTGACTCCCCTCCAATATAACAGATTGTAACACCTAGCCTTTTTCTGAAAAAATACATGTTTTTCTTTAGGCAAAGGCTTGGTAAATACATCAGCACAATTTTGATCACTTGTACAATATTCTAACAAAATTGTTGATCAATGCAGTTCTTGACATTCTGGTATTGGATCCCTAGGTGCTTGCTTCTGGATCCAATCTTCTGGTTTTGTGCTAATTGGATACACGAAAGAGGGTCATTATACACTTCGACTGGCAATTTTGTATCCACACATAACAATTGAACAAATCATGTTATCATCATCATCATCATCATCATTGGCATCCTTCAGTCTCGAAAGACTATGGTATCATGCTTGGAGTAGAGATCCTAAAAACAGCACCTAGTGTGACTAAATAGACCAATTCGGGAATGGCAGTCTCTACTGCACTGGGGGCAGATGTATTCTGTTTCCTGCCTGGTCCTCGAGTTTCGTTCTTTCCGTGCCTGCCTCTTTTCCTCTGCCTATTGGACAAATGCCTCTTCAAATTTATGTAGACCATGCTGTATCTCTTGCCTCCAGACAGTGCAATCGGAGGTCAGGGTTTCCCATCTGTTGAGGTCCATTCCCAAGGCCTTCAGGTCCCTCTTACAGATATCCTTATACCGCAGCTGTGGTCTCCCTCTGGGGCGTTTTCCCTTCATTAGTTCTCCATATAGAAGATCTTTTGGGATCCGACCGTCATCCATTCTCACAACGTGTCCAATTCAGCGTAGGCGTCGCTGTTTCAATAAAGTGTACATGCTAGGGATTCCAGCTCGATTCAGGACTATGCTATTTGGAACTTTGTCATGCCAGGTAATGTTGAATATTCGCCTAAGACAGCGCATATGGAAGGTATTAAGCTTTCTTTCCTGTTGAGCATGGATGGTCCAAGACTCACTGCAATACAAAAGTGTGCTCAGTACGCAAGCTTTATAGACCTGTATCTTTGTATGTTCTGTCAGCTTCTTATTGAGCCATACTCTCTTTGTTAGTCTGGAAAACATAGTTGCTGCTTTACCTATACGTTTATTCAGCTCAGACTCTAGTGAGAGTGTATCTGAGATAGTTGAGCCAAGATACACAAAGTCATGGACAACTTCCAGTTCTTTGCAGAAATTGTAATGCGAGGAGGAGAGTCCACATTCTGGCCCATTATTTGTGTTTTTTCAGGCTGATTTCTAGCCCAAAATCTTTGCAAGCTTTACTAAAATGGTCCATGAGTTGTTGGAGATCTTCAGCAGAGTGAGCAGTAATGGCGGCAACATCAGCGAAGAGGAGATCCCGCAAACACTTCACCTGTACCTTAGACTTTGCTCTCAATCTAGAGAGGTTGAAGAGTTTTCCATCTGATCTGGTCCGGAGATAGATACCCTCTGCTGAAGTTCCAAAAGCATACTTCAGCATGGTAGCAAAGAAGATCCCAAACAAGGTTGGCGCAAGGACACAGCCCTACTTCACGCCGCTTCGGATGTCGAAGGGAATCTGACACCAGGCCATTGAAAACTACATTGCCCTTCATATCCTCATGAAAAGACCTACTGATGTTAAGGAGCTTGGGTGGGCATCCAACCCAGAGGAGTGTTTTAAAGAGTCCGTCCCTACTAACCATATCAAATGCCTTTGTGAGATCTATGAAGGTTACATGTTAAGTCACAGGACAAATCACTCAGTGCCCCATACTCTGCCTCCGCAGTTGGGCATGCAATGTACCTCTGTTTTCTGGATTTCCAAGCGATTAATGAAATACCTAGAAAAACTCCATACCCAGAAATGGACCTTCTGCTTTCTGGACATGATCCCCAGCCAGAATCTGCATAACTAATCAAATCAATGTTATCACATGTGGACATTTTCAATTTTGCACGGACTGTTTCCTGGAGGTACAGTATCTTAAAATGTGCTTTATACCTTTCTAGTGTTTGCTCTGGGGTTTTGCAGCCTGTTGACTCAGCATGTTGACTGCTGCTGAAATATCAGGCCTAGACCAGGAAGATAAATACATGAGTGATCGATCCTAGAACAGTTTGATTCAGTTCAACATTACAGAAATCCTCATCCTCGGGAATCCTGTTGAATCCCACCTCCACAGGTGTTGAAACTGGCTTGCAGTCTTCCATTTTGCACCTTTGTAAAAAAAAAATATTGATATCTTGTCGCTTTGACACAGATCAATGGTACCTTCAGGATCTCTAATTACACCAGCGCCAAGGTGATGCTGTGCCTTTTTGGGCTTTCCTCAGGCGCCTGGTTCAGAGGCAGGGAGGCTGAGCCCTGGGATTTGCTGCCTGCCTCTCCCCTGGTTTTGCACCATCGCTGCTTCCTGCCAGGGAAACCGAATCTCAGCGGCACCTCTTCTTACATGTCTGAGTTTTCCCTCCTCCTTCCTCTACATCTAGTCTGGCTCTCTGTGTGATCCATTCAGTGTGTAGGCTGAACCCAGAAGGGGATGAAATATCTACCTTTGCCTCTAGGAAACCCTTCTCTCATTCCCCACATTCTGGTCCTAAGGGGTAGCTTCTTGGCCACGATACAAGTGGTGCGTCAGGATAACTGAGTGGTGATGCACACCTGTTTCTTTCAAAACAATGCACAGCTGCTCAAGATCAACACAGTTGTTAAAGGTTTTGCTGTAGTTGAAAAAGCACAGATGGATCTTCTTCTGTACTTCCTGGGTGTGTTCTACGGAGTAGTTGGCAGATATATGAAAAAGGACTCCACACATGGAATGAAGCCACCAAACCAAGTCCACAGGGCCTTCCGTCCGGCCCCTCCAGATTGCCTGGCACGAGCAAACATCTCCAGCTCCTTCTGTTTGGGAGGCAAAGGGAGAGCAAGGCAGGGGATTTTCTTTACTTTTGATCCCAGTCAATTGTGCTTTCCAGTTGGTCATTCAGCATTCTTAAGCTAGATTTAAATTTCCCTTTGATTTCTTAAATCTTCTGGAAGACATCCCTCGCTTTTTCATCTTTTGTTGTTCTCCTTTATTTCTGGATTATATTGTTTTGAGAGGAGAACACTTGGTAGTTATCTGAGTTAAAATATCCCATGTTAGACGCTTGAGCTCACAGACGCCAAGGACTACCATATTTATTTTTTACGAGTCTTGGTTGACGGTTTCCTCAATTTATACATCTCATGTTCCATGTTGCAATTGCTTGTCTTTGGACTTGCCTCTCACTAACTGTGCATGTCAGGCACCAAAAATCCTTATTGCTGTTCCCTCATTAGCTGATTGACTGTTTTCTGACTTAAGAGTCTCATCTTCCAGCACTATCTCTGGTTTCATTTCGGTCTGTCTTATCATAGAGTTTACAAGGCAAGAAAGATTCAACTGCGGTTCACCATCTCAGCAGGGTACTGACAAAGGTTAGCTTGAGTGTCCCTGCATTGCCTGCTGGTCAGTGCCACCTCCAGCTACTTCTGCTGCCTGGCAGCTGCCTTGGAGCGCGTGGGTGCTGCTTCCTCTGCCGTGTCTCCTCCGGGGGGGGGGGCATTACGCTCCCAGTGACCCCGCTCGGAGTCACTGTGCATCATCACTCCCATCTTCACTGATACCCTCTACCTCTCTTCAGCCCGTTGAGGCATGCGTCACCCCTTGGCTAGTTTAACATCGTCCGCCTGGGCTGGCCAGCCTGCCCTGCCAGGGAGGTTTCCCCTTGCCCTGCTCCCTGGGACCGTCTGGCTTGCCCAGGGCCACACGGGCCGCCTGTTTCCCTGGGACACACTGCAGGGGGCGGGCTGGGCTGGGCTGGTACTGACTCTCACACACTTTGCTCCCCCCCCCCAAGGACCCTTCATTGCTCTTCTTGCCCCAGGGAAGGGAAGGGTTGCCTGAGGCCTGGCCCTGCGCAGCCGGTCCTCCTCGGTTGCCCTTGGCCTTCTGGGCAGCCAGGAGCCTGGCAGGATGGCTGGCCGTCTGGAGGGAGGGGCAGGTAACGACCCACCACCACCACCAGACGGAGTGGAGTGACCATGCCCCCCCCTCAAAAGAAAGGCCAAGCCTTGGCCCCCTTGGTTCGATTCTGCAGCTGGGCATTCTTGGGGTGGTGGGGCAGGGGGGGGGAGGTTGAAAAGATGCCTGGCTTTTGACCAGATTTCCCTCCCCCCCAACCCCATTGGCAATTCTGTGCAGGGCAGGAGAGGAGCTCCTCAGCACGGCCGGACCTGGCTCGGCTTGGGCTCCCGGAGCTTCCCAGGTGAGGAGGGCGGAGGAGTGGAAGGATCGGGGCCCAGCGGTCCGAGAGCAGCTGCTCTCTCTGCGCCACTGGTTGGATGCCCTGGAGAGGAGGCTGCCGGGCCTGCATGAGCGAGACTCGGGCACAGAGGTAAGAGAGCTTGTGGGGCCCAGTAGCGTGATGGGCTACGTAGTCCCTGTAGAGAGGAATGCCTTCCCTTAACGGCACCACAGGAGGGCCCGTACTTTTGGGCGATAAAACAGAGCAGCAGAAGGTGCCCTTCCTGCCTTGGGGGGGGCAGCAGTGGTAATGGCGGTGTAGTGGTAATGGCGGTGTGTGTGTGTGTGTGTTAGGGAATTCCAGATCTTTGCCACCAGAGGATCACGAGCCCCCCCCCCCGAACGCTCCCTGCCCCATGGCCCGGATGCCCTTAAGCCCCCGTTGGCCCAGGGTGCCCAGAAGCTGGACCAGGAGGTGCCTTGCCTCTGAAGGAGCTGCCCTCCTCCAACTCCTCCCGTCCGGCGGGTGCCACAGGCTCCCTCTGGCTTGCCCATCGCTTCTGATAATTAAGGAGAAGGGTACAAGGAGACCCGCAAGCTCCGGGCTGGGACCCAGGAGGTGGTGCTCAGTGATGGAATGACACCAGGGCTGGGAGCCTTTCTCGGGGGGGGGGGGGCAGGTGCGGGCACTGAGGGGCCCAGTGGGGCAAAGGAGCCAAGCCTGGTGGGGAAGCCACCCCTTGGCAGCATCCAGGCAGTTCTTGGGGTGGGTGGGGGTGGTGCCTCCCTCGCCTGGTGGAAGCAGAAAGAGGCCGTGCAGGATTTATGAATCGGGCAGGGTGGAGAGAGGAAGGGAGGTGCCCCACTCCCCTCCAAACACGCCCCATGGTTTCTCCATCATTGAAACCACGTGGGGGTGGTGCTTCCGGCTTGTCCTCCACCTGCAGCCTCTTCCGCTCAAACTAGCTGAGGTTCTCCGGCTCCCCAAGAGGAACAGGGAGAGGCGGCCCCTGCATGAGTCGGAGTGTCGGGCCACCCTCCCCCCCCATCCCCCGCCCGGCCAGCACCTCAAGCCCTGGTCTTTGCCACGGCCCTTCCATCGCCCCTAGTTCAGAGCAGATGGAGTGCCTCCCTTTACATGCAATTCTCTCTCTCTCTCTCTTTCTGTGTGTCTCACACACGCACACACACACACACACATACGCGCACACACACACAGGTCCTGGGCCCCTGCCAGGCTCTGCCAAGGCGTCCCTCCCCAGCTGCCTTTTGTTCCGGGGCTGCTAAGCACACGGACCCCCTCCACACCCCTGACGGCACAAACTGAAAGGCTCATTCATGGCGAACAAAGCGCAAGGGCCTCCGAGAGAACCTCCCAGCACCAGGGATCGGAGGCTGTGCCAGGCCGCAGCCAACGGCCCGTGGGCTTGCACTGTGTGTGTGTGTGTGTGTTCCCTCCATGCAAGAGTGGGGGAGGGCAGGGCTGGGCGGGCATTGCTGCCATGGCGCTCAGGCCAGGGAGGAAAGAAAAGGCATCGGGGGGGGGGCAGGCTGGCTGTGGCCCACTCCCGGCAACAGGGCCCCTAGCCCCTCATGCCCGGTTCTCTCTGATGGCTTCGGGGGTCTGCATGGCTGTAGCGAGCT
The DNA here is from genome assembly GCA_023846285.1 of Phrynocephalus versicolor. Lineage (NCBI taxonomy): Eukaryota > Metazoa > Chordata > Lepidosauria > Squamata > Agamidae > Phrynocephalus > Phrynocephalus versicolor. The sequence goes on along the minus strand of JAHTLZ010000028.1, from coordinate 333,186 downwards.
AGGGGGTGTGGGTTGCCATTCCCCCCCCAGGGCCCCCACACCCCCTCGGGTCTGATTTCCTGGCCATGCAAGACCTTCTGCTTGTACTTCTGAGGCATGCCGGCTGACGGCCAACGCATGCTTGGCACAGCATTGCTGGTTGCGCTTCTGAAGTCCGGCTGCTGCACGCAGGGCCCGGGTAGAGGGGGGAATTCCTTGCCGCCGGAAGCAGCGATGCCTGCAGAGTCGAGCGGCAGCAAGAGGTGTTCTGATGAATCTGTGGAGGTGAGGGCTAGCCGTGGTGGCCACTTGGTGTGTCACCTCCCTTGCCAAGGGCTGAGGCCATCCAGAGGGAAGGTGCCGTTCTCAGCTGCCTAGCAGGCTTGGCCCAGCCCCCCCCCCCCCCGGGCGGCCAGCGCGGGTGGGAAGAGAAGGTGCTGGACTTGAGAGGCCTGCCTTGCTCCAGGCTCCCTTCCTCCTCCCCCTTGGACCAACCAAGCCCACCCATGAATGGGGTGACCTGTGCCCCCAGGTTTCCAACCCATGGCAAGTGGGAGTCTCTGCTTCTCTTCTGGACCAGAACACTTCCCTCTCGCAGGCTTTGACTTCAGGTTGTGGAACGTGGATGTGGAGTCAGGAACAGCCCGGCTGTGAAGACAGATGCCGACGATGGCTTCCCTCCCCAACGGTGGCCTCATCACTGGCCCCAGCCTGGGAGTGGCCGTTGCCCGCTCGTCTTCTGCGCTGAGGTGGGCTTCCCCCTCCGGGCCACCTCCTCCTGCCTTCTGCCTTGGAGAGAGGGGACCATCACGGTGGAAGCTGCCAGCGGGGCCTCTGGCGTTAGGGAGAGCCTGGCACCCAGGCCGGTTCCAAACCCTCCTGCCTCCCCCCCCCAGGGGACTGGCTCGGCCCCCAGCTGCCCAAGGAGCTCCCGCAGGGTCTGGGAGAAAGGAGGCCACAGGGAGGCCGAAGATGATGGTGGCTGAAAGGAGTGGGGGGCACAAATTCCAGAGAGCATCTAATACTTACGCAGAGACCAAGAGGCACAAGTGAATTCGTGGCTAATTTCCTTGCCGAAACTCTGACCTGGGAATCAGAAGGTGCTTTGGAAGAAAGCAAATCGCTTGGCGCAACAAAGGACGGAGCGCTTTGGAGGGCAGGCCGTCCGGGACTCCCCTCCGGGCCCAGGTGTGCCTGAAGCAAGCCCTAGGACCCCCACCCATGACCCCTGTGAACCCTGGCTGTGCCGCCCCCCCCCCGCGGCTGTATCCCCACAACAGAGAGCTCAGGCTGAATCCTCCACACCTCCTGCCTGAAGAAAGGGCCTCGAATTCACTATAAATCCCTTCCTCTTTCCGGTGCCACCACAAAGGTCGTGATTATTGTTGTTCTGGTTTGCATTCTCTGGTAGGATGTTTGCATTCTCTGGCAGTTTCTGAAGGTGGCGTTGTGTGGGGGTGGGGGGTGGGGGAGGGAGAGATTCTTTCAGAAGAGTCCCCAAATCCTCCCAAGGAAGGGGGACCTCCCTCCCTCCCTCCCTTTTGGGGGTGTGGGATAGGAGACCCTGGGAAGGCTTCCTATGGGAGAGTTGTGCCCCCCCACCATGCATCAGGATGGAGCCTCCTCCTTGGTGGCAGAGGGACCTTCCCCTCCCCTCCCCTCCCCCACCCACCCCTCTCCCCGGATAGTTGTGCGTCCCGTTGTGTTTCCCCAGTAACGGCAATTGTGCGCCATAGCCAGCAAAGAGTTAATGGGAGCAGGGCTTATTGTATTAACCCGAGTGTGCCGAGGGGGTCAGTGGGGTGGGGTGGGGTGGGGGTTACTGAGGAAGGGTCTGTTCTGGAGGCGGGCAGGCGGAGGGACTCTCCTCTCCTTGACCCCCCCTCCCCTCCCTGCTGCTGGGCTGGGATCCACAGAGCTTCCTGGGAGATCTGGAAGAGGGATTCCCTCCTCCTCCCCACCCCCTACCCCTGGCTCCAGCCCCCTTGCCTGCAGTGCCCCCAGTTCCACTCTCCATCCTCCCGTCTGTCCACCAAGCTGGCGGGAGGAGCAGCGCCAGGAGCATCTGGAGAAACCGGCAGCAGGTGGACGGAAGGGTGGCCTCCACAGAAGCAGCCACCCACCCTCAGGGCCGGTCTCCCAACTGACCGGCCACCGGCTGACCCAGCGGGTGCCCCTGGGACCATCCCTCTTTGCTTCCCAGCCTGGAGCAGAACAGGAGGGCTTCGGGAGGACTCGGCCGGCAGTCTGGGTCCGGCTGAAGCAGCGAAATGTGCGCCCCGGGGGAGCGCCTGGTGCCTGCAGAGATGCCTCCCTCCCCGTGGAGGGAGCTGGCAAGAAGGCCCTGAAGGGAGAGTAGCCGGCCGGCCGGCCAGCCAGATCTGCCAGGATTGGGGCCAGCAGACCGCGTGGCGGACTTTCTTCTCTCCCTCCCTCCCTCCCTCCCTCCCGTCCTCCTCCTTTCCTTCTTCCCTGCCTACCTGCCTCCAGGGATTCCTGACACATCCTGAAGGTAATGACCGCCCCCCCCGCGTACTTACCCTTTGGCGAGTCCCCTGCCAGCCAGCCAGCCCATCTTCCCCTGGATGGGGGATGCCTTCCAGCACAGCTCGGTCACAACCCCCCCCTTTCTCATGTGGGGCAGAGAAAGAGGTGCTGGGAGCAAGGGGGTCTGGACCAGGCGGGTGCTGAGTGGACATGCTTATCTGCAAAGCAGCCCTGAGATCAGGGAGGGGGACAGGCGAGGGTGGAAAAGGGCTCCCCCCCCAAGATCTGCTCCCCCTCCCACCTGATGGGGAGGAAGGGGAGAGGGACTCCCTGCAAGGGGATCCCTGCCCAGGCCTGGGATGGGGGGTGTGAGCACTGGAGCTTGCTGGAGGTGGGTGGGAGGTGGGCGCAGTGGGAGGATTGGGGGGGGCTGCCAAGGTGGTGCCCCTCTGTTGTGCTCTTGGCTCCAGTGGCACCTGCTTCCCGGCCCTGCCTGGGTGGGCGGCTGGGGTGGGGTGGGGGATTTACAAACTGCCCTGAGCCTCTGCCTGACAGCTCGGGAAGGGGGGGGGGCGAATGACAGACAGTCCCATGGAGCCCCATCCTCCCTGCCTCCTATCTTCCTGCCAGCCCCCTTTTGTCAGTGGGCCGTGGACAGATGGGCTCCCACTTGCCCAGGGTTTAATCTAATGCTACTTGGAGGCGGGAGCAGCTGCTGGCTCTCCCCCTCCCTTTTGACCACTGATGAAGGATGCCTGCCCAGAGCCGGGGGGGGGGAATGGCCATGGCCTGGCCCGCTGTGGCCCTTGGGAGTGGGCAGGGAGGGAGCAGCCTGGGTGGCCCCAAAGTGGGCCTTCCTTTGCGGAGGCTGAGATGATTGTCCACCCCCCCCAGGAGCTCAGCTCCAGGACTGGGTCCCTCTGCTGCCCCCTCCCCACCCAAGACCTTAAGCCCTTCCCGGGCGGACGTTAGTGGCAGGGAGTCCTGTGCCCCAAGGAGGAGGGTGCCTCTGTGGGGCTGTGCTTCAGTTCCCAGGGAACCCAGGAGCCTGACCGGGCCCCCTCCTCGCCCCGGTGGGAAGTGGCTCCTGGCTGATGCCTTGGTTTCTGACGTTCCACTTCTGGTGGGATGGCCGTCCCTTCTGTGTACCAGGAGGGCTGTGTCTGGGGCCGTGGCAGCCCCTAGCAAGGAGAAGGGTGCAGTGTGTGTGTGTGTGTGTGTGTGTCAGCCTGGCTCCCCCACCCACCCTCCCTTCAGTCCTGGGGCAGGTAACGCGGGACCTCCCCTCCTCTGTTCCAGGCAGGGAGCAGGGCGGCCCCCGCCCTCCCCTGAGCTCAGCCAGAGCCCCCTCGCCTGCCCGCCGGCCATGGGCAACGTGGGGGGCAGGCCCAGCTGCCTCGGGGAGAAGAGCCGGCCATCCGAGGACTTCCTGAAGGACTCCTACCTCAAGGACCTGGGCCTGGCATCGGGCAGGAACAACGCAGCAGAGGGCAGCGCAGGCCGGCCGGAGAAGCCCCCGCTGAGCCCCCGGGTGATCGAGAACGGCTGGAATGGGCCCGATGGCAGCAGCCCCCTCCCCAAGCAGAACAATGCGGAGGTCAAGGTGCAGAACAGGGGGCTGGTGTGCCACCCGCTCAAGGCGCACATGGAAGTCACGGCAGCTGTGGGGGAGCCCGGGGCCCGGGGGAGCCCCCTTTGCAACTCCAGGGGCCCCTGGGTCTGGGAGCCTCCCTCCCTCGGCGCCACCACCACCACGGAGGTGACCGAGGTGACCGAAGTGACCGAGACCATCGTGACAGAGATCGTGGAGGTGACGGACTACCCTGGCAGCCATGAGAAGAGCCAGCAGCCCATTGTCACCAGAAGAGTCAAGGTCCTGGCGGAGTGCTCGGGAGCCGTTCCTGAGGTTAATAGGCTGCCCTGTGGGCGCTGGGACCCTGGAGCAGCCCCGATCCCTCCCTCCATCTCCCTCCCCCCCCCCGCCCTCCAACCCTCCCCCCAGGTTCCTTCTCCTTCCCTTCGGCCCTGCCGTGGGGTGACCCCCTTGGATCCCCAGTCCTCCTTCTCTGGAAGACATGGGTGCAAGGAGGCCCCCTGCCAGGCTGCCGGGGGCCCTGCGTGGGACCCTCCAACCCCAAGGCAGGACAGGGCTTGTGGGTTGCAATGGGGCTGGGGCAGGCTGCTCAGGGAAAGGGCCAAGATCCAGGCTCCCTTGCGCCCCCCCACACACACACACAGAGAGGAGGGGAGAGGCTTCACAGGGCAGCCCCCTGGGTTCATCTCCATGGCTGAGGCAGAAGGCAACCTCGGGGGACGGTGGACGGGGCATCCTGGAAACGTGCCAATCCTGCGGGGATGAATCATGTTTCCCAGGGCAAGTTCCCCCTTCCTCTGGACCTCTCCAGGGTCATTCCTGAGGGCAAACACCATCCCATTCCTACATAAGAACATAAAAGGAGCCATGTTGGATCAGGCCAACGGCCCATCTAGTCCAGCTTCCTCTATCTCACAGTGGCCCCACCAGATGCATTTGGGAGCGCATGAGACTAGATATCTGTCTCCTTGTACCACTCCCCTGCATCTGGCCCTTGAAGTACCTCAGTTTTAAGCCTTGAGATTGCACATCTCCCTCATGGTTTGTAACCTGTGATGGACTTTTCCTCCAGGAATCTGTCCAATCCCCTTTTGAAGGCATCCAGGTCAGATGCCATCACCACATCCTGTGGCAGGAAGTTCCATAGACTAACAACGCGCTTGGTAAAAACATATTTTCTTTTGTCTGTTCTCACTCTCCCAGCCCTCAATTTGAGTGTATATCCCCTAGTTTTGGTATTTTGTGAGAGGGAGAAGAGTGTCCCTCTATCCACTTGACTCATGCCCTGAATTATTTTGTATGTCTCAATCATATCCCCCTCAGGCACCTTTTTCCAGACTAAAGAGCCCCAAATGTTTTAGCCTTTCCTCATAAGGGAGGTGTCGCAGCCCAGTAATCATTTTAGTCACTCTCTTTTGCACCTTTTCCAGTTCCACTGTGTTTTTCTTGAGATGCAGTGACCAGAATTGTACACAATACTCCAGGTGCGGCCTTACTATCGTTTTGTATAATGGCATTATAATGTTGGCTGTTTTATTTTCAATCCCCTTTTTGATAATCCCTAGCACGGAATTGGCCTTCTGCACTGCTGCCACACATTGGGTAGACACCTTCAAGGAGCTGTCCACCAACATACCAAGATCTCTTTCCTGATCTGTCATGGACAGCTCAGAGCTCATGAGTTGATACATAATTTTTGATTTTTTGCCCCAATATGCATTACTTTACATTTGGCTACATTAAAATGCATTTGCCATTTCGCAGCCCATACCCGCACTTTGGAGAGATCCTTCTGGAGCTCTTCACAATCTTCTCTGGTTTTCACCACACGGAAGAGTATTGTGTCATCCACAAAGTTGGCCACCTTACTGCTTATCCCTGTCTCCAGGTCCTTTATGAACAGATTGAAAAGCACCAGTCCCAGGACAGATCCCTGGGGCACACCGCTTTTCACTTCTCTCCATTGTGAAAATTTATCATTGACACCTACTCTTTGTTTCCTGGCTCTCAACCAGTTCTCAATCCATAAGAGAACCTGCCCTCTTATTCCTTGACTATGCAATTTTCTCAGCAGCCTTTGGTGAGGGACTGTGTCAAAAGCCTTTTGAAAATCTAGATAGATTATATCCACCGGTTCATCCAAATCCACATGCCTGTTGACCTTTTCAAAAAATTCTAAAAGATTTGTCAGACAAGACTTACCCTTACAGAAGCCATGCTGATTTCCTCGCAGCAAGGCTTGTTCTTCTATGTGTTTTAATATTTTCTCCTGAGGACCATAGTCAGTGAAGTCCCCACCCCCCACCCCCAATATACCTGAGGGTCGCTCTGTGCGGAGGAAAAGTAGAGCTCCTTTCAAGGGCAGGGGTTGCTTTTCCTCCTGCCATCTTTTCCTGCCCCCTCAATTGGCAATACACTCCCTTTGCCCTGGGATGGGATGTTGGGGGCAAGGGGGGTGGTTTGCCCTCCTTGGCCAGGCCGGCTCCTCAGGCCCATCCTTCCGAGGGATGGCCTCCGCTTTCGGCCTGGGATGATGAGCAGGCAACAGAGCAAGCAGGCAAGACAGGCTTTGGGCTGCAGGGGGTGTGGGGTCGGGGGTCGGGGCTCCAGGGGCTGCTTCGGACAGCTCTGGGGAGCTTGGGCTTCTGGGGCATGCAGGAGACCAGTGGAAGCCCCCTTGATCGTGGTCCCTGTCCTGTCTTGGCCATGTGCCACCCATCAGGCTCCCTGCTTCCACTGCCTGAAAGGTGGGTTCATTGGTGTAGACATGAGCACACATGCACACACACCCATGAGGAGGTGCAGGAGCCATCCGGATTCCGTCCTGTTTTGCAGTTGCCCTGCTGAGCCCCCGCCTTTTCTCCCACAACACCTGTCTCCCGGGGGCTCCAGTGGAACAGCCTTCAGAAGAACCAAAAGGTGGCTTTAGGGGGGAAGATGCGGAGTCACCACCATGGGCCACTGAGTGTGCCACAAATGAGCCACAAATGGGCTGTGGAATCAGAGTGCCAGCTGGTTTCCGGATGGCATGCATGCTTGAGATACCTGAAAGGCAGTCCTGCAGAGGAGGAGGGACAGGATCTACCCCCCACCCCACCCCCGTCATCCCCGTGTGCAGGACAAACAACCATGGGCTCAGGCCACAGGAGGTCAGACTTGGGCTGGATGTTGGGGGGAAATGTCTTAAGAGCCCCATGGCGCAGTGGTTCAATGCCTGTACGGCAGGTAAAGCTGTGCTCACGATTTGGGGTTCAATCCCAGTGGTAGCCGGCTCATGGTTGACTCAGCCTTCCATCCTTCCGAGGCTGGTAAAATGAGTACCCAGCCTGCGGGGGGGGGGGGGGGGCAATGTGTAGCCTGCATTACTGTCATTAAAACTGTAAACTGCCCAGAAACTACTTGAAGTGGTATGGGGCAATATATAAGCAGAATACTTTGCTTTAACAGCCACAGCAGCAGGCAACAGCCGTGGACCCAGGACCTGGGTGTTTACTTATTTATTTTAGAGTATTTTTACCCCGCCTTTTTCCTTCGAAAAAGGACCCAAGCCGGCTTATAGTAATGAGGGATTATATACAGTTCAGTGCAATTGAGACATGTGCAAGTATTGAGAACAAGGATTTGAGCCGGTGGAGCTGCTTTAATAGGGGTGTGATGCGATCTCTGTAAATCCCCCCCCCCGGTCAGCAATCTGGCCGCTGCGTTCTGGACCCATTGAAGTTTCCTGAGGCTTTTCATTGGTAGCCCCACATAAAGCGTTGGAAGGGAGCGCTCCAGCGCTTTGTGGGGGGGGGGCATTGAAGGGAAAGATGGACCACCATCCCTCGGAGATAACTTGTGTGGCATCCCTGCCTTGAGCAGGGTCTTGGGCTTGCTGGCCTCAGAGCCCCTTCCCAGTGCCCCCTCCCCCTTCTAGGACTCCCTGCGAGGTTGCCTGAGTGAGCACTCTTCAAGAGGTGGCCCGTGGGTCCCTCGGCCTTTGGGTTTGCTTCTCTGGAGATCCGTGGGTCTCTGCCTCTCAGCCCTTCTCTGAGGGAATCCGGCATGTAGCTGGGCTGGCCCGAGGGGACAGGAGACGCCAGCTCTCTTGGGCGTGAGCAGCGCGAGCCCCTACCACTAGGCCTTTGGCCCAGGCCTGGACTGCTGCTGCTGCAGGATGCTCCTCTCTTGTGCCGGGGCCTCTCCCAGAAGCTTCAGCTGGGGGTGGTCACCTTCTTCCTGGGGGGGGGTCTCCCATAATTTGTTCCCTAGGTCGGCTCCTTCCAAGGACACATGTGGGGCAGCGAGCCAGCCCTGGAGACACTGAAGAAGTTGCTCACCTGGACCAGAGACATGGAGGGGCTCATGGCCAGCCAGAAGCCTCCGTCCTCAGAGGCCAAGGTGGTGAGAGCGCAACTACAGGAGCAGAAGGTGAGCATCCCCGGGGGCAGGGGGGGCGGGCTGGGACCTTTGAGGCCCAGGGAGTGGGGCGCCCTTGCATCCAAGCGCCCCTGCCAGTCCGGCTGCAGCGTTTCCTGGAGGGCAGAAGGTCAGCATGGCCCAAGAGCCCGCCACCCACCTGCCAGAGGGCCACCGCAGCACGGAGGGCGCTTGTGCTCAGCCTCCACCCTCGTACACCTGCACCCTGCTCCGTGCTTGGGAGGGTGGGTTGGCCAGCTGGCCAGCAGGCAGGCAGGCATGGGCCAGTTGACGGCCTCCTCCTCCTCCTCTGTGGGCTCACCAGCACCTCCAGGGATTGGTCCTTTTTTGGCTTCCGCCGTCTTCCCCCCCGGGGCTCAGCGTGGCCACCCTTTGCGTCCCCCGGGGTGACTTGGTTTAGTGCTGAAGCCAACGGCGCTAGGTTCAGCTGCTGAGAGTGAGCGGATTCCTCGCATTAAGTCGAAAGAGAGAGAGAGAGGAGAGTAGTGGAAGGACTCAAAGTACAGGCATTTTTAACAGGGCAAGAGCAGGGTTTAAAAAGCACGAGAGGGTTTAACATCCCCCCCCCCAATTCTCCACTCCCCACCCCTATCATTGCCTGAATGAAAGGATGAGAAAACAAGGATTCTGGGGGGAACAGACTTTTTGAAATGAGAAGGGGGGACCAGTTGCTTAGTTCATTTCTTAGAAAGAGAGGCAAGTGTCTGGCCACGAGAGGTACCTGAGGGAGGGGCCTCTCGTGGTCCACAAAAGCTCAGCCGTGACGCTGTGGTCTAGGATTGATGTGAGTAATCAAGTACTGTTATCTCCAAAAGGAAGGAAGGAAGGAAGGAAGGAAGGAAGGAAGGAAGGAAGGAAGGAAGGAAGGAAGGAAGGAAGGGAAAGCAAAGCAAAGCAAAGCAAAGCGAGGCCCAGGATGGCCACCTGTTCAGCCAATCTCAGACGGAAAAGAAACCCGGGCCCTGACCTCCTTCTGTGGCTGTGGCACTAGCCCAGCCTCCCTCGAGAGCATGGCTCCACCAGGCAGAAGGTGCCTGGGGCACCACTGACCGCTGGCTGCCCTGGTCCTCCCACAGCTTCTCCAGCGCCTCCTGGACGAGCGGGGGTCCTTGGTGGAACATCTCCTGCAGGGGGGGAGGCCTCAGCAGTGGCAGCAGCAGCAGCAGGGCCTCCCGGAGCCTTCCCCGGACGGGGGCGAGAGGGGCCTCTCCAGCCTTCAGGAGCAATGGGCGGCCCTGGTGCAGAGAGCCGAAGGCAGGTGAGTCGGGAGCAACCCCCCCCCCATCTGCCAAGGGGAAAGCGGGCAGCCCTGCAGGATAGCTTTTGCACACACAGTCACTGAAGAAGCCATCTGTGAGAAGGTTTTGCTCTGGATCTGTGCTTCGCTCTTGGGCCCTTCCTCCCCCTCCCTTTGGGAAAGAGGCAGCTGCCGGTCCCTGCTGCACCCTTTCACTTTGGACCGCAAGGCCTCCACAGAGCAGTCTGGACCAGCTGAAGTTTCCAGACCCTCTTGGAAGGCTTGGCCCCTCTTTGCCCTGGCCCTGACCCCCCCTCCCAAGATGCTCCCTCCACTCCTTGGTCTCCCAGGGACCTTTGGCTTCGGCTCCCCTCTCTGGCTCACTTTGGGGGGGCCTCTCTCGTCCCTTGTCCATCAAGACCCTTTCCGGGAATCAGGCGGCTGGAGGGTCATTGGAAGGCCGCCTGATCCTCATGGGGAGTGCCTGTGCCTGAGAGGGAGGGGGTAGCGGGGGTGGGGGTGGGGGCTCCTCCTGCCTCCCTCCCCTTCGGCTCCTCTCCACCTCTCCCCTCTTCCCAAAGGCACAGGGCCCTGCAGAGGATACTCCCCCTGGCAAGCACCTTCCAGGGATCGGCCGAGGCCTTCCAAGGATGGCTGGGCTCCACCGAGAGGAGACTCTCCCAGCTCTGGCCAGCCAGCGGGAGTTCGGACCCCAGCCGGGAGGCCCACCAGCAGGTCCAGGTGCAGCCCTGGTTGGCCAAGGGACCGGGGGGGCACACACCCTTCTGCTGCCCTCCTGGGAGGCGGTGGGTGGGTGGATGGGGGCGGTGGCAGGGGACAGGGGACAGGGAGGGGCTCCATGTGGTGCTTGAGGAAAACCCACCTCAGGTTCCCAGGGTGGAGGGAGGGAGGGAGGGGAGGGGAGGGGGGAGCCCACGTTTCATCATCAAGTGGAAAGCCACGCAACTGGGGTCAGGGTCGTAGCTGGGTGGGAACCGTACAGGTCAGGGGTGGGGGGAAGGTAGGAAGCCCCCACCCCACAGGCCTTGCCCCCAGCTGAGCCCACGCCTTCTGAGCTTCCCCTGGTAGAGCAGAACAAAAGGCTTCCGGTGGAGGTGCCCGTGATGCCGCTGGTGGAGCCTGGGGGTACCGGGTGGAGTGGTGGGGGTGGCAAGGCTTTTCCAGAAGAGCTTTTCCGAAGGCGAGTGGGAGGTCTGCTTATTGGCCTGGGGAGGGGGGCATGGCAGTTCGCTGGGGAGGGGGTTTGCTCTTAGCTCATGAACTGATGGCCTTTGCCTAGGAGCTGTGTGAAGAAATCCGTGCCAAGGCGGCTGAGCTGGAACGAGCCCTGGGGCACGGGCAGTGCCTGCTGGAGGTGGTGCCAGGCAAGTGGCAGCAGGGCAGAGGGCCCGGAGGCGGCCAAACCGAGGCTCAGGGAGCGGCCGGCCAGCCAGCCCTGGTGGTGGTGGTGGTCAGACACTGGCTAGTGAACCAGCGGCAAGGGCCTGCTTCTGGCCAGGGTCCCGGCGAGGCCCCTGCCCGGGGTTGGCTGCCTGTTTTCAGGGGCCCGTGCTCCTCCCTTCCTTGAGTGCCCCTGGGGAGCAAGAAGGTCAGAGTCCACCTCTGGGCACTGGGTTGGGCCAGGGAGGACCTCCGGCCCTGCTGTGCCCCGTGGGGGGGGGGGCTGGGCAGATGCTGAGCGCAGGAGGTCCCGTCCGCAGAGGAAGAGGCCCCGCTGGTCCAGGAGAAGATGGACTCCCTGCGGAGGCGGTTCCTGATCGTGGGCCAGAGCAGTGCCGACATCCGGCAGTGCTTGGAGCAGGCCAGGGAGGCCTCCGCCCGCCTGGGCGCCACCCAGGAAGACTTGGCCCTCTGGCTGGCCCGCATGGAGAAGGAGCTGCCTCCCGAGGGCGGCCCTGGCACGGTCGCCCCTGCAGACACAGAGAAGGTAGCGTTCCCGCCCGATTCCTGCCAGTGGCCCAAGGGGGTTGGGAGGTGTGTGTGTGTGTGTGGGGGGTCCTGGGAGGGGCTGGGTCCCAGGGTGGCTGATGGAGGCTCTCTGGGGCAACAGTCCCACCCCCACCCCATGGAAGGGGGCTGCTGCAGCTCCCCAGGTGCGGACGGCTAAGCAGCTCACAAGTGCCCTTCTTGGAAACATGAAAGCGGGTGATGGTGTTGGGAGGAACATTGTTTCCTGTACGCACGGCCTGGTTCCCCCCCCCCTCCACCTTGCCAAGCATCTGGTCAGCGGCACCCACCTTGGAAACACCAGATGCCCTTAACCCAAAGTCGAGGGGAGTGGGCAGGGGGTGCTCCCCCCCTCCCCCAGGCATCAGCCTCCCTTCTGCCCACGGCAGCTGTTCTTCTGATCTCTTTCTCCTTCTGCTTTTCAGCTTGAGCAGGCTCTGCGGTCAGAAATGGACCGGGCTTCTGGCTTCAGGGTGCAGCTGGGCCAGCTGGGCCCTGTGTGCCTGGACGGCCAGGCCCTGCCGTTGCTGCTGGCTGATCACAAGGTGGGTGCTTCTTTCCTCCTATGGGACTTCTGTCTGGATTGCCATTCACAGTGAGAGCAGTGACTGATTTCATAAGGACCCCTGTGTGTTTTCCATCTTGCTTTCCACCCCTCATAATGGATTTTTATTTTCTTCTTGTGTGCTCTTTGTATCTCCAATGTTACCTTTTAATGTTCTAAGATGCCTCTTCAAAATCCCTGTTCTTAGCTGGAATATATGTCTTAAATGTTCTGGACTGTATATTGTCCCTCATTATTGTAACCCACCTTGGGTCCTTTTCCAAGGAGAAAGAAAGAAAGAAAGAAAGAAAGAAAGCAAAGCAAAGCAAAGCAAAGCAAAGCAAAAGCAAAAGCAAAGTGTTCTGCTTATATACCGCCCCATACTACTACAAGTAGTCTCTGGGCGGTTTACAATTTTAATTACAAAGTGCAGGCTACACATTGCCCCCCCCCCCCAGCAAGCTGGGTACTCATTTTACCGACCTTGGAAGGATGGAAGGCTGAGTGAACCTTGAGCCTGCTGCCGGGGATTGAACCCAGGCCGTGAGCACAGTTTTACCTGCAGTACAGGCATTTAACCACTGCGCCACGAGGCTCAAGAAAGAAATAAAAAAAGGAAAAAAGGAAGAAAGAAAGAGGGGGAACCCTTGGTTGGGCACACCCAGTTTGATACCTTACCGTTTGTCTGGGGGAGGGGGAGGGAGGTGGGAGGCTGCCTTCTAATCACAGCAAAGCCCAGCCCGACTTGCCTTCCTTGGCTTTTTTTTTGTGGGGGGGGGAATGTGGTGCCTGCTCACATGGGCAGTGGAGAGAAGGAGGGCCAGGAGGCCAGGGTGCCATCAGGAAAGAGAAGCGACACTCCAGGGATTGGGGTGGTGGTGGTGGTGGTGGTGGTGCTCAGCTGGGTGCCATGGTGAGGGATACGTGGCCCAACCACACGGGGGATGGTCTGGTGGTGGTGGCAGCCTCTGCCTCTTCCCACTCCTCCTCCTCCTCTTCCTCCTCCTCTCCCCCAGGGTCTCTCGGCAGAGATCCTGCACCACCACAGAATCGTGGAGCGACTGGTGCCCATTGCAGACGCCCTGCTTGGCCTCTGCCCCACAGACATGCGGCAGCAAATCCAGGTGAGGCCACCCGGCTGAGGGTGAGGCTCATGTGCGTGAGAAGGACCCTGCCTCTGGGAGGGGGCAATCGGGCCCCTCCTGCCTGTCGTGCGGCCTCCTCCAGGACAGGAGCCACGGCTGTGCCATCCGGCCACAGGGGTTGGTCTCAGGTCGCAAGGGGCCCGCCGGTAAGGGGCACTCAGGACACGGCTGTGGCCTTCAAAGTAAGAGGCCGGAGGATCCAGCCGAGGTCCTGCAGGCTGTGCAGAGGGAGGCTGGGTTGGCCGGATCCTGAACCTCCAGGAAAGGACGGTCCTTTGTCATTCCAAAGCTCAAGCTTTGAGATCGGGCAGCACCCCTCCCCTCCTCCCCCCCATCGTGCACAGGTTTCATTGAGGCAAAGAGAACAGGAGTCCCTCCAGCCCAAGGCAGGGCTGCTGGTGGGCCTGGCAAGCAGGGACTGACCTCTCTCTTTTTGTGTGTGTGGTGGTGGGGGGGTTGCTGCTCAGAGGTCAAGAGGCTTGAGCCCCCTGGGTGCCTCACACAGCAGGAGGGAGGGATGCCTGGTCAAGAAGGGCAGGAAGTGGGAAGAGGCAGAGGGTGGGCGGGGGTCCCTTCTTGCCGCATGCCTCCTGACAATGCTCTGTCCAGTTGCCTCCTGAGTGGGGGAGGAGGAGGTGGCTGCCGCCCCCACCCCCAAAACCTGGCATGCCTGTGTGCCCCAAATGATCGGTCTTGCCTCTCCACAGCCTTTGGCCCAGCAGCTGCAGGAGCTCATGGGGCAGGTGCTGCGCCAGAGCTCTGCCCACGGCGTGCAGCTGGAGCGGTCCCAGTTGTTGCTGGCCCAGTACGCAGAAGCCCAGGAGGAGCTCGGGCTGTGGCTGGAAGAGGCGCCCCGGGCCGTGGCCCTCTTCTCCTCCAAGGACGTGAGCTGTGAAACGTTCCGGGAGGAGCAGGGGAGGCTGCAGGTGAGCCCCTGCCGCCCGGAGAAGGAGGAGGAGGAGGGGGGCGAGAGCCCCTGGGTGGGGGTGGGTGGCCCACAGGGACTCCCCTCCACCTCTGCCTCCCGCCCCTTGCAGGTCCTTCGGGAGGCGGCTGCAGAGCGCAAGCCCTTGTTGGCCAAGCTCCAGCGTGTGGTGGCTCAGCTGGCGGAGCTCAGCCCCCAGGAGGCGGCCCCCTTCCAGGAGGGCTGGCAGCGGGCAGCAGAAGAGTACCACCACATCCGAGAGCAGATCTGTCAGGTGGCTGCCCTGATGGAGGAGGCCATCCCTCGGTACAGCCAGGTGAGTCCCAGAGCCCCCCCCCCCCCGCCAGCCAGAAGAGCAGGCAGGCCGACCCAGGGGCTCATATCAGCCACTGCTACGGTGGGGAGAGGGGGAGGGGGAGGGATGCAACGCCAGACCAAAGATGCTTGCCTAGCCCCTGGGGTCCTTGCTAAGGGCCCAGAGCCTTGTCGGTTAGGGGGATCAGGGAACCCCTCAGCCCAGCCCAGGGGTTGCTGAGGACACATCCAGGGCAATAAGGGCCCCTTGGCTTATGCTGGGATGCTTCTGTTGACCCCTTTGGTCCATGGAAAATGTTAGGGAAAAGGGGGAGTTGGCTCCTTCCTTTTGCCAATAGGGCACAAGGCAGAAAAGACACAGGGAGTGTTTGCAACCCTCCTGGCCTCATCTCTCTGCCCCCACCACCCGGGATAGACAGTCTACTTGCGTAGACTGCTCTAGAAGCACCTTCAGAGGAAAGAAGCGCTGTTTACTCACATTCGCCAACGTTAGTTGCAGTCAGAAGCACACAAACGGAGTTGGTTGCATGCTTGAGGCTCACCTCTTGAAAGACAGCCAGGGAAGCAAGAAGGACGGGTGCCAAAGCAGGCAGCCCGAGGGACTAAAGGAAGCCAGAGTCTCCCCAAGGCAAGAAAAAGTTTACCCATCAAACGAGTGGCAAGTTTTATACCACCGTGGGACTAGCTGTCAAACAAGTGGCTGTGTTAGTCTACGCAAGCATATCTGACACCCCCAGGAAAAAAGAAACAGGGACCAAGCATGAGCTGCGTCACCGTAAAGGCCACCAGCTGTATTCTCGTGTCAGCTTTCGTGGATCAGGTTCACTGCTTTGGACTTGAGGGTGACAGAGTGCAGGATCTGCCACGGTTTGGCTTGGCCCCATTCACATCCTGAGGTGCTTTCAAGTCAGAGCTGGCTCACAGGATCTCGGCCATCCCTGTGTGCAGGACATGCAACAATGGGCTCAAAGGACAGGAAGCCAGATTTTAGCTGATCATCAGGAGAAACCTCCCAAACGTTAGAGCCGTGTGACATGGGGGGGGGGAGGGCGTGACCTCCAAGAGGTGGTGGGTGCTCCGATGACGACACTGTCTGGAGGCATTCAGGAGACATGCAGGCCACCCACCTGGCAGGGATCCTGTGATTCGGACCCCTGCCTTGAGGAGGGCCGTGGACCCAAAGGCCTTGCAAGGCCCATTCGCACTCCAGGATTCTACGGCAGAGACCCTAGCGGGGCTTTCAGGGTAGGTGGGGTGCTTAAGGAGTGGTTTTACCAGTTACACACACACACACACACACACACACACACACACACACACACACACACACTGCCAAGTGAGCTTCTGTGGCTGAGCCAGGATCGGTGCCCAAGCTTTCAGTGCCCTCCTGCCCATTCACGTGATCTCACTCTACTGTGGACATCTTCTGCGAAATTTCACATTAAAATATATAACGTAGTCTTTCCGGTGCCACAACATTTTTGTCACGTGTAGTTTTCGTACCACGCGTGTCTTTGCCTGATGCAGCAAGAGGCCCTCCCCCCTCCCACCGGGACCCAGTGTTGAGGCCGGTGAGGCTGTCCTTCTCCCCATCCTTCCCTGGTGTCGGGAAGTGGAGGAGGAGGCGGCGATGGGGAGCCGGTAGCCAGTGGGGGCTGCCAGCAGGGTCCTGGCTGACGCTCTGAGGTGGACGGCGCGGGCAGCTCAATGCCAGCCCCCTCGGACACGGAGGTGCCCGGCTGCAGCCACGGCCCCCTGGCCCCCCCTGCCCGCAGCACTCGGGGCACCTTCCTTCCTGCTGCTGTGCCCACCTGCCCACCCCTCTTTCTGCATCCCGGGTGCCTGGGCCCTGCTCTCCTGCCTCACCCGCCCTGCTCCCCCTGTGCCTTGCAGCTCTCTGAGCGGATGGAGCTGATGGAGGAATGCCTGGGGCAACTGCGGGGCCGCCTGGAGCGCCCGCTGGCTGTGCGGGGAGATGCAGCCTGGCTCCGGGAGCGCCTCCGGGAGAACAGCCTGCAACTGGGGGAGCTGGAGCGGCTGGGCGTGGCCCTCGAGACCCTCCGCGGGCAGGGGGAGGAGCTGCTGGCTGCCCTGCCGGCAGGCACCAACCAAGGTACACTTGGCACCCAGCGAGGGCATCCCTCCCCAGAGCAGGTGCCGCTGGCTTGCTCCGAGTAGCCAAGGGTGCTGGGCTGATGCTGAGACCTGTATTTGTCAGGTGCAGCCCTCCCTTCTGGGCAACCGGGGACCAAGGTGTGTGCGTGTGTGGGGGGGCCTCCATGGGCTCAGCGTTCTGTCTCCCGGTGACAGGCATCCAGGAGCGCGTGGCGCAGCTGCTCCGCCAGTGGGAAGCCCTGTGGGCCGAGGGGGAGAAGCAGGAGGCGCGGCTGCAGGGCCTCCTGACCCTGGCCGACCGCTTCTGGCAGGGGCTCTCGGATCTGGCCGCCACCCTCAGTGACACCCAGCAGGGGGTGCTGGAGCTGGAGGAGGCCACCACTGACCCCGAGGCCATCCTGGCCCAGCTGGAGGCCATGCAGGTACTGGGGCCTGCCCCCTGGGGGGGGAGCAGGGGCAGGGGGGGTGGAGGGTTTGGTCTGCCTCATGGGATGGCGTGATTCTGGAGTAGCCCTGAAAAGCCTCATCGAGAACCCCCAGAGTATCTCTGGCTGGACCGGTGCAGGGCCCCCTGAACATGCTCTTCCCCCCCCCCCCCCGCCACCGTCACAAGTCATGGTGTGTGTGTGTGTGTGTGTGTGTGTGTGTGTGTGTGTGTGTGTGTCCCACCTTCTCAGTTCCCCCAGGCCCTGCAGGACTGGTGGCCTCTGCAGACGGAGTCAGTCCGGAGCCACCCTGAGTTGCAGCCCACCTCCCTCGCCCACAGACCCCAGCGTAAACCCCCCCCGCCGGCCCTTCCCTTGCCCCACAGCAGCCGCCCTGTGCCAACACCAGGCCTCCCCTCCCCTCATCCCCCCCGCCCCCCGCAGATCCTTTCCCCGTGGCTCTGGCTGCCCCGGGGGCGGCGTCCGCCACCTGGCCTTAGCCTGGCACCACCCAGGAATACCCTCTGCCCATCTGGCTCCCACCCCCACTCCCACCCCCCCCAGGCCTTGCGGGAGGAGATTGACTCTCTGCAGAGCAACTTGGACTCCCTGGGGACCCTGGGCGTGGAGCTGGTGTCTTCCTGTGACCCCCTGGACAAGCCGGACGTCACCAAAAGGCTGGATGAGGTGAGCCCGGGAGCAGGGCAGCGGCCAAGGGAGGACTCTGGCTGGCGGGGGGGGGGGCTGGCTCTTAGGGGAGGCGGGAAGCTTGCAGGGCTGGCAGAATAGGCCCCGGGAGCCTCCCTGGTGGTCCCTTCCTCCCAGCCCCAACCACACCCCGGGACGGGGGGCGGGGCGGAGAGAGGGATGAACTGTTCATTTATTTATTTAAAACATTTTAACCCCACCTTTTTTCCCCTGGAAAAGGGCCCTGTTTCCCTCCTGGATTCCAAGTGGGAGTCTTGGGGGGGGGGGGGCTCCTGAGAGTGACCTCCGGGGGTGGACCCACTGCCTATGTCCGGCTTCTCTCCCTCTTCCCACCTTGGAAGGGCCAGAGGCCTTTCTCAGACCGGGGTGGGGGGCGGGGTGGGGGGCAGAAAGTGGGAGGCAGGCCACAGGTCCTTTCTCTCCCAGCCAGGGGCACATGGGGCTGGAGCCATCATTTCAGGAAGGACCCGGGGCTGTGGGCAGGGGGCTTCTCTGGACACAGAGTGGTCTCGGGTCCCAAACCTGCACTGTGCTTTCCGAGGGCAACTGAAACGGGACCACGGAAAGTGGCAAGGAGGAGCCAGGGCCTCACGCCTTGGGTCGGAAAAGCCAGGTCGCTCCGTTGGCAGCCAGACCCCTTGATTCACGTGGGCCCAAAGGGGCGGAGGACCCTTCAGGTGGGGGCTCTGCTGGCTCCTCCTGGACCACGTATTCAAGGACAAGGCAGGCCACGTGTGTGGGGGGGCATCACCCCTTTTCACCAGGGTCCTGCCACATCAGGCCCGAAGAAGAGCTCTGTGGCCGCAGGCACTGTCGTGGGGCTCCCATGACCTCTTGGCCTGCCTGGCCGAAGGGCTGCCAGAGCAGGCCGTGGTGGCCGGCCCTTACGGCTTGCGTGTGGCTGGCCCAGGTTGCCCAGGTGAGGGGGGCTGCCAGCCTCCGCCTCCCTGCCGCCTTCTCAGGAGGCCTTGGAAGGGAGGGGTCGCTCTTGTGGCTCGTCTTCCACTCTTTGGCGATTGACCCTCTCCCTGCCCTGTGTCCCATCCTGTCACCCCCCCCGTTCCCTCCCTCTTATCCACCCACCCCCAGCTCTACTTGTCTTGGCACAGCCTGGGCCAGGTGTGGGCAGAGCGCAAGGCCCACCTGGAGCAACAGCTGCAGGCCTTGCAAGATTACCAGGAGGCCATGGAGGTGAGGGGGGGCTCCCAGCAGAGGCACTGAGAAGGGAGGGGGGCTCGGGCTCCCACCTTAGGAGCCCCAGGCCCAGTGAGGTGAGCAGGTGGGTGCAGCCACAGAAGCCCAGCCCCACCTGCTCATGCCCCTTTGGGCCTGCCCTGGGCAGAACAAGTGGGGGGGGCACAGCGTGCAGGGGGAGGGACTCCTAGGGACCCAAAGTCTTTCCTCTTCTCCCTGCTCCCTCCCTCCTTGCAGCTGGCCCTGGTTCAGGGGAGGGTGGGCAGCCTTGTGCCCTCCGAGGCCTGCGAGCCAAAGAAGGCTGTGCAGTGGGAGGGGTGAGGGAAGAGACTGCATCAGGCCAGGTGCTCTCTCTCTCTCTCTCTCACACACACACACACACACAAACACACACACATACACGTACAGGCACAGACACATGCACACCAACCCTCCCTCTGCCCCCGCTCCCGTTTAGGGGCATTTGGCCTGGATGGAGAAAGCCCAGCTGAGGCTTGCTGAGGAGTTCTTGGTGGGAGCAGACTTGGAGTCAGTGCAGCTGCAGCTGCAGGAGATGAAGGTGAGACAGACCCCGAAGCTGTGGGGTGGGGGAAGGTGGCATATCCAGAAGGAGACCCCCCACCCCCACTGCACCCAGGGCTGTGGGGTGCAAGAGGAGAGCAGCCTGGGGTCCTTGGTCCCTGTGCTCCTTGAGCGAGAGAAGGTAGAAAGGAATGCCCCCCCACCTTCCAGCATGGTAGCTGGTGGACTGGGATGGGGTCGAGTGAAGAAGCCCCCCCCACACACACCGCTCCGCGCTCCCTCTCTGCGAGATGTTACTGAGATGGGTGGGGTGCTGGAGCCCAGAAAGACCTCCTCTATGGCAGGATTTGTGTGTGTGTGTGTGTGTGCACGTGCGTGTGTGTGCATGCATGTGTGCACGCTGGTGGGTAGACACCTCTGCCAGAGGCCGTCCACAGCCAATCACGCTGCTCGGAGCTTTTGCGGTGGGCTCAGTGGTGCTCCGCGGGGCAAGTAGTGGCCGGGCCACAGGAGAAGACATAGCGAGATGCTCTCCCTTCTTGTTGCCCCCACCTCCACCCCACACCCTTCCTCCATCCTGCTTCCCCCCCCCCTCAGGAGTTCAAGCGAGAACTCTACCAGCACAAGGTGGATGTGGAGAGTTTGGGGCACCCGGTGGCCCCAAAGGGGGGGAACCAGAAGGACCCCCACGTGGCTCTCTGCCACTTCCGCCTCCGCTGGAACTGCCTGGAAGAGGAGGTGGTGAGCCGGCAGGTGAGCCTCCAGCCCCCCCCCCACCCACGGGGCCAGCAGGGCTTACTTTGGAGAGGGGGGGCAGGTGGCTGGGCCTCAAGGAGGGGGCACCCTTGGGTGCCACGCAGGGACGGGGCAGGGGATTCTGGGACATGTCCCACAAGAAGCCCCACTTGCCAGGAGGTGGAGGCTGTTCTTGTCTACCGGCTGGCTGGCTGATGGTGGTGCTCTCTCCCGCCCGCTGGCCTTGGGCGTTGGGTTGTGGGGGGGGCACCAGGCTCACCCCCTGCTGCCTTTGCTCGGGAGGAGAGAAAAGCCCCAGAGCAGTGCCTGTGGGATAAAAAGGGGGGAGGCTGAGGAGTTGTTTGGTGGTGGGCAGCACCATGGGGGGGGGGCAGGCACAACCCTCGGCAGCCTCCGGACGGCTCCTGGGCTCTGGGTGGGCAGGTTGTCGCCCACGGCCAGCGCAAGGGCTGCCTCTGATGGGCCGGGGGCATTTCCCCCCACACCTCCTTGCAGCACCAGCTGGAGACCACCCTCCTGGGCCTGGGCCAGTTCCGGAGCCAGCTGGAGGAGCTGCTGCAGTGGCTTCTGCGCACCCGGGAGCAGCTGCAAGAAGGGGACCCCCCCGCCCTCAGCCTGGACCTGCCAACCTGCGAGATCGAGCTGGCAAAGCACAAGGTATGGATCGAGAGGGTGCAGGACAGCGGCAGGCTGGCCAGGGCGGTGGGTAGGAGGCAGAGGCTAGGAGACACACACACACACACACAGGGCCTGGGCACTGACCTGCCCCCCCCTCCCTCCCTCCGACAGGTGCTGCAGAACGACGTCTCCTCGCACGCCTCCACGGTGCGGTCCGTGCAGGAGGCCGGCCAGGGCCTGCTCCTCTCCAGCGGGAGAGACTCGGTGGCCGGGCTTCCCGGCAGCCTCCAGCAGCTGGGACAGCATTGGGACTTTGTTCTGGCCGAGACGGAGCGTCGGCAGCTGCAGCTGGAGAACAACCTGTTCCAGGTAAGGCAGGGCAGAGGGCGAGGTAGCGGCAAGGAGCTGCCTGCACCACCACCAGCGAGGGGCCCGGGGCTGCTGCCGCTGTGCCTGCCTCCCCCCAGGGAGCCCCCTGGTGTGCACGGCCCCCTGCCAGTGGCAGCCAAAGGATCAGTGGGTGGGTGGGGTGGGGTGGGGTGGAGAGGGCAGTCAAAGAAGCAGGGACAGCACACCCCAGCCCCTCCGCCTGCCTGTGAATTTTGAGGGGTTCTGCTTCA
Organism: Phrynocephalus versicolor; assembly: GCA_023846285.1. Classification (NCBI taxonomy): domain Eukaryota; kingdom Metazoa; phylum Chordata; class Lepidosauria; order Squamata; family Agamidae; genus Phrynocephalus; species Phrynocephalus versicolor. Next base: position 311,615 of record JAHTLZ010000028.1, on the reverse strand, counting down.
TTCGGCCGGACCATGGCTTGCCCGCCTGCCCTGCTCTTCCCAGGCCAGGTACCGGAGGGCTTCGCCCTGAGGGAGGCCTGTGAAGATCGAACTCGGAGTCGGGTCTTCACTGCAATGCCCTGCACCTTTGGAATATCCTCCCTTCTGATATCCACTTCCCCTCAAATCCCTTTGGACTCCTTGAAATGCCTGGTCATTTACTCATCCATTCCCTCAGTCTGGAGCAGAAGTGCAGCACTGTAGCGTTATTAATTACGCATGCACAGAGTTTTGGAGTACAATCATCTCCTGGTCCCAGGCTGCGTCTCTCTGTGTGTGGGTGTCTTGTGTGTGCGCGTGTGTGGGAGTGCCTCTCTGATCTGCGCCTGGGACCCAAAGCTCTTTATTGGTAATAGTAAACAAGTACACGGGGGTGGAGAGAATCATTGACAATAGGACAGGAAGACAGAGGAAGGAGGGTCTTTGTTCACGTATGCATTCCATTGGTGGGGGGAGTATGCACCCTTATCTAGGAGGAAATGCTAGCTAGTGATAATTGATAAGGGAGAGAGGAAGGAGCTCTGGGCTGGTCACAGACCAAATGTGCCTGATACCTGATCTCTAGCTTGCCATCTCTTTCCCCTGCCTCTTGACCTAGGTCAGCTCCAGGTCAGCTTAACCACACTGGGTTCTCTGCTTTCTCTCTGGAAATGTTTATTCAGGGCCTAAGGCTGTCTCAGTGCTGCCAAGTTATTTTGGGGTTGAGAGCATATTGGGGTATGGAATCCCATACGGCATGATATGCTAAAATAACCGCTCTCACCTCTTTTATTGACCACCTACTGAACCAGAATCAGAATCAGAATACTTTTATTGGCCAAGTGTGGTTGGACACACCCAGAATTTGTTTTGGTAAATTATGCTCTCCATATAAAAGGAAATATAGGAATCAGATAGTCAACAATAAAAACACAGTACAACAATACAATATAACCTATTATTTAAAAGGAAGAAGAGAAGTAAAAATTAATTATTCAACAGTTTGATAGCACTTGGAAAGAAACTATCTTTATATCTAGTTGTCCTAGTGTGCAATGCCCTAAAACGTTGCCCTGAGGGTAACAATTGAAACAGGTTATGTCCAGGATGTGTGGAATCTATATATTTTCATCACCCTCTTTTTAGCTTGTGTGGTATACAATTCCACAATAGATGGCAGATTAGTAGCAATATTTTTTTCTGCAGCTTTAATTATCCTTTGAAGTCTATATCTGTCCTGCTTAGGCGCAGAACTAAACCAGTCAGCTATAGAGGAACAGAGGATACTGTTGTGAATAGTTAGTTGCATATTGGCATTAGCTCTTTTGTGGAAATTCCTTACTGCCCTTGCAGACAATTTCATGGTCCAGAAGGTAGAGGAGGCAACCAGAGGCAAAACCATTTTAGATCTGGTCTTAACCAATAAGGAGGACCTTGTAAATGGGGTCGAAGTGATGGGATCATTAGGTAAAAGTGACCATGCCCTCTTGGAATTTGTTATACAGTTGGAAGGTGAAGCTAAGCATAGTCAGACAAGAATCCTGGACTTTAAGAAAGCCAATTTTTGTAAACTTAGGGAATTATTGGCTGTGATTCCATGGACTGAAACACTAAAAAAGAAGGGAGTCCAAGATGGATGGGAGTTCCTTAAAACTGAGATATTAAAGGCACAATTTAAAACTGTTCCAACAAGAAAAAAAATAGGAGAGGTCTAAAGAAACCACAATGGTTTACTAAAGAACTTTCAACTCAGCTGACTATAAAGAAAAACAAGTACAAGGAATGGAAAAATGGGAAATGCACAAAAGAGGAATATAAACAAACAGCTAATATATGCAGGGGGATGGTAAAAAAAGCTAAAGCGCAAAACGAACTTAAACTAGCCAGAGACATCAAAGATAATAAAAAGGGTTTCTTTAGTTATGTCCGCAGCAAAAGGAAAAATAAGGAAGCGATAGGCTCTCTGCATGGCAATGATAATCAGTTACTAACGGGAGACAAGGAAAAGGCAGAACTACTCAACACTTTTTTTGCCTCTGTCTTCTCCCAAAAGGAAGAAGGAGATCCGCTGGGACAAAGAGTAGATGAGGCAGGACGGGAATTGCAACATAGAATAGGTAGGGAGATAGTACAGGAACATCTGGAAACATTAAATGAATTTAAGTCTCCTGGACCAGATGAGTTACACCCAAGGATATTAAAAGAACTGGCAGAAGTAATTTCAGAGCCATTGGCAATAATCTTTGAGAAGTCCTGGAGAACAGGGGAAGTCCCCATCGACTGGAGGAGGGCTAATGTTGTCCCCATCTTCAAAAAGGGGAAAAAAGAGGACCCAAATAATTACCGCCCAGTCAGCTTGACTTCAATTCCCGGAAAGATCCTAGAACAGATTATTAAGAAATCAGTCTGCAATTGTCTAACAAACAATGCTGTCATTACAAAAAGTCAACACGGGTTTCTTAAAAACAAGTCATGCCAGACTAATTTGATCTCTTTCTTTGATAGAATTACAGGCATGGTAGACGAGGGGAATGCTGTGGATATTGCTTATCTGGACTTTAGCAAGGCCTTCGATAAGGTTCCCCATGGTATTCTTGCTAAGAAGTTAGTAGGAAGTGGGATAGATAGTGCTACAGTGAGGTGGATTTGTAATTGGTTGACTGAT
>JAHTLZ010000028.1:286910-308892 GCA_023846285.1 Phrynocephalus versicolor | reverse complement strand
GAACTTCATGACAGTTAGAGCTGTTCGGCAGTGGAATATGCTGCCACAGAAGGTGGTAGAGTCCCCTTCTTTGACGGTATTTAAGCAGAGGCTGGATGGCCATCTGTCGGAAATATTGTGAAGGGGTTCCTGCTTGGCAGGGGGTTGGACTCGATGGCCCATGAGGTCTCTTCCAACTCTATAATTCTATGATTCTATGATTCTATGGAGCCATAGAGTCCTAGAAGAGTGGAGTTGGACGAGGGGCCTCTAAGGCCACAGAGCGCAACCCCCCCCCCCCGGCTCCAGGCAGGAAGAACGGCGGTCAAGGGAGATTCCATTTGAAGGCCTCCAGGGTTGGCACACTCACTACCTCCCCTTGAGGTCATGCCTCACATCATCGGACTGCTCTAACGGTTAGGAAGTGTTTCCCGATATTCAGCCTAAATCTGGCTCCCTGTTGCACGTCCTGCCCTCTGGGGTGATGGAGGGCAGATCCTGCTGTTCCTCTGTACGGCAGCCCCTCAGATATATGAAAAGTGACGTCATCTCCCCCCCTTAGTCCCCCCCCCCAATGCTAAACATCCCCAGTTCTTTTAGTCTTTCCTCACAGGGCGTGGTTTCGAGCTGATCATCCTTGTTGCCCTGCTCTGAACTTGTTCCACCAATTCATCAGCATTTTTTTTTGCAATGCAATGTCCAGAACCAGAAACGGTACTCAAGTTGAGCCCTAATCGGTGCCCCGCGTGATTTATTTGATTGGCTGATTTTATTTTATTGATTATTTTGAAGTTATATTGTTGTAAACCTCCCAGAGTGGCCTGGCTGCCAGATGGCTGGTACAAACATTCATTCATTCATGTTGGAACAGGCTTTTGAGCATAGTTGGCTCAGCAGGAAAATAAAGACACTAAAGCAGAGCTCACCATCACCACAGGTATATTTCCAGTAGGTCAATCCGACAGCATAACAAAATAAAGAAGAGAATTCCCACAAAAACATTACACATGAGTTTTCACTATATACAAGCCTCAGCCAATCACAAAGCATTACATCATTTACTTTAACCTTAATACACATGTGTTAGCCTTCCCCTTTTTTTTGTTAACCACAGTTACTCAGCCTTTCACACACATGTTCAACATGGCTGTTGATTACCACAAGCCTTGTTTTGTTTCAGCTTGTAAATTATACCTTGACACCCCTCCTAATTTATTGCTGAACAGAACATATTCCCATTTTTTCAGTTAGTTCTTTGTGTCTTTGTGCACTTAAAGGTTTTGTAAAAATGTCTGCCAGATTTTTTTTTGTTTCACAGTATACTAACTGAATTAGTTTATGTTTTACTGCTTCTCTTACATTGTGGTATTTGATGTAAATATGCTTGCTTCTGCATTTCATTCTGTCTGTGGTTGCCATTTGAATACATGTGGTGTTGTCCTCAAATACTCTTACACCTTGTTCCACTATAATTTTCAAATCTATGAGTATTTGCTTATACCATACTACTTCAGAACAAATTTCAGAAATAGCTGCAAATTCTGCTTCAGCAGTTGATGCCGCAACAAAAGTTTGTTTCCTTGATTTCCATCCTATCAGTGTGTCAGCAAACCTTATTGCAAATCCTGACAATGACTTTCTATCAGTTACATCATTTGCCCAGTCACTGTCTACATATACATTTAACTTTAATTCACTAGATGGTTGTAAAATCAAACCTGTGTTTAAAGTACCTTTCAAGTATCTAAAAATTCTTTTCAATCCCAACCAATGTTTCTGAGTAGGCTTTGAAGTATGCCTGCACAAAATATTAACCGCAACAACAATATCTGGCCTTGTCCAATTAGCTAGATATTGTAAACTTCCTATTGCTGATTGATACACATCTATTTCAGAAAATTCGTTGCTTTCATTATCAGACCTTTGAAAATCTACTGTTAAGGGTGTCTTTACACTTTTGCAATCTTGCATATTATATTTTATCAGCAACTCTTCAATTTTCATTCTTTGACTCAAGACATAACCATTGTCTCTTTTCTGGATTTCAACTCCCAGATAATTCTGAATCTGGCCTAGGCTTTTAAGCTTAATTTCTTTCCCCAATTGTTTTTCAAATAGATCTATTTGAGCTTGATCTTTTGACATGAAACATATGTCATCTACATAAGCCAACAAAATGTTTTGCTCATTTCCATATTTTTGTGTATAAAAACATGGATCTGCCAAGCTATTTTCAAATTTTAATTTTCCCAATGCTGCATGAAAGCACTGGTTCCAATATTTCGCCGATTGCTTAAGTTCATAAATTGCCTTATTCAACCTATACACCTTCCCTGGCTGAGAACTTTCAAATCCAGGTGCTTCACACATGTATAACTCTTCGTGTAAGTCTGCATTCAAATATGCTGTATTTATATCAAAGTGACTTAGTATATAATTCCTTGAGGCAGCTACTGTTAAAGCAAGCCTCAAAGATTCAGCTTTTACTGTTGAGGAGTATACGTCATCATAGTGAATGTCTTTTCTCTGTGTAAACCCCTGTGCTACCAGTCTGGCTTTATACTTATAATCTCCATTTGTTTGTAACTTTTTCTTGTACACCCACTTGCAACCAATTGCTTTCTGCCCATGTGGCAATGTGGTGTTTGTAAAAACCTTATGAAGATCCATAGATCTCATTTCTTCATTCATGGCTTGTTGCCATTTTTTCTTTTCTGCCTCAGGCAGAAGCAACATCTCTTGGTAACTTTGTGGCTCATGGGAAACATAACACACTTTAATTTCCCCTACACTAAACCTTTTTGGAGGCACACCCTTGTTTGGTCTTTCTGACCTTCTAACACTCTCTGTTTCTTCTTCATGGTCAGTTTTAATTTCTGATTCACTACATTCCCCATCTTCCACATCTGTATTTTCAGGACTTAGGCTACTATCAGCCTCTTCCTCTGAAACTCTTTCTTCTTTTACTTGTGGTTTTTCATTGTTCAAGGGAAAAAACACTTTTGTATTTGCATGAACTTTCCCCCCAATTTTCATGCTCACAAAATTGGGCTGACCTTGAGATAACTACTTTCTTATTTCCTTCTAAAAATCTGTAAGCTTTGGATCCTTGTTCATAACCAAGAAATATCATTTTCCTGGCCTATGGTTGTCCTTTTCTCCTAGGTTTTTTTTTTTTTTTTGGAACATGCACCCAGGCATAACATCCAAATACCCTCAAGTGGCTGAGTGTTGGAACTTTGCCATATAACATAAAATATGGTGTTTGATTAATTGAAGAAGACCAAATTCTATTGATTATATAATCGCTAGTGAGGATTGCTTCACCCCAATATGCATTACTCATATTAGCATCTGCTAAAAGAGAACTTTGCATGGTTTGCAGGACACCCTTCCTATGTTCTGCGATGCCAGTTTGAAATGCAGAATAAGGACTTGTTTTCCTATGATGAATTCCTAGGTTTGCTAACCATGTCTGGAACCTCTCAGACATGAATTCTGTACCTCTGTTACTTTGTAATTGGCCCCCCTTTTTTACTATAACATCTTTCTACAAATTTTACCCATCTCTTGAAATGATCAAAAACCTCTCCTTTAGATTTCATCAGAAAACAAAATGAAAAACATGTTTAATCATCAACTAAAACTAAAACATATTTAGCACCACCCATAGAGGGTGCAAGAGGCCCAATTACATCAGCATGAATTAATTTAAAAGTCCTTTTAGTTTTTCTTTCACTCTCTTTGCTTATTTTTTGAACCTTAGGGTATTTGTACACGACTCCTAAACTCCGCCGCAAATGGCTGCCAGCTCTGGAGCTTACAATTGTTTCCCCACCAGCTCCGGAGTTTGCAGGAAATTAAGTGCGACCATGCCCACCTAAGCGCGTCCCAGCGCACTTTTCATGTACCTGCTCTTGGAGGATGAAAATCCCCAGATCCGGATGTAATCTGGTGAGTGCTGGGCTCTCCTCGCTTCTGTTTGGGTTTTTTTTTTGCCTCCCGCGCCTTTAAGAGAAGGAATCAGGATGACGACGGGGCGGCTTCGGAGGTGAGCCTGCATTTTTTCCTCTCTTTTTTTCTCCCTCCCCTCAGCAGACAGGAGCAAGAAATTGCGGAGGGGTGGGGACGCAGGAAGAGCAACGAACCCCCAAGATCTCTGGTCCGAATTTAAGTGGCCAGCGGATCTTAGGGGTCATGTGAAAAGGCCCTTAGATTTTGCCACCTTACAAACATTGCAATCAAAAAAATTCTTACAAGGTTTCATTTTTAAACCCTTTGCCAATGTTTCCATTTTCTCTACTACCCTAAAATTTCCATGCCCAAGTCTCCTATGTATTAAATGTGCACACAGGTCATGTATTGGCTTGTTTTTTGTTGTGGCATATGCTGTAGTACCCTGCACTGTTTCTTTCAGTATTTACAAATTATTTTCTAATATAACTTTAGCCCACACTCTATTTTCTTTTCTAATTTCACACGTGCCATTAGCAAAATTTACTTTAAACCCCTCCTTGTCTAGACAAGAGACACTTAATATATTACAGTCTAAGTTGGGCACATATGATACCCCGTGAACAACCTTTTTTAAACCTGAAACATAAACTGTTCCTTCTCCTTTAACAGGAGATTTCTGTCCATTAGCAAGGCTCACGTGGCTATGTGTTGAATCACCTAATGAAGAAAATAGTTCAGCTTCATGGGTTAAATGTTGCACAGCTCCACTATCAATTATCCAGGAAACATCCTCGGCTTTCTTCTTATCAGCTGCTTTTACAACATAAATCCTCCCTTTCTGCTCATCTCCAGTTCTCCTGTCAGCTTTGCATTGCTTAAAAAAATGTTTTTCACTTCCACATTTGAAGCAGCGTTTTATAGCAAATATTTTTTCAGACTGTTCTCCTTCACTCCTAGAAGTAGCTTTCCTCAGCTGGGTGTGGTCATCCCTCCTTCTGGATTGGAATCTTTCATTTCTCTTTAACTCTTCTTCCAACAGCCGTCCTGTTAGATACTCAAGAGTTAAATCTCTTTCTGGCATAGATTCAAGGCTGGTTACTAACACATCATATGTTACAGGAAGAGAACTCAGGATTACATACACCTTGTGAATTACTGTAAACTCCATGCCTCTTTGCTCAAGCTGAAGGAAAAGTTCCCTCATTTCCTGCAGATGCCTTGACATACTGCCCTCAGGTTGCAGTTTAGCTTTGTATAGTCTACGTGTCAGGGCTATCTCTCTCTGTCATTATGCAAAGCTTGCCAACATTGCTGAGCTGAGGTAAGTCCACGCACATGAATTAACTGGCTGTCCTCCAGACACAGAATTATTGTTGTTAAAGCCTTCTCATTCTTCTTTGTCTCTTCCTCATCTAAGTTTGCAGGGGGGGGTTGATACAATTTCCCAAAGTTCTTCCCTTCTCAAAAACATTTCAGCTTTAACACACCAAGTTAAGTAATTATTCTCATTTAATCCTGTAAGAGGAAATCTTCCCATTCCAACAGCCCCTCCTGACTGCATCTTGCTGTCCTTCTGTCCTCCACCCTTCCTGAGATTCAAATGGTAGGACTCTCACCATACTGGACCTTCTCCACTTCTGGGCTGGTTCCTATGGCACCCTCTGGCATTCACAGGCAGCACTGGTACAGTTCAGGCACTCCTGGCTTGATGCTCAGCAGAGCTTCAGCTGGACCCATAACCATTGTTGGAGTAGGCTTTTGAGCATAGTTGGCTCAGCAGGAAAATAAAGACATTAAAGCAGAGTTCACCATCACCATAGGTATATTTCCATAGGTCAATCTGACAGCATAACAAAATAAAGAAGAGAATTCCCCAAAAAACATTACACACGGGTTTTCACTATATACAAGCCTCAGCCAATCACAAAGCATTACATCATTTACTTTAACCTTAATGCACATGGGTTAGCCTTCCTTTTTTGTTAACCACAGTTACTTAGCATTTCACACACAAGTTCAACATGTCTGTTGATTGCCACAAGCCTTGTTTTGTTTCAGCTTGTAAATTATACCTTGACAGTTCATTTATTCCACGCATGTCCAAACTTCAGCCCTCCAGATGTTTTAGACCATAACTCCCACAGTCAATTATCCATAGTCCATCTATCGGTGGGTCAGCGAGGTAAGTTTGGTATTGTGCTGGTGTACCATGCTCCCCGCAACCCAGCTCAATCCTTTCCAGAGATCTCGGAGTTCGTCTCGGCTGCCCTGTTGAAGTCCCCCCGCTTACTGGTGGTTGGGGACTTCAACGTGTATGCCGAGGAGGAACTTTCTGGAGCGGCTCTGGAATTCATGGAATCCATGACTTCCATGAATCTATCTCAGCATGTTGATTGCCCCACCCATAGAGCAGGCCATACCCTGGACCTGGTCTTTTCCTCCATGTCATCAAAGTCTTGTCTGAGGGTTAGGGGCATTTCACCCCTACCTGTGTCATGGTCGGACCACCATCTGCTACAATTTTCCCTGTCGATCACCACCCCACCCCATGGGGAGCATCGGCCCTACATTTGGGCCCATCCCTGTAGGCTTCTGAACCCTGATAGGTTCATGAAAGCCTTCGGGGAGCTTTTTGGCGGTCTAGCACACGACCCGGTTGATGCCTTGGTGGATAGGTGGTATGAGAGTGCCACCGAGGCCGTTGACCGGATCGCCCCCAAGCGTCTCCTGTGCTGTGGAGACCGCTCCTCGCCGTGGTATTCGGCTGAGTTGCGGTCGATGAAACAAGAACGTAGGAGGCTGGAGGTCATTTGGAGGGCACATCGGACGGAAGTGAGTAGGGCTGCACTTAAGCAGCTGACCGGCCGCTATATTCGTGCAATCAGGGACGCTAGAACATCCTATGTCTCTCTGAGAACTGGGGAGGCATCGAACCACCAGGAGGAGCTCTTCCAGGTGGTTTGGGACCTCTCCAATCCCCGTCACTAGTGAGCAGTCTGCAGCCTATTTTAGATCAAAAATTGAGGCCATCCGCTCCGATCTGCCCTCCGGCTGCTCTAGTCCATCCCCTGAGATCCCTGGGGCCTCACCCCCTTCGTCTCCTCGTCAGGTGGAGTTTGGGCCGGTGTTTCCAGCTGAGGCCTCTAGAGCTATGGCTTATTGCCAGCCAGATGCTACTCCTTTTGACCCTTGCCCAGCTTGGGTTATTAAATCTGCTGGAGGGAACATGCCAGAGTGGGTTTCGGCTATTGCCACGGCCTCCTTTAGGGAGGGTATCTTCCCTTCCCGCTTGAAGGAGACCATGGTGAAGCCCACTCTGAAAAAGCCCAGCATGGCAGCAAACTATTTAACCAGCTACCATCCAATCGCCATTGTTCCCTTCCTGGGCAAGGTTGTTGAGAGGGTCGCTACCGTCCGGCTTCAGTCGTACCTGGAGAAAAATTGTATCCTGGATCCCTTCCAGTCCCGATTCAGGCCGCTTCGGGGGACCGAGACTGCCCTGGTCGCTCTGCAGGATGACCTTCTCAGGGAGGCTGACAGGGGGTACTCCTCCCTGTTGGTACTCCTTGATCTGTCAGCTGCCTTTGATACTGTCGACCATGGTAACCTGCTGGTCCGGCTTGCTGAGGCGGGAATTGGGGGGCTTGCATTGTCCTGGCTCCGTTCCTTCCTTGACGGCCGGACTCAGCAGGTTCAGCTGGGTGACGATTTGTCGGCTCCTTGGACTCTCCCTTGTGGAGTGCCCCGGGGGTTGGCAATATCACCCATGCTGTTCAGTGTTTATATGAGGCCGCTGGTGGAGGTCTTCAGGAGATTTGGAGTTCGCTGTCATCAGTACGCTGATGACACGCAGCTCTGTCTCTCCTTTTTGTCTGCTGCAGAGGAGGCAGTACACTCCCTCAGCCTGTGCCTGGAGGTGGACCTTGAATGGACCAGGACTAACCGGCTCAGGCTGAATCTGGAGAAGACGGAGGTTCTGCTCTTCGAGGCACCCTCGTCTGGGTACAATGGCCCCCTCCCTAGACTGGGGGGTGTTTCCCTCCAACCTACAGACAGGGCTACGAATCTGGGCGTGGTCTTGAATTTAGGCCTCTCCCTGGAAGCCCGGTGACGGCGGTCTCCAGGGCCGCTTTTATCCATCTCTGCAGGATCGCCCAGATCCGACAGCACCTTGATGAGTCCTCCCTGAGAACATTCGTGCAGGCCCTCGTGATTTCGAGGATATTGCAATGTCATCTATGTGGGGTTGCACTTGACCCTTGTCCGGAGGCTCCAGTGGGTGCAGAATGCGGCGGCCAGGCTGGTGGTGGGTGCTCGTAGATTCGAGCACATCACCCCGGTCCTGGCTCGCCTGCATTGGCTACCCGTTGTCCTCTGGATAAGGTTCAAGCTCCTGGTTTTGATTTTCAAAGCCCTTCACGGCTTGGGAGCAGAGTACATGTTGGAGCGGATCTCTCAGAGATCGACCAGGACCAGACCCACGAGAATGGCGCAGGTGCGCTCACTTAGGGTGGCCACACCCAGGGAGGCGCAGAAGTCGCTCAGGCGTAGCCGTGACTTCTCTGTGGTGGGCCCTACAATGTGGAACCAACTTCCTAGTGAGCTGCGCCTTGCAGCGTCCCTGCCCACCTTTAAAAAAGCCTTGAAAACCCATCTGTTCAAGGAGGCACATGGCAACCTTTTTGTTTAATTTTTCCTTTCCTTTTTTTCCCCTTGTGCTGCCCATGCCATCTGTGCAGAGGGTATTGTACCCTCTCATTTTTTTATTGATGCCTCTGATTTTATGCCTGTTTGTTCTGGCTTCTTTTTTACTGTACACCGCCCGAGTTCCGCTGAGGAAGAGGGGGCGTATATAACTATAATAAATAAATAATAAATAAATAAATAATCACTGGCAATCTAAGCTTAGAATTCTGGGAGTTGTGGTCCAAAACATCAGGAGGACCAAAGTTTGGACATTCCTGATTTATTCAATCAATCAATCAATCCACATTGGTCTCTTGCAGGTGCAGGATCTCACCCTGGAGGTCACAGAGCTGCTACAGTGGCTGGAACACGTGGAGCTGCAGCTCTTTTTCTCCAGACCCCTTGGGGGGGGCCCTGAAGCCACCAAGGGGAAGCTGGCAGCACACGGGGTGAGACCCTTGGCAGGAAAAGCTCTCCCCCCCTGCCCCCACCCAGTCAGGATCTCTCGATGACGTGGCTGATGCGCAGGTGCCTGGGCCCCTCCCAAGGGGAGAAAACCCAGGGCAGGGAAGGCATGCAACCCCTCCCCCTTCGGATGCTCGCCCCCCTCTTTCCCCCTCTGCCTCCACCTAACCCTAACCCTAACCCTTCCCTGCTTCACCTGCTTTGGGCAAATGCATGCCACCTGGCCCTACTCAGGTGCCCCCCCTCCCCTGTTGGCTTTCTTCTAAGGTCTGCCTTAAAAGGGGAAGGGGCAGCAGTCTGGGCCCCTCCCTGCTCAGGCTTCTTTTCTACTAGCCCGGCCTGCTTTAAAAGGGTCCTCAGAGCGCCCCCCCCAAAAAAAAACCCAGAAGGGGCATCTTATCTGCTCCCTCCTCTCCTTCATGCAGGGCAATTCCTCTGCTGGTCCTGCTTGGCACAAGGAGCCAGGAGAAAGCCACGCTGAACCCCACACCTCGTGGCATTCTTTCTAATAACCCGAGTGGGGCTTCCTCCGTCCCAGGTGCCAAGGATGAGCCGTGCCTCCTCCAGCACTCTCCACTGGGCCATCCGTATGAGGTGGGCTCTCCCCAGGCCCTGTGGCAGGCAGGCCTCCCGCCCTCCCGGTCACCTGTGGTGGCCCGAGAGGAAAAGGTCACAGACTCCACTGCCTGCATGGCCAGTGACCAGCTTCCCTGGACACTCGCCCCCGCTGACGTTTAAAACTTGGGACCTGAATGGATTGGTGGCAATGAGGGAGATCCGTGACTCTACCTCTGAAATATTGCTCCTGCTAGTAGCACTCGTACGAGTAGCAGTAGGCGCCGCTTTCCCTGGGGTGCGCCCGAGGGTCCCCTTCTGCTGTGGGCATCAGGCACTCACTCTCCCCCCTCCCCCCCGTCCTGGGTGACCTTCCCCCTTTGGCAGGAGCTGTGCAAAGAGATGGACGCCAAAGAGCAAGCCTTCCACCACCTTCGAGAGAAGGTGCGCCTCCTTCTGGCCACCAGCCACTTGCCCCGGGGGGCTTCCAGCACGGAGCACAGCCTGAGCCTCCTGGAGCGAAAGTGGGCCACGGTCTCGAGCCAAGTGCAGGAGAGGAAGGTAGGGGTGTGTAATGGGCAGATCCTTCTGCCAAGGCTGAGGGGTGGCCTCTTTGGGGTCCCACAGCCACCCTGACCCGTTCCCTCCTCCTCTGCCCCCCCCCCCAGGAGCAGCTCAGCGAAAGCCTGACGGTGGCCACCGAGTTCCACTCCACCCTCCAGGAGCTGCTGAAGTGGGTAGAGAAGACGGAGGAGGCCATGGGGGCCCTCACCCCGCCCAGCTACGTGCTCGACACCCTTGCCCACCAGATACAGGAGCAGAAGGTCAGCCGGAGGGGACCGTTGGCTGCGGAGTGAGCCCCCTCCCTCCGGAAGCCTAGTGGAATGGGGCAGGCAGTACTCGTGGGCTACCCTGTGGGGAGGGGGGAGGGGGCCTCCTCTGGGCCAAGCCTTAAAAGGCACCTGCTTCTGGTCTCGGTGCTCCTGAAAACCTGCGGAGGGCCAGGAACGCCCCGGGGGCAAGAGTGCTGTGCCCACCCTGGGCCTCCCAGCTCCGGGTCACTGAGGGGGGGGTGTTGGTGGGGGTCCCGGTGCAGGGTCAGGTAGCCCACCGCCTGCCTTCATGCCAGGGGCTGGACCTCGGCCTCTCTTTGCAGGTCAGGTGGGGACTCCTGGGACCCTCCGAGAGTCACTTTGGGGATCCCTTTGAAACCTCTGGCCTGTCAGCGAGAGCCCTGGGTGGGGTGGGAGCCGGTTCTCCCTGGGGAACATCGGGGTCCCTTCTTCCTTGGAGGGAGCCCAGGCAGCCTCAAATCCCAGGCGAGGAGGACTCGTCCGGAAGCAGCCTTGGCAAGAGAGGCTTCTGCCCAGCTGAGAACAGCTGTGCCCTCTGGTTTCCCTGCCTGCCCTGGCAAGGGGGCCCATGGGGGCTGGCTGTCCCTTGTGGCTTGGGGGGTGGCGGCTGCCCCTGGGCTCCCTGACCCCCCGCCCCCCCACTTGCCCTCCGGCAGGCCCTGCTGAAGGAGGCCCAGAGGCAGAGCAAGACGATGGAGGGCCTGGAGGCGGTGGCCACCCGCCTGAGAGACCTGAGCCGGCAGCAGGAAGGCCCCCTTGCCCACGGCCTGGTGCTGCGTGCCAAGGAGCGGCTGGCCACGGTGCTGCAAGAGCTGAGCGAAAGGGGAGGGGCGCTGGAAGAAGCCCGCAAGGGGGCCAAGCAGGTACCTGGCATGAGGAGGAGCCCTCGCCGGGGGGGGGGGAAGATGGACGGGGATGGGGTTCGAGGGAAGGCAGCCCTGCTGGACCGGCAGCCTTGGAAATCGGGTGCTTGGGGTTGCAGGGCTGAGGACCAGCATCTTTGCTTGCCCCTTGGGAAGTACCTCAGCCAGCTTGGGAGTGGGAAGGGTCTTCCCCCCACAGGGTTGCCCGTTGGTGTGTGTGTGTGTGTTGATGGTTGCCCTTCTCTGGCCCTCAGTTCCATGAGTCTTGGCAGCTGCTTATGGACTGGCTAGAAAAGGTGGACCTGCCCTGTGATGATGCCGCTGCGGCCCTCGGCCAGGAGGGGATCCGGGCCCTTCTTGCGGAGCACAAGGTGAGCATCCCTTGGGGTGGGGGGCGGGCTTCCTCCCCACCCAGCCCTGCCTTCGCGCGAGAGAGAAAGACCGGGGCCTGCCCCCCCCAGGGCTTCTTCAGAGCCCCCTCCCACCCCCATAGCATCCACCTGCTCTTGTGTACTGAGCCCAAGCCACCACCACCACCCACAGGCTGAGCCATATGCCTACCTGGCCAGGACCAGGTCCTGCCTGCTCTCCCGCTTCCTCAGTCCTTCTTGGTCCAGTTCTTCTCCAAGAGCGGTGTGTGTGGGGGGGCACAGCAGGAGTGGCCCCCCTCTTCCTGCCCTCCTCTGGGGCACCTGGGAGTCTGCAGGGGCTGCCTTGATGACCACGGTGCCTTTTTCAGGCTTATCCCAAGGCAGGAGGGAGTCATCTTTTCACCTAAACCAAGCCTCCCTGTTCACCCTCACACCCCCTTTCCCTGGGGAGGCTGGTGATGGTGGGGGGGCTGAGGGTGGGACCCTGGCCTGGGCCTTCGTGCTCAAGGGCAGGAGTCCACTGGGGGGGGGGGGGGGAAAACCCCCCCCCCCCCCCCCCCCCCCCCCCCCCCGCCCCGGGGCCCCCCCCCCCCCCGGGGGGGGGGAGGCGAGAGGGCCACCTTAGTCCATGCGCATCATCAGGTCCCAAGGGCAAGGGGAGTGAGCGCCCATGGTTTCTGGAGAGAACCCGCCCTCCGGCCTGCCCCTCCCAATGCCCGCCTGTGTGCCACGCAGGAATTCCAGAAGGCGCTGTGCACCAAGCGCCCGGTCTACGAGGCAACCCTGCGGAGTGGCCGCCTCGTCCGTGAGAAGGCCCAGCGGCCGGAGGACTCCCAGCGGCTGGAGGAGATGCTGCAGGCCCTGAAGGAGCGCTGGGAGCGGGTGTGCGTCTGGGCTGCGGAGAGGTGGGTGCCGCAGAGGCAGCAGGGGCACCGGGGTCTAACCTGCCGGACCCCACGGCTACAGCTCCCCCCTCTCCCAACAGGGCATTGGTGGGAGCAACCAGCCTGGCCTGCAAGCCACGGCCAAGGGCTCCAGCCTTGTTGAGGCAGGTAGGACCATTCTGCTTTAGATCGGCTCCAGTAATGATAGGTGGTTGCTGGAGGCCCCTCAGCGAGCCTCCTACCAACATCTAGGAAGTGGAGTAACACACGGACCCCTCCCCCTGCTTGCCGGCAGAGGCAGGGGGAGTGAAAAATGTCTTGGAACTGGACTGTTCAACTCATTCTGCTGCTGAAAAGGGGCTTAGCCCCGGGGTTGCGACTGCTCTGGGGGGGGGGAGCCACTGTTCAATCACACCCCCAGAGCAGCACCCCAAGGGCAGGGCCAGCCTCCTTCCCTTCCCTTCCCTTCCCACCTGCCTGCCCACCCTCCCTCCTCCTTCCCTCCCTCCTTCCCTTCCTCCGTTCCTCTTACTGCAGGCATGATGTTTTGGACCGCAACTCCCACAGTCCTTTGCCACTGGCAATCTAAGCTTAGAATTCTGGGAGTTGTGGTCCAAAACATCAGGAGGGCCAAAGTTTGGACATGCCTGTTTTACTGTCTGCTCAGCGGCTGAGCTTGGAACGGTCCTTGGGTACTTTCTGGGTCAGACCCTCCCCATCCCACCCCACTGCAGCCCACCCCACCGCAGCCAGGCAAGGCCAGGCAGGCGGCTTCTCTGCCCCACCGCCTCCCTTTCCTTGGCAGGCAGTGCCGATTGGAGGAGGGCCTGCTCTTCTCCGGGCGCTTCTCGGAGGCCCTGCAGACACTGATGGACTGGCTGTACCAGGCTGAGCCCCAGCTGGCGGAGGAGATGCCCGTGGCGGGAGACAGGGACCTGGTCAGCACCCTCATGGACAAGCACAAGGTCGGAGGCGGGCCTCTCGGCCCCTGGGCAGGGAGAAGGGGCAGCAGCAATCAGGGCTGCCGGGGGGGGGGGGAGGTGGAGGGGGCGGCATTGCAGGGGGCCTCCTTTGGCATGGGTGGCCCTGCTGCCTGCCCTTCCCTCCCTGCTCCCACCCACTGCCTTGGCAGCCCCCCCCCCGCCTAGCCCTCTGCCACCCCGGGTTTTGCTCCAGCAGGTCTTTCAGAAGGAGCTGGGCCAGCGCGCTGGCTGCATCAAGGCCCTGAGGCGGTCCGTGCGGGACCTGAGGCGGGGCGGTGGCCCCGGGGACTCCCCGTGGCTCCAGGAGCAGGTGGAGGAGCTGGGCCACCGCTGGGAGCTGGTCTGCCAGCTGTCCCTCGCCAAGCAGGACCGGCTTGAGGCGGCACTCAGGCAGGCAAGTGGGCCGAGGGGGTGGGCAAGGGGGCCGGCTGGAGAGAGAACAAGAAGGACGGGGAGGGGGAAGGAGGAGGGGAGCCGGAAGGGAGGAAGAAGCCCAGTGAGATAGAGGGGCCGGGGGGCACGTGACAGACCGCCCATGGGGCAAGGGGTGTGAAAAGCCTCAGGCCACTCCTCCATAGGGCAGCTGGCCTCCTCTCAGGCCAAGGAGCCCCCACCCCCACCCCGTACCAGCACATCCCCGACACAGGGAAGGGGTGTCCGTGGGGAAGATCCCCAAAGGGAACCCCCTCCCACCTGCTGCTTCCACAGAAGGTCCTCCTGCCCGCCTCTTCCCTGACCCCTTTGTCAAGCCAGAGAACTTGATATCGCCTCTAGGAAAAGCCAAAAGGACGATGCACTTACCCCACTTAGGGATAATTCCCAAACAAAATCCAACCGCCGTTCCCCATGGCATCCATTGCATCCATGGATTTGTTGTTGTTGCAGAGATCCCAGGCAACATCCACCTGTATATTTCTTCAAGCTTCGTTTATTGACGCTGCTTCTGAGTTACGCGCATAGGAATACTTCATAATTGTTAAAAACACCCAAGAGGCTTACAGCTGTGGGGGGAAATTGTATGTACAAATGTTTACAACTTAACTTGCAGGGAAATAAGTCAGAATTCGGTCCAAAATATCGGGACTATAGAAGGTACAATAAAAGGCCAAAAGGAATGCTTTAAGTCTGGGCTAAAATGCAGGAACTTAGCCTGAAAAGCACAATAATAGAGCAGAAAAATCCCTCTCCAAGACGCACCGTTTAAAAGAAAAGAGCATGGAGTCAGCCTATAAGCATTGTACCATAACTCAAGAGAGAAAAGGACTCTGCTTTCAAAGCCCCTGGGGCTCCTGGGTATATGTGTGTGTGTGGGGGGGGAACCTCTGCCAGAGCTGATGGGGGGGACCCCTCTTGCTGTCGTCCACCAGGCAGAGGAGTTCCACACCCTTCTCCACTCATTCCTGGGCCGCCTGTCCAAGCTGGAGCAGTTGGTCAAGCGCACGGCCCTTCCGGCCGAGGAGGCGGCCCTGCGGGAAGGACAGCAGCAGCTCACGGTAAGGCCCTGCCAAAGGAGGGAGGGAGGAGTGTCCCCCACCAAGGTGTTTCTCCTCCCCCCTCCCAGCACACAGCCCCAGGCCCTGGGGGGCTGCCACTCCTCCCAGCCCTTGGGGGGTTGCTGCTGCTGCTGCTGCTGTTGCTGCTGCTGCTGAGCAGGCCAGGCTCACCCGCCCCTCCTTCCCTGGCAGGAGCTGAAGCAGGGGCTGCAGTGCCAGCAGCTGGAGCTGGAGTGCATCGTCTCCCTGGCAGAGGAGATCCTGAGTGCCTGCCATCCAGACGCTGTGATCCCGCTCCGGTCTGGGGTCACTGTGGCCAAGAGCCGTTTCCAGGAGGTGAGTCACCACCAGGCCCTGAAGGGGTGAGAGTGGGGGGGGGCTTTCCTGGGGGAGGGGGCATGGCGGGCATGCCAGAGAAGCAGTGGCCTGGGGTGAGGAGCAGCTGAAGGAAGAACCCTGCCATCATTCTGGCTGCCCGCTGTGTCCCGACCGAGTCAGGTTCAAGGTTTTGACAGTGATGCGCAGAACCCTCCTCGTTTTGTGGTGGCTGCATAAAAGAGCGACTAAAATGATTACTGGGCTGGGGCACCTCCCTTATGAGGAAAGGCTAAAACATTTGGGGCTCTTTAGTCAGGAAAAAAGGCGCCTGAGGGGCGATATGATTGAGACGTACAAAATAATGCAGGGTATGAGTCAAGTGGATGGAGGGACACTCTTCTCCCTCTCACACAAAATACCAGAACTAGGGAACATCCACTCAAATTGAGGGCTGGGAGAGTAAGAACAGACAAAAGAAAATATTTTTTCACTCAGCGTGTTGTTAGTCTTTGGAACTCCCTTCCAAAAGATGTGATGATGGCATCTGGCCTGGATGCCTTCAAAAGGGGATTGGACAGATTCCTGAAAGAAAAGTCCATCAGAGGTTACCAACCAAACACCGGGGTCCTTCAAGGGCCAGTGGAGGGGAGTTGTATCAGGAGACTGAGATTTGATAGATAGATAGATAGATAGATAGATAGATAGATTGATTGATTGATTGATAGATAGACCACCAGAGGGTGGCTTCTGCAGGAAGGGAGGAGGGAGGAGGCTTCGGAGGGGGAGGGGGAGGGCCAGGGGCAGGGGCAGTCGATCCCCCCCCTTGCAGCCTCCCTGAGAAAGGCAAGTCCAGCTGCAGCCGCCCTCCTCTGCTTCACCCCCACCCCGCCCGCCCCCCACCCCGCTTGTGCCCCCGCAGGTGCTCAGCTGGGCTCAGCAACAGGAGGAGCGACTCCAGGCGTGGTTGGCCTCCCTGGTGGCTGAGCAGGAGGAAGTGGCGCAGCTCCTCGAGTGGATTGGGGCTGCCGAGGAGGCCCTGAGTCTCCGGGAGCAAGAGTCTCTGCCGGAGGATGTGGAGCAGCTGGAGGAGCTCAGCGCTCAGCATGCGGTGCGTGACTTAGGAATTTGCAGGGGGGGAGAGCCCCCCCCCTCAGTCCGCATGTAGGCCAGTGAAGGAGCATGTAGGCTGGGGGGCGGGGGGGGCTGGGCCAGGAGGGGACTGAAGCAGAGGCTCTGCTGACTAAGGGGGGGTCACAGGACACCCCCACGCCCCCACACGCTCTGACTGCTGCCCCTCCGGCCTGCCAGGTGTTCATGGAGGAGCTGAACCGCAAGCAGCCAGAGGTGGAGAAGATCACCCAGAGTGGCAGGCGCCAAAGAGTGCCAAAGCAGTTGGGGGTGCCAACCGCCCCCCGGAAGCTGCCTTCCCGTGAGTGCCCCGCCACGCACACACACTGATCCCTTCATAAACATGTCTGGTGGGAAGAAACGTAACATCAGGCATGGCTCCCAAAGTGAAACACCCCCCTGCCCCCCCCGCAAGGCCTTCCTCCCATCCCTCTGTCCACTGGCTTGGGTCGTGGCATGCAGGTTCTTGGGTTTGGGGTGGGGGTTACTTCTGGGACCCTCATGGGCACACTAGGATGCCTATGGGATGCGCTGGCCCCCCAAGTGCCCCGCGGGGTGGGGCGGTCCCAGTTCCTCTGTAGCCTAGAAGGCTCCCTTTTAGGGGTCACAGGAGCCCCATATAGGCCAAGAGGAGGCGCAGCTGGTGGGGGACCAAAGCGACAGCTGCCCCATAGAGGTGGGGCTGCAAGCTTGCAAGAAGTGGGAAGGGGAGAGAAGAGATGGCTCCCTGAAGGCGGCCAGGTCGTCGTTTGTGGCTGGGAATATTGGGGGAGGGGGAGGGGGCGACGTGACCCTCCCTCACCTGTGGCTGGGCCCCAGCGAGGCCGACCAGGCTCTCCCTCTGGCAGGGCGACGGGGTGCCGGCAGCACTTCCCAGAGGGACCCAACGGGGCCTCCAGAGGAGGAGGAGGGGGAGAGGGAGCCCCAGAGCCCCCGCCGGACCCAGCTGGAGCAGCGCTGGCAGCAACTGCGGCTCCTGGCCCTGGGCAGGCAGGGCCACCTGCACAGCTCCCAGCAGCGCCTGCGGGAGGTACGGGGCGGCGGAGGCAGCGGGGGGGGTGCACGGGGAGGGGGGCGGCGCTTCCGTCTTTGGGCAGCTGGGAAAGAGGCTCTCCCGGCCACTCAGGGGGACACTGCCTCTGGACCGGAGGTGCTGGCCTTCTGCAGCCCAGCATCACTGTCAGGAGGAGGCTGCCTCATTGGGCCTCACGGCAGGGCCAGCCGTGGGGCAGGGCCTCAGGCCCATTGTCCATTCTCCCCCCACACACATGCACATCTTCTCCCCCCACCCCCAGCTAGAAGAGTTTGCCCACTTTGACTTTGTGGTGTGGAGGAAGCGTTACATGCACTGGATCAGCCAGATGAAATCACGGGTCCTGGACGTCTTTCGGGGCATCGACCGGGACCAGGACGGGCGCATCACCAAGCAGGAGTTCATGGAGAGCGTCCTGGCCTCCAGTGAGTGCAACCAGCCCCACCCCCCACCACCCCCATGGAGATTTGGGACCTACGTCCAGCTGCTATGCAAGCCCAGAGGGCCAGAGAAGCAGTGGCACCCCAGCAGAGCCCATCTCTGGCCCTGGGGTGCCCTGTGCCTGCCCCCCCGCCCCCCCGCAGCCCCTGGCCCTGGAGGTTCTGGCCAGTCGTTCTCTCCTCCTTCCTCCTCCCAGAATTCCCCACCAACCCCCTGGAGATGAAGGCCGTGGCCAAGATCTTTGACTTGAACCGGGACGGCTTCATCGACTACTATGAGTTCGTCAGCGCCCTCCACCCCAGCCGGGACGTGCTGCGCCGGGCCGCAGATGCCGACCAGATCCAGGACGAGGTCTGGGGAAAGGGGCCTGTGCTGCCCACCGCACGCACACACACACACACACACCCTCCTGGGCAGTGGGAGAGGCTCTGCAGGCCATACAGCTGAGCGAGAGAGAACCCCCCTTGGGACTCTGCATGGGGAGGGGGGGCTGAGAGTTGGGATGGTCTCCCCAGTGTCACCTCTGCCCATCCCACCCCCGGGCAAATCTCCATGGGGGGACTGGAACCCCAGCTCTACCGCCTGGTCTGCTCCCTGACAAGCAGAGGGGACAGTGAGAAGTGACTGTGCATTATGGGCCACTGAGTCCTTGTCCGTCACTCTCCCTACTGCTCCACCACACGGGGACCGGTCTTCAAACCACTTCCCTCGAGTTGATTTAGGGGTGTCTGTGGGTACAAAAGGACTAGTATTCTGCCTGAGAATGGTGTGTGTTGGGGGGTCCCCTCGGGGTGTGCCGGACCCTGTGCCAGCCTGAGACCCTCCAGGTCCCCTCCCTCACCTCTGACCCTAACCCTAACCCCCCCTTTGCTGACTCAGGTGAACCGGCAGGTGGCGCAGTGCAGCTGTGCCAAGCGTTTCCAGGTGGAGCAGATCAGTGCCAATCGTTACCGGGTAGGTACCCCTTCCTCCCCTTCCAGCCATGATGGAGGGGAGAATGCTGGGGGGGGGGGCGTGCCATCCCCCTTGGATGCCCTGAGGAGCCTGAGCAAGGTCCTGAGAGGAAAAGGGAGCCTCCCCCCCCTTGGTTCTCAGCACTATGGGGCCACACGTCCTGAGCCCCCCCCCCACATACCCCAATGCTGCAGGGTGACTGGGAGCCCACCACCACCACCACCATCACCACCCTCGCCCTGAGATCCCTCGTGCCCCCAGGAGGCCTTCCAGCAGATCTCAGGAAGGTCCCCCTGCTCTGCCCCAGGCTAACTGCCCCTCTCCTGCCCCACCTGCAGTTTGGGGAATCTCAGCAGCTGCGCATGGTCCGCATTTTGCGCAGCACACTCATGGTGCGGGTTGGCGGGGGCTGGATTGCCCTGGATGAGTTCCTGGTGAAAAACGACCCCTGCCGAGGTGAGTGCCGGTGGGTCCCCGCGCCCAGCTGGCATGGGCACCCATCCCTCTTGGCCAAGGCCTCCTCCCCACCCACCACTCCTGGGCCTTCCCTCGCTCGGCCTCCTCCTCCCTCCTCCTCCTGCTGACACCCTGTTTCTCTGGAGGCAGAGCCTGTGTCCCGGGTGGGGTGGGGGACCTCTCTCCTCCCAAAGGCACAAGCCACCCCTCCCCCCCACACACACACCCAACAACCATGGCTGCGGCCTTGAGGGAGTTTGGACTTGGCTGCTTGGCTTGTCCTGCCACCAGCTGCCCAAGGCACAGCTGGCCGGCTCTTCCTTCCAGGCTCTGGGCCCCCTTCCTCTTGACGGCTCCAAGGGGCCCCAGCCCCCGTCAGCCCAAAGGTTCTTTTCCCCACCAGCCATGTGGCTTGCTCGGCCACGGATGGCCTTCTCAAGTGGCAGCCCCTCTCGCTCTCTTCCCCTTAGTAAAGGGAAGAACCAACGTGAAGATCAATGAGAAATACCTCTCCCCGGACCCCCAGGCGGGGGGCCAAGGGTCCGGCAGCCACTCCACCCCCGCCTCCAAAGTGCTTTCGCCGAGTGGCTCCAGCCTCAGCCTCTACAGCAGTGCCTCGGCCCCCAGCAGCCCCCTCCCCAGGAAGGTAAGGCTCCCCCACCCACCCAGGGGAGGGAGGGAGGGGGTAGGAGGGGGTAAGCATGCACACAGCTCCCTGATGCACTCCAGGGAGAGCCCTTGGTGGTGGGGGGTTTGAGAGAGAGAGCAGTTGCTCCCTGGGGGCTCTGGGTGTCTCCTCCTCCCTGATCCTGACTCCCCCCCCACACACACACACCCTGAGGAGAGGGGCTGGTTTCCCTTCCTGAGGGAGCCCAGTGGACGGACCCTCTGGCTCCGCTTCTGCCCCCACCTGCAGTCCGTCCTGCGGAGAACGCGCTCGGGGGACCGTTGTCTTCACGCCTGCAGCCTTCCGGCACCGGATGGGGCTGAGCCCATCTTCACTGGAGCCTCTCAGGAGGGTGATGGCCCCGCCGAAGCCCCAAGGGATGCTGAGCCTCCAGGTGAGGGGACTGGACCGGGGGGGGGGGAGGGGCAGCCAATGTTGGAGGGGGACAGGAGGTTGTCCTACAGATTTCTCTCTCTATTATTCTTATCCACCATCCCGGGCGAAAGGGGTGTGTGGGCACCTGGCTTGACCCTTCCCGCGCCCCTCATCTGACTCCTGGCTGGCCCTCCCTGCTGGGGTGGGGTGGGGGTGGGATCTGAGAATGTAACTCCTTCTGCCCCCCCCCCTTTCCTCCTCCTGCATCCCCTGCCTTGGGCGCCAGGGTGGCCAGGAAGCAGGGAGGGGGGTCATACGCCTTGTGGGTTTTTCTC
This sequence comes from Phrynocephalus versicolor, assembly GCA_023846285.1. Classification (NCBI taxonomy): domain Eukaryota; kingdom Metazoa; phylum Chordata; class Lepidosauria; order Squamata; family Agamidae; genus Phrynocephalus; species Phrynocephalus versicolor. Next base: position 288,095 of record JAHTLZ010000028.1, on the reverse strand, counting down.
TCTGCTTCCTCCTAGACCCCCCTGGAGGACCTTGATGGGTTCGTCAACCCTGGCCTCAGTGTGAGAGGCCGTCAGCCCATCTGTCCGTCCGTCCGTCCATCCTGAGAGCTGGAGCCCCCCACGCAGAGGGCCCTTCCTCCCACTGAGCCACAAGGAAGCACGAGGGTGGGGGCGGTGGGGGGGAAGGGACCTGCCTGAGCCACTCTGCCCCCCAGCCCTTTGAGCACATAGAGAGGTGCCCAGTGCCAGCTCCCCCCTCCCCCCAGGACACCTAAGAAGCTACTCATGCCCGTGTCTGCCATCCAGCCACCCTCCTCCATGGACCCTGGACCACATGGACCCTGGACCCTAGGGCATTACTCACTCCTCCTTCTGGGTCCCACCCTTGCCGTGGGCCCTCGGCCTCTGGCCCTGCACCCCCACCCCACCCTGCCCCGACCTCCAGGGGTCCCGGGGAGCTCTGCCCCCTCCTCCGCTCACTTGGTGGTACTTCTGCACCCACATTCCAGCCCCCACTCCACAGCATCCTCCCCACCACCCACCGCCGCCACCCCACCCAGGGCTGAGCCCTTCTTTGGTCACCCCATCCAGGGCTGCGTTCCAGGCAGGAGGGAAATGCTCCTGAACCTGCCCCCCCCCAAAGCCTCACAAACCTACCGGCTCCCCTGGCGGCACCACAGGATGGCTGCCAGGGCCACGGCTCACTCAGAAAGCACTATGAATGAATAAAAGCTGGGGGTTCTGCCCTGTTCTTCCGCTGGCCTGCTCCTCTTTTTTGCCTGTCTCTCTGCCTGCCTGCATCAGACCCTGCACATGCCTCCCTCCCTCCCTCCCTCTCTGTATATGTGTGTGTGTGTGTGTGTGTGTGTGCGTGCATGCATGTGTACACGCGTGCTTGGAGGGAGAGAGAGAGAGAGATGGGCTACCTGGCCTGGCGTGACAGTGGAGGAAGACGGGTGGGGGGAATCCCCCCCCCAGCTGGCCTGGGTCCTGTCCCTGGGACGTCAGACGGGGATTTCGTGATGCCTTGCCTCTTCCCTCCAGAGGAGGCCGGCTGGGCTCTGCCAGCCCTTCAGCCCCACAGGAGATTTCACAGGGCAGAATCAGGCACCCCCTGAGCCCCAAGTCTGGAGCCCAGGGCTCCCCACTGGGCCCTGTCCCTGGGAGGCTGTTGCTCCCTTCTGG
>JAHTLZ010000028.1:251779-286870 GCA_023846285.1 Phrynocephalus versicolor | reverse complement strand
CTACAAGTGGCTCTCAGACGGTTCAGCTGCCTTTCCAGATTAAATGTTACGTGTAAGGAAAGAATCAAGAGGGTGGGCTGGTGGTTGTCGTTAAAAGCATCAGCTGTCCTGACGAGGCGACACCTATGGAAATGCCTGCCTGCCGAGCTGAGGGCTTGGAGGAATCCAGTGGGGGGGCGGCATCCCTACCTGGGCTCCTGGCAGCCTCGCAAGAGGATGGAGTTGGGGGTGGCAGTGGGGGGGGAGAGAAAGCACATGCTTTCCCAGCCCCTCCTTGGGGCAACGCGTTCCCCCGCCTGCTGTCCTTGGCCCCCAGGGTCCTGTGGGGGGGGGGAGGCCGTGGAGGAGCCTTAAGGCCTCAAAGTGGGGCGGCCTGCTCAGCCGGCAGCTGCTCCTTCCCACACCCTGCCTTTCAGCTGACAACCCTCTTGCGTCAGGGCCGGGACGTTCCAGATGTTGCCAGGCCACCGTCAACAACTCTCCTTAACACCTCTGCCCCAGAAACCACCGGGGCCACTCCCAGCCCTGAGTGAAAGGCCGGCAGCCTGTGGAGCCTCGACTCGCAGCGCTTAGACTGCAGCACTGCAGCCTAGACTCTTGTTGGCAACCTGGGGTTCAGTCCCGGTAGGGGGGCTAGGGCGCCACCCCACCTTCCATCTTTCTGGGGTCAGTAAATTGAGTCCTCAACTTGCTGGGGTGGGGGGTGGGGAGAGAGAATGTAGAGCCTGCTTGAATACATGGCAAACGGCCCAGAGAGTGCTTTAAGTGCAGTGGGGCGGTATACACACCTTGCTGCTGTTGGGTTTTTTTTCCCCCTTTCCTGAATGCTGCCGCATGCCTTGCATTCTTCTGACGTTGTTCACAAAAACACACGCATGTTCTCAGGATGCTGTTCTGTCAGGTCTATTCAAGGTTTCCAGCGTGATTCACTCTTTCCAGAGAAACCCATTAGGTGATCTTGAGGCAGGGGACCCCGCCTCCACTGCTGCCACCGTCAAGGGCTATATTTTTAGCTTGGCCGTCTTGGGGGGAGGGGGGGTTGAGCCTGCACATACTCCTTTAAGGACCCTTTGCCATCCACCACTGGCAGCTCTCACGTTTGAAAGCCCGGGGGGGGGGAGGCACTGGCTGGGGGTGCCGTGGGAGAACATGCCTTTGAGGCCTGTTGGGGCAGAGGGACTGCTCAAAAGCCTATTGGAAGGGTGTGTGGAGGGGCAACATTCCCTTCTGATGGACACCCCCCCCCCGCCGCCGCCTCCAATCCCAAGGCTCTGTGGAAAAAGAATGGAGCAGGCAGCCACAGCTGGGCCCTGGAGCCAGGACCAACCTCTGGCTGGAGCCCCGACCCCCCACCCTGCCCAGCTCGGAGGGGGGGCAGTAGAAAACATACCCCCTAAACATTTGTACCCCATACACAGAGATACTTACTGTTCCCCAACACTTTGTGAAAACCCTGAGCACACCTTGGTGGTTTTGCTTCCAATCAGGCCTGCGTGTGGAAGAGGTTCTGGCGCTAAGAAGTAGGAAAAGGGAGTAATTAGAGACAAGTTGCCTGTGAAATTAGGAAGCACAAGAATTTGGGGTCAAACCAACTGTTTAATTTCCATCGCTGGGCAGGATTTTGTTTTCAGAGCATGTGCAGAGTTCCTTGCAGACAGGGCTGTCTGAAAGAGAAGATTCCTATGGAGCTGCTATCTGAGAAGAGTTGGTGAAGCCCCCCCCCCAAATGCTTGCAAGCACTCCTCTTTAGGGAAACAGAGGGGGGGGGCTCACAGCTTGAACCCATCGGAGCTTCCCTCCAGCAGCTGGCCTCCCGAGGATCCTCCGACCAGCGGGCCTATGGTGGTCAAGCCGGGAGTCATTAGGGAGGGGGGGAGCACGGCAGCCCTCTTCCCTGGTAGATGCTTGGCTTAACAGAACCGGGGGGGGGCCGCTTTCTGAGCCTCCTGATTGCAACGGTGGGGCTACCACCCCTTGTCCCAAAGCCGCTTCCCCCACCCCCCCGAGCCCTTTGAGAAGCGCCTCCTTCCCCCTCCGGGATGCGCGACCCACCCACCCTTCCTTCTCTGCCCCAGCCGTGGCCCCTCCATGGCGGCCCCTCGGAATGCAGCGCCCCACGCCTTCTTCCCTGCGCCCCCCACCCCCCCAAGCACAGGTGAAACTCGGCGCGTAGGCGTGCGCGCGTCCGCTCGAGAGAGTGCGCGCACACAGCTCGCCTAATGCGCGGCAGGGAGAGGGTGGGGGGGCAGTTGCTGCCAGCCCACCCACCCATCCCTCAGCTCTCTCGCTCTGTGTGTGCGTGTGTGTGTGTGTGAGAGAGAGATTGAGAGAGAGAGACGTGCCGGGGCCAACCCCAAGGGCGCGGCGAAACCGGCCTGACCGGAGGAGTCGCCGCCGCCGCCGCGGGTGCGCGCGTTCCGGCGCAGGTGGGACCGGCAGAGCCCGCGAGGCCCCTCCCTGGTCGGGGCTTTTAACCTGCATCGGAGGAGGAGACCGAGGCATGCTGCCGGGTCAGGGGCCCCACCCCCGGCCTTCGCACGCCAGCGGGGGGGGGGGTCGCCTCAAATAAGTCGGTGCCGGGCCCCGCCTGCCCGCCCGGGGCCAACAATCCGGATCCCCCCCCCCGCCAGACCAGCCGCGGTTCTGTGGGCAGGGGGCGGCCCCGGGGTGGCGCGTCGCCTGCTTCCTTAGGGTGGGGCGGCCCGTCCGCCCACCCAGCCTCTCTTGCCCGGAGCCGGCCAGGACCGTCGCCTCCCCCCCCCACCTCCGCTTGGGCCTGCCCTCTTCCACCTCCTTGTCTTCCCCGCCCCCCCCCCGTCCAGGCCATCCAACCTCCTTAAGCAAGGGGGGGGGCATCTGCCTGGGCTGCTTTCTCAGTGGATTTCCTGTTGGTGTTCTGCAGGTTCTACCCTCGACCATTGCCCACAGGTCCGGAGGGCTTATTGCTCTTGGGCTACCCCACGGGATCTTGCCTTTGCCCCACAGCCTGGAAGGAGCTCCCCAATGATCCCCTCAGAGGGTGAGGGTGCACCTCCTTCATTCCTCCTCTCCCCCACCCCGCCGCCGCCGCCACCCACCGCCACCAGGGCAGCCCAGGACCTAGATGCGCCTGGCCTCCGTGGTGGGAGATGGAAGCGTGGGGGTGGTGTGTGTGAGGGGGGGATGGCAAGCAGCCACCTGCCACAAGGGAGAGCAGGCAATCTGGCCATGCAGGGTGGCCTTGCACTGCATGGGGGCCGCCTGGCTGGCTCTGCAGAAGGGCAGGTCTTCATTTGCATGCATTTGCAAGGGTATTTTCACATGCAAGTCTGTGGGTTCCTAACTGTCCTGTTTCTGACGCAGGAGTCACTCCTTAAGTGGATAACATTAGGGAAAGCAGCCACAGCAAGACGGGTGTTGCTCCCCCCCCCCTCACACACAGGTCTTCATTTGCATGCATTTGCAAATGTATTTTCATATGCAAGTCTGTGGGTTCCTAACTGTCCTGTTTCTGACACAGGAATCACTCTTTTAAGTGGATAACTTTAGGCAAAGCAGCCACAGCAAGTCTGGTGTTGCCACACACACATACACACAGTTGGGGGAGGGGAGGCAGAAGTGGTTTCGGGTGTCCAGACAGAAGGAGTGAAGGCTGACCCAAGCGAGGGGCTCTCCCCTGGTCAGGCACAAGGAAAGGTGGCCTCGGCCGACCCGCGAGACGTGGAAATTGCACAAAGGCCTGTTCGCTGGGGATGCCACGTGCAACAGGTAGTTCCAGAGACCTGCGTCCTCGAGGGAGAAGTGTTTGAAAAGGGGACAGACCCCAAAATGAGCCATGTGGATTGGACAGAGCGCGTTGAGTCTGACCAGAACGACTGTACTTGTGGACATTATTCACACCATGTATCATGGAGTTTTCCACCTGCACATATATATACAATATACAGTATTACTATTGACTTTGTTAGAGTGCTGTTCTATATGTATAGCATGGTTTGCGTACATCTTGTTTTTCAAGTTGTAAATGTATCTCGCTTGTTTAGCCCTTTTCCACAGGGTATCATAATATGAACCATGCATGTGTTGCTACATACACTGACTTATGTTATTACATGCATTGTTTAATTCATTGTGTGGAGTCTTTCTAACTAGTGTTTCCTTTATTCTCTCTCTCTCTCTCTCTCTCTCTGCTGCCAAGTTCGTAGGTGCCAGAGGAGAAAGCCCCACATGCTGGCTTGCCCTGGGCAGCCTCTTCTCTTGCCTCCCAAGCCTCCCCGAGAGGCTTCCAGTTGCTTGTGCCCCCATTTGGACAGGAGAACTGGGGGGGGGGGAGCTTGGTTGAGTCCCTGCATGCTCAGTTCCTGCTGACTCCCAAGGCCACCCCATGGCAATCGCTGTTGTCCCCATTGCAAACTCCTTGGCTTTGAGGCCTCTGCCTCTTGGCTCCCTGCCCCACCCAGCCGGCTGGCCACCCAGCCTTCCAAAGTGACACGAAACTTGTTTTCTCCTCAGTGGCAGGGCAGGGACTCAAGGCAAGCTCAGGCAACACCCCAGTTCCAGGAGGCCTGCACCATACACCACGCCAGAGAGGAGGGGGCCGCCCTGCCCTCCGCGTGTGCATGCAGGAAGAGCCGCCCGCCCATCAGGTTCATTCAAGCGGTGTGGAGAGCCCCTGCCTGGTCTTGCTGGGTGGGAGGCGTTTCCTTCTCTTCCTTGGGGTCAAGCGTTGTGCCAAGGAACCGGGGTGCCTTCTGCCTCCTCCAGCTTAGAACTTGAGCAAGCCATGTGTGCACCCTTTCCCAGACACGTGTACGCATACACACTCTCTGTTCCCTGGGAGTGTGCCCAGGAAGTGCTTATTGTCAGAGTTTAGAAATGTTTTTGAATTTCCTTTTAATATGCAACAGAAGTGTGGCTTGTCTTAACATAAGAAGAGCCATGCTGCATCAGGTCAACGGCTCATCTAGTCCAGCTTCCTATATCTCACAGTGGCCCCACCAAATGTGTTTAGGAGTGCACAAGACTTACTGCCCTTACAGACAGTTTCATGGTCCAGAAGGAAGAGGAGGCAACAAGAGGCACAACCATTTTAGATCTGATATTAACCAATAAGGAGGACCTTATAAATGGGGTCGAAGTTATGGGATCTTTAGGTAAAAGTGACCGTGCCCTCTTGGAATTTGTTATACAGTTGGAAGGTGAAGCTAAGCATAGTCAGACAAGAATCCTGGATTTTAAGAAAGCTAATTTTTGTAAACTTAGGGAATTATTGGCTGTGATTCCATGGACTGAAACGCTGAAAGAGAAGGGAGTCCAAGATGGATGGGAGTTCCTTAAAAGCAAGATATTAAAGGCACAATCTAAAACTGTTCCAACAACAAGAAGAAATGGGAGATGTCTAAAGAAACCACAGTGGTTTACTAAAGAACTTTCAACTCAACTAACTATAAAGAAAAACAAGTACAAGAAATGTAAAAATGGGGAATGCACCAAATTGGAATATAAGCAAACAGCTAATATATGCATGGCAATGGTAAAAAAAAAACTAAAGCACAAAATGAACTTAGACTTGCCAAAGAGATTAAAAATAGTAAAAAGGGTTTCTTTAGTTATGTCCGCAGCAAAAGGAAAAATAAGGAAATGATAGGCTGTCCACGTGGTGATGATAACCAGTTACTAACAGGAGACAAGGAAAAGGCAGAACTACTCAACCCCTTCTTTGCCTCATTCTCCAAAAAGGAAAAAAGAGATTCGCTGGGACAAAGAGTAGACCAGGTGGGATGGGAATTGCAACATAGAATAGGTAGAGAGGTAGTATAGACACACCTGGAAACATTAAATAAATTTAAGTCTCCTGGGCCAGATGAATTACACCCAAGGATATTAAAAAAACTGGCAGAAGTAATTTCAGAACCATTGGCAATAATCTTTGAGAAGTCCTGGAGAACAAGGGAAGTCCCCATCGATTGGAGGAGGGCTAATGTCCCAATCTTCAAAAAGGGGGAAAAAGAGGACCCAAATAATTACCGCCCAGTCAGCTTGACTTCGATTCCTGGAAAGATCCTAGAGCAGATTATTAAAAAGGCAGTCTGTAATTAATTAAGAAACAATGCTGTCATTTTCCACCTCTGCAGTTGAGGCTGTCCAGACCCTCGACCAGTGCCTGCATGCAGTCATGGCAGGGACCAAGGCTAACAGCCTCAAACTCAACCCCAAGAAGACCGAGGTGATGTTCTTTGGGATTTTCCCTTCCAGCTATGGGGGCCCTCTCCCTAGCATGGAGGGTGTTTCCCTCCAGCTAGCGGACGGCGTTCGGAATCTGGGCGTGGTCCTGGACCCGGCTCTCACCATGGAGGCCCAGGTTGCAGCCGTGTCCAGGACTGCTTTTTTCCATCTTCGTCAAATTGCCCAGATTTGCCCATACCTGGATGGGGACCCCCTGATAACTGTTGTGCAAGCGTTGGTGATCTCGAGAATAGATTATTGCAATGCTCTCTACCTGGGGTTGCCCTTGACTCTCCTTCGGCGACTGCAGTGGGTGCAACATGCAGCAGCCAGACTGGTGGCGGGTGTGCGTTGCTATGACCACATCACCCCAGTCCTGGCTCGCCTGCATTGGCTACCCATTGCGTCCTGAATCAGATTCAAGGTCCTGGTTTTAATTTATAAAACCCTCCATGGCCTAGGACCTGACTACCTGGCAGAGCGGATCACCCAGCAGTCAACTTTGACCTGTCCAATGAGGGTGTCGTGGGCGCACTCGCTACAGGTGGCCACGCCCAGAGAGGCCTGGAAAACTTCTACTCGGAGCTGGGCCTTCTCTGTGGCAGGCCCTACCTTATGGAACCATCTACCCAGCGAAGTGCGCCTTGCACAGTCCCTGCCAGCCTTTCGGAAGGCTTTAAAAACGATGCTCTTCCGTGAGGCGTTTGATGACTTAACTTAGTTGTTTGTTTTTTTCCCGCCATCTGCTTCCCATTTTATGTTAGGGCTGCATTTTATATTGTCTGTTTAATTGTTATTTGTTTGGTTGATTATTTATTGTCTGATTTATTCTGTTGTGAACCACCCGGAGTTCCTCTGGGAAGACGGGCGGTATACAAGTCTTAAAATAAATAATAAATAAATAAAATAAAGAAGTCAACATGGGTTTCTTAAAAACAAGTCATGCCAGACTAATTTGATCTCTTTCTTTGATAAAATTACAGGCCTGGTGAATCAGGGGAATGCTGTGGATATTGCTTATCTGGACTTCAATAAGGCCTTTGATAAGGTTCCTCGTGGTATTCTTGCTAAGAAGTTATTAGAAAGTGGGATAGATAGTGCTACTGTTAGGTGGATTTGTAATTGGTTGACTGATCGCACCCAAGGGTGATCATAAATGGCCTCTCTTCAGCTTGGAGAGACATGACCAGTGGGGTGCCCCAGGGTTCTGTTCTGGGTCCAATGCTGTTCAATATCTTTATTAATGACTTGGAGGAAGGAATAGAGAGTATGCTAATTAAATTTGCAGATGATACCAAATTGGGAGGGGTTGCTAATTCCATAGAGCAGTGACGGCAAACCTTTTAGAGAGCGAGTGCCCAAAATGCAATTCAAAACCCAATAATTTTTACCCAAAGTGCCAATACAGCAATTTAACCTGAATTCAGGTGGCTGTGAAGGGGTGAGGTCAGGTGCCCACAGAAAGGGCTCCGAGTGCCACCTTTGGCACCCGTGCCATAGGTTCGCCAACACTGCCCTAGAGGATAGGATGAAAATCCAAAAGGACCTTGACATATTAGAGTGCTGGGCCAAAGCTAGAAGAATGGGTTTCAACAGAGGGAAATGTAGGGTGCTGCATCTAGGTAAAAAGAATGAATTGCACAGATATAGGATGGGAAATACCTGGCTGGAAAATAGTACATGTGAAAGGGATCTGGGAGTCTTGGAGGACCACAAATTGAACACGAGTCAGTGGTGTGACATGGCAGCCAGGAAACCCAAAGTGATTATTGGTTGCATCAATAGAACCATAGAGTCTAGACCAGTGATGGCGAACCTATGGCACGGGTGCCAAAGTTGGCACTCAGAGCCCTTTCTGTGGGCACCTGTCATTGCCCCTTCATAGCCACCTGTATACAGGTTAAATTACTGTATTAGCACCACTGGTCTAGACAAAGGGAAGTGATAGTACCTCTCTATTCTGCTCTGGTCAGATCCCACCTGGAGTACTGTGTCCAGTTCTGTGTGCCTCAATTTAAAAAGGATGTTGACAACCTTGAGTGGGTACAGAGGAGGACGACCAGGATGGTTGAAGGGGTCTGGAGAAATGTCTTATGAGGAACGGCTTAGGGAACTGGGAATGTTTTGCCTTTCAAAATGAAAGCTGAGAGGCGGGGATGATAGCTATGTTTAAATATTTGAAAGGATGTCATATTGAACATAAGAAGAGCCATGCTGGATCAGGCCAAAGGCCCATCTAGGCCACCTTCCTGGTCCCACCAGATGCGTATGGGAGCGCATGAGACTAAATATCTGTCTCCTGATACCACTCCCCTGCATCTGGCCCTTGAAGGACCCCAGATTTAAGCCTGGAGATTACACATCACCATCATAGTTTGTAACCTATGATGGATTTTTCCTCCAGGAAACTGTCCAATCCCCTTTTGAAGGCATCCAGGCCAGATGCCATCACCACGCAGGGAGTTCCACAGACTAACAATGCGCTGGGTGAAAAAATATTTTCTTTTGTCTGCTCTCACTCTCCCAACCCTCACTTTGAGTGTATGTCCCCTAATTCTGGTATTTTGTGAGAGGGAGAAGAGTGTCCCTCTATCCACTTGACTCATGCCCTGCATTATTTTGTACGTCTCAATCATATCCCCCCTCAGGCGCCTTTTTCCAGACTAAAGAGCCCAAAATGTTTTAGCCTTTCCTCATAAGGGAGGTCCCCCAGCCGAGTAATCATTTTAGTCACTCTCTTCTGCACCTTTTCCAGTTCCACTATGTCTTTCTTGAGATGCGGTGGCCAGAAGTGTACATAATACTCCAGGTGCGGCCTTACTATCATTTTATATAATGGTATTATAATGTTGGCTGTTTTATTTTCAATCCCCTTTTTGATAATCCCTAGCATGGAATTGGCCTTCTTCACCGCTGCCACACATTGCGTATACACCTTCATGGAGCTGTCCACAAACACACGAAGATCTTTTTCCTGATCTGTCACGGATAGCTCAGAGCCCATGAGTTGATAGATAAAGTTTTGAATTTTTGCCCTAATATGCATTACTTTACATTTTGCTACATTAAAACACATTTGCGATTTTGCAGCCCATTCCCCCAGTTTGGAGAGATCCTTCTGGAGCTGTTCACAATCTTCTCTGGCTTTTACCATCTGGAAAAGTTTTGTGTCATTCCCAAACTTGGCCACCTTACTGCTTATCCCTATCTCCAGGTCATTTATGAACAGATTGAAAAGCACCGATCCCAAGACAGATCCCTGGGGCACACCACTTTTCACTTCTCTCCATTGTGAAAATTTCCCATTGACACCTACTCTTTGTTTCCTGGATCTCAACCAGTTCTCAATCCATAAGAGGACCTGCCCTCTTATCCCCTGACTGTGCAATTTTCTCAGCAGCCTTTGGTGAGGGACTGTGTCAAAAGCCTTCTGAAAATCCAGATAGACAATATCCACTGGTTCACCCAAATCCACATGCCTGTTGACCTTTTCAAAGAATTCTAAAAGGTTTGTCAGGCAAGACTTACCCTTACAGAAGCTTTGCTGATTTTCTCTCAGCAAGGTTTGTTCTTCTATGTGTTTTAAGATTTTCTCTTGGATGAGGCTTCTCACCATCTTCCCTGGGACAGATGTAAGGCTATCCGGCCTGTAGTTTCCCAGGTCAGATCTGAAGAGGGAACAGGTCTGTTTTCCATGGCTTCAGAAACTAAGACTCGGGGCATTAGTTTCAAAATACAAGAAAAGTGTTTCGATTTGAATATTAGGAAGAACTTCATGATGGTTATCACTGTTCGGCAGTGGAATATGCTGCCACAGAGTGTGGTGGAGTCTCCTTCTTTGGAGGTTTTTAAGCAGAGGATGGATGGCCATCTATTGGAAATACTGTGATGGGTGTTCCTGCATGGCAGGGGGTTGGACCGGATGACCCTTGAGGTTTCTTCCAACTCTATGATTCTATGAAACCTGGTTTCTCTTTCTTGCCTCGAGATCACATTGGCCCAGTCAATGTTGGGATAATCAAAGTCCCCATGATTACTATCCTGTCTGTCTTAGAATCCTCCATGATTTGTCTCCTCATTTCAACATCCCCCACAAGTTTTTGATTTGGTGGACAATAACACACTCCCACTATCACATCACTCCTTGGACCTGGCAGTTTAACCCACAGTGATTCTATGGTGGACTCAGACCCACCATCAATCTCCGTTCTGCTGGATTTTACCCCTTCTTTGACATAGATGGCCACTGCCCCTCCAACCCACAACTCTCTATCCCTTCTATAGAGTTCATAGCCTGGGATTGCGGTACCCCACTGGTTCTCTGCATTCCGCCAGGTTTCTGGTATGGCTATTATATCAGTGCTATCCCTAGCTGCCAAATGTTCTTCTCCCATCTTTGCTCAGAGGCTTTGAGCATTTGCGTAGATGCACCTGTACAGTGGGTCCCCCAAGAACAGCGGCTTCTTTGTGTCCCCCCCCCCACAGCTTTTAATTCCAGTAGATAAACTACCACATCCCATTATTCTACCAGTGCTAATACCTAGTATGTCATCACATTGTAGTTCTCTACCCTCTCTAACCTTGTTCCATGGGGATGATGTGTTCTGAACCAGATGCCACTCAGCTCCTGTCGGTTTCCCCCCAGTTATCAGTTTAAAAGTTGCTCTGCAGCCTTTTGATGTTGAGTGCCACCAATCTGGTCCCATCATGGTTCAAGTGCAAACTGTCCCTCCTGAATAGGTTTGGCTTGTCCCAAAATGTTCCCCAGTTCCTGACAAATCTGAAGCCCTCCTCTCAACACCACTGCCTCTTCTACACATTGAGGCTTCTGAGCTCTGCTGCCTGGTGGCTCCTGCACGGGGAACAGGCAGCACTTCTGAAAATGCTACCTTGGAAGTCCAGGACTTCAATCTTCTTCCTAACAACCTGAATTTGGCTTCCAGGACTGACCGTTTTGCCTTCCCAACATAATTGGTACGAAACTATACCTTAACCACTGACTCTTTTCCCATAGCTGTCAAGGTTTTCATGGCATTGGGCAGAATGGGAGGAGAGAGGTGTAAACACAAAATTCCATATGCATTCATGCATCTGCGCCCACATGCCTGCACACGCCCCACCCTTCCTACCACACAGCCCAAAGTGGACATGGCCCCCATAGAAGCCACGCTGGTGGACGAGGAGGGTGACAACAACGAGGGCAGCCGGCGGCATTGGGCTGGGCTTCGCCGGCTTCTCGGCAGGCTGAGGAGAAAGCAGTGGCTGGCGGTGGGCTCAGTGTGTCCACCTCTGCTTTTGGCATGGCAGGCGGGGGGAGCTCTCGATGGCTGCCAGAGGAACCAGAGCTGCCAGCGTACTTTGAGCCCACCACCGCTAGCTGAGCATCCTACAACCTGTCTCCTGTGCTAGCCTGCCAGAAGCCTCTGGGAACCTCATCCTCCTCTTCCTGCTGCTCTGCTGCTGCTGCCCGGGACATTTCTGGGAAAAGAAATGTTCCGGGAAATGGTGGGCAAGGGCTAGAAAATAGGAATGTCCCACCTAAATCAGGACACTTCACAGGTCTTTCCCAGTCCTCTCTAACAAATTATCTTGATGTCTTGTGATGTCTGCAACCTTTGTACCTGGCAGACATGTCTTATGCTGACCCGACCAGTGTTCAAGTTCATCACTCAGTATCCCTGCATCTGTGAGGCCATGATTGTTGGTTCATGATTGTTGAGTTCAATTTGTGCCTCTTTTCTTTTGGCATGTAGGAGTAAGCCGTGCTCCCAAAGTAATGTGGAATACATTTGGAGCTTTTCCATGCCACAGTTCAAAAGGTATTTTTGGAGCGCCTTTGTTTGGCAGTCTATTCTGAAGATATGTTGCTGTCATGATTGCTTCACCCCAAAGTCAGTTTGGCAATCCAGCATCTATGAGCATGCATCTGGTCATTTCTACAAGGTATCTCAGTTTTCTCTCTGTTGAACTCTTCTGCTCAGGACAAAATGGCACAGTCCTAATATGCGTGATGCCCTGTTCCTCTAGGAATGTCTGTGGTACTCACCACCAGAATCTGAGTGTAAGGTTTGCAGCTTGCGGCCAAATTTGTTGCTCACCAGGGCCATGTATTTCTTCAGAAAGCTGGAAGTCTCACTCTTGTTCTTCAGTAGATAGATGGTACAGTACCTCGAAAAATCTTGCATACCTATTCCCACCTAGAAAAAACAAGAAATGGACCACACAAATCTGTGTGAATTAATTCTGGTACTTTTGTGCTTCTCCTTTCAGGAATTGAATGAAATTGGGGCCTTACTCCTTTTTCTGTGATGCAGTCTACACGGCTTATTGAACTTGTGTCATACTGCTTTATCTCCGTTCCTGTGTCCAAATCTGTGATGGCACAGATACAGGCTGATTTCGTCTTCTTGCACCATCCGTGCAGTGTTGACTTCTCTTGTTCATCTAAGAGATTAACTTTGAAGATGCCATTAGATTTATGTGCTTCCAATACTACACCATCCCTTTCAACTGTTCCTTTTCTTTCATAAAAGCACATTTTGAAGCCTTTTTCTGTAAGAGCAGATGCACTGAGGAGATGATACTGTAGCTCTGGCACATATAGGACATCTTTCATATCGTGGGGGTTAGGGACCCGACCTGATCCCACTCATGGCTAATTAATTAAATAATTGAAAATCCGCAATATGCTGATGCTGGGTCGGGTCAGGACTGGGTGGGCTATCTGGGGCCTCTTATACTTACCCCAGGCCTGATGCTGCCTCGAAGAAGCCCAACTCAGAGCAATCTGAGAATGTTGGCTAGATGCACTATAGGCCTCCTCTAATTTCTTAATCATTTATTTTGCTGTTTCACATCCTTGAATGTAATTCAGCTCATTATCTTTTAAACTGCAAGCAATAATAAATTGAGCCTTTGCATCTTGCCTTTTCCATTCAATTTTTGCATCCGCAGCAGTGGGCTTTTCATTTTTTACACAAGAAGCAATATCCAAGGCTTGTAATGCCAGCATCAGCCTCAATTTCCATTTTTCAAAGTTATTAGAATTTAGCCCAGGTAACTTCCCTGCATAATCAGAATATTGAGCTGTGCCTTCCATGCTTAGAGAAAAATCAAAATCTCTCAATGCCATTTGTGGGGAATCATAAGCAGGTGTAGACGTCTGCTTGGGAATACCCTAAAGCAAATGGTGAGCCACTGTGTGAGACAGAATGCTGGACTGGATGGGCTGTGGTCTGTTCCAGCAAGGCTGTTCTTATGTTATTATGCTTCTCTACTTTTTAAACAAACAACAGCAGCAGCAAACAAAGGAATCTCTTCAGCTAGTTTGCATATATGGAGGGGGGACAAAGAATGCAGTCAATTTTTAAAATAACAAACCCCAAAAATACTTATTTGTTGATCTTTCTCTGTAAGCCTAAAGACTGGTGCCCATAACCTATTGGCAGAGTTTAGAAATTTGTGTGAATTTCCTTTTAATATGCAATAGAAGTGTGGCTTGGCTTACGGGAAAAGTAATAAAATTTATTTTTTTAAATAATTTTTTTATTTTTAAAACAAAGTAAAAAACAGATACATTGCTTAATTCCTGCCATGTTATGTATATCAAAGGTTTTTTCCAATAGATCAGCCTAGTTGTTTCATGATTCTCTTTTCATCTTAAAGAAGACATTTTCATGTTCCCGTGCTTGCTAAATATTTTACCATTAATATTCTAATGTTTTTCCATCAATATCATGTTCATCTCTGTTTGTCTCTGTCTTCATCCAGTTCACAAGATACATATAATAGATTACAATATTGTATTAGTTAGTTTATTCTTAGCAATATTCCCAGTCCTAAAGACTTAATTCTTCATTTAATAAAACAGCTTAGATTATATTTGACTAATTCAATATATAATAGGTATATGTTTACATCTATTTTTGTCTAATACAAGAAATTAAGGTAGTGAAGTACAAAGCTAGTCTGTCTAATCTACAGCCCTAGATACACGACAAATATCATCAACTCACTATATTTTCTCTGTCTAAGATTAATACTTAATGAGTTATTAAAAAAGAAAAAAGAGCATTACATCTTGGTCTCTCTGTTTCTTGTTGTATTAAAAGGAAAAATCTAGAAAGGCCCTCGGAGGCCTCAGAAATGATTTTCGGCGATCCAGAAGTCACTACCAGTTCACAGGGAAGCCCTTTTGGGGCCGCCAGAAGACCCAGGAAGGCTCTCGCAGGCCCATTTGGGGCAGCACTAGTCCTGGGGTAAGTACAGGAGGGCTGAAACAGGCCTTTACCCCTTACCCCAGGGAGCCTTTTTTCATATACTGTGGTCCCGCGCTATAGTGGGACCACAGTATATGAACTGCGAAAGGGCAGGGGGCACTGTAGTCTATTGTAATCCATTAATAGCTTTGTATGTGATTGATTCATTAAGCCAGAAATCCAGTCTGTCCCATAATGTAGAAACTTCCAGCGCTGAGCTCTCCAAGCATTCCTCCTCCATATTTGTTGAGATTTGTAGATTGGGTAAGATGATCTGTTCGAATTCCATGCTTCTAAGAAGATTAAAATTGAGACTCTCCTCTGCTTCTGAAGCAGACAGTCCACAAGCTTGCAGACTAGAGTAAATGCTCTGCTCCAGCACAACACCCAGATCAGAGCCAAAGATGAGACCTCTCCTTTCCTCTGGAGAAAGCTTAGTCTCCCAAGCAGTGCTAGATTCTGCATTCTTCAAGCATTCCCTCTGAATATTTCTTGTTACTTGTATATCAGAGTCAACGCTCTGATCCAGATTAAAGTCAGGACTCTCATCTGGTTCTGAATTGGACTCAGGAAAAAACTTAAACAGGAGAGAGTAAACAATATTCTGGAGTTTATCAAGCATAGCCATAAATTGCTCATCTGACATTGGTTCCCAGCTCATTGTTAGTCCACTTCAATGGGTTAATCACTTCCAGAAAGGAAAGCAAGGACGGGAAGAAGTGAAGGAGAAAAAAGTCTTATCTGAAGAATTTGCCTTGGAAGCATTGAGACAAGGTCAAATAGTTACCTTTAGTTCTCTCAGCCAGGCAAATGACCCATAAAACAATTTATATGAATGTAGAAGCTTCGAATAATATTGTCTTAAAGTTTGGTCTCCCAATGCATGCTTGTAGCTGCCTTTTCAGGAAGGGGGGAATGAGTACTTATTGAAGCAGAAAAATATCCAAGCTCACAAAAATAAGGGAAAACATAGAGTCTTAGTTATGGCAGTAAAGTTTCCAAATATCTACAGTTATTATTTACATTTGTCCAGAGCACACAGTTTGAACAGCTGCCATGACAGATGGCAGACAGACTTTTCCCCAAACGGGAGATTAGGCGATTTCTGAAGCTACGAAGTTTGCCGCCGCAATTCTTCGCAGCCCCCAGATGATGTCTCTCTTCATCCCTCCCTACAAGGGGGACTTACCCTTTCATGTTCTATTTATCTGGAGGAATTCCGCCTGATATGCCGGAGAGCTTATCGAGGCGTCTCACTGAGGCAAAACTGGAACCGGAACTCCAAAAGTAATCGACTTTAGAAGTTCCCAGTCTCCACCCCTCCTGCAAATTTTAATTTATTTATTTTATTTTTACACCTTATATGCCACCCACTACCCAAAGGTCTCTTCACTTTAAGTATTTTAAGCAATAAACACACAAGAAGCTTCCTTTTGGTTAAAAGAGAGTTTACTTGCATATTCTCTAGCAGGCACTAATACAGCTCAGGTTAAATGCAGGTCAAAAGAATAAAGTGAGAAAAGGATATCCCCACCCCCAAAATGGTTTTATCTGTGTCCTTTTTGCCCATGGGCAGAGGCAGAAAAGGACAGACATCAGAGAACTACATCTTCTCTCTGTGATATCAAAACGCATAATGGCTTCTTGCCAAGGCTTACATGTGGGAAGGAGGAGGAAGTAGGTGGGTGTGTTTTTCATGCCCTGGGAAATATAACTCCCTTTAATTGGTCCTCATGCAAATAGACCAGGATAGGTTGTGGGCCAGTAAATAAGGCAGAACACTTTGCTTTTTTTTTTTTTACCCTCCCCACCGACCCCGTCAGTGGGCTCACACTGCAGAGACTCCTCCCTGCCGCTGGAGAGGCGAGGTCATGACCCAGGGTCCCATCCATGGTCATCCCTCCTGTATACATTCCCTGCTTCTTTGCGAGTCTGCCCTTCCCACCACCACGTCCACGATGGGTGGAAAGGGCACGATCCCATCTCGTCGGAGGCCCCTGCCTTCCAGAAGAGGGTTCCCCACCGGCCCACGCAACGGCGGTCCAGGAGGAGCTAAGCAGAGGGCAGCGCCCCGAGGCCCTCCACGCTCCAGCTCTGCCCGTGGGGAGGGAGGGCTCCAGAGCCCCCGACGGTCCCGCGGGCTGAAGGCCCAGGAAGGGAGGCATCCACCCCAACCTCTGTGCTGCACCCAAGCGGCCCGTCAGAACAGAACGGGTCCTGGGCTGCGCCACCAGCCGAACGGCCCCGCCGGACCCGGGGCGCGAGGCGGAGACAGGGCGGGACGGCGCTCTCCCGCCTCCAGGGGCCTCAGCGACCGCGAGGACCGGCGCCGCCACCAGCGCCTTTGGCGGGAGGGAAACCGCGGGACTGTACGGGACACGGCCCCGGGGGGGGGAGGGATGGAGGCGGGCTCCATCATCACACCTTCCCCGCCCTCCCGCCCACGAGGAAGCGCGTGTTGCCCCGAGACGGGCAGGTGTAAGGGGCGTGCCTCCGCGCACCGTCGCCCGGGATGGGCCGTGTGTCATCCCGGGCGGGGACACGCAGCGTAGGTTTAAACCGGGGGCCTTCCGTGGCCCGGCTCACTCCGCAGGAAGAGCCAGAGGTAGACCCGCGGCGGCGGCGGCGGCGAGGCAGGAACGGCTTCGCGCGGGGTGCAGGTAGGGCTGGGGAGGGCCTGGGGGGAGGGGGGAGCGCGCTGTTTGGGAAGGGCAGGCGCGGGAATCAGCGGCCGACCGGGCTGTGCTTGGACTAGGCTAGGCTCCACACACACACACACACACACGACACCACAGAGCGCTTTCGGAGCAAGAGCCCGAGAGCCGAGCCCGGGACCCTCGTCTGCCTGTCAGGAAAGAACCAGGCAGGAGCACCATAGCAGAGGCGACGCCCCACAACCCGGGGGGCTGGGGCACCTTCCCCTATGCATCTCCTGCTCTGCCTGCTTCTTCTCACCCCTGCCTCTGTCTGGCCAGCCAATTTCAACCTCCTCTCTCCCCAGGATGGCAATGATGGCAGTCGCATTGTGGCACCCCTCAAGTTGCCCAGGACTCAGGATTTCCCTGGCCGTGCTCTGTGCACACACACTCACCGTGCCCAGATTGTGCCACCTGTTTGCCCGGTGCCAAATCTCCTCCTTGGGCATCATGGCAGGAGCTAAGGCGTTCTCCGTGGGGCGGAAATGGCCCCTGGACTGCCTCTTCCATACTGACCAAGCAAGGCGCCCGCTTCCCTCCACACAACTGTGACTGCAAGCATTACCTATGAAGGAGGGGGGAGAGGGGGGCCCTCCAGAGAAAGATCCCGTCATGCCAGCATCTCCTGGGCCCCATAACAGGCTGGTTCCAGCTCTGGATCCTGCCCTTTCACGGGTAACGTCCAGACGCCACAGTCACTGGCCCGGCGCCTGTGAATGGCAAGGGCAGCCGCTCGGATGCCCCGTTGGGACGCCCCCACACACACACACACCTCAACACTGGGGGGGGGGCCCTTCCAAGATCTGTGTTAGCAGGCACACCGCGCAAGGCTGATTCGTGTACGGGACAAGCGGGGCGAGGAGCCCCCAGCCCTCCACCTGCCTCTGATTTTCACTCCCGGGGCCCCCGTCGGTGCCACCGCTCAATCACGGGTGGCTTGGCAGGACCAGGGTCCCCGAAGGAAGGCCTGCCCCACAGCCACACCTCTGCCCCCCCCCGCTCAGCTTTCAGAGGATGGATGGGTGTCTCCGCGAGGCGGCCCTTCGCTTCGCCCACTTTTAAGAAAGGCGTACGTCCCCCGCCCCCTTCCCGGCGCCCCCATTTGCAGCCACCCCTGAGGTCGTGGCTTCCTTACTCCTGAGGCGTTTCTGTGTTTGCTGGTGATGTTCGTGCCCCTCCTTTCTGGTCGAAACGGGCCTTTTTGGGTTGGCGAAGCGGTTTTGGCTTTCACCGCGAGAGACCCGCCTCTTGCCTTACCGGGTGTCCCAAAGCAGAAGACCTTCTACGCGATCTCTCTCTCTCTCTCTCTCTCTCTCTCTGCGGGATCCCGAGAGAGCGCTGGAGGGTGGAAACGGCCACGGAAGACCTCAGAGGGGGCCTCCCTGCCTGGCGCTTAGCCTGCGCTCGGCCCGGTGCTTATCCCGTCTAAAACGACGGCGGGAGCTGGGGGCTGGTGCCCGGGCGGGTGCAGCGGCTCAGAGCGCCTTCCTTTGCCCAGGGCTTTGGCCGGCTTAGGGTTAGGGTTAGGGTTGGGCGTGTTTCCCCCCCACCCCCAGGCCCCCACCCGCTGCGCAGGCAGGAGGGAGGCGGCGAAAGGGCCGCGGAGTCCCGCCACCGACGATTTCCCCTGTGGAAAACGGGGCCCCGGAAGCCTCCTGCCCAACCAGCTCGCCCGGCATGCCGCTTCTGGAGCGGGTGTGTTTTGCTGAGTGAGGCTCAGGGCCTGGATTCTAGTTCAAAGTCTGCTCTTTCCTGTTCAAGAACTGCCCTCAGTCCCGTGGGCGAGAGCTTTCCTGCTTTTCCTGTTGGCACCGCCTCCGGTGCAACCGCAGCAGGGGGTCTCTTGTCCTTCTTTTTCCATCCAGCGCGTTCCTTTCCGTGCTTTTCCCGTCGGCCTGACTTTCCCGGGGCTCCGCTTGGTGTGGAAGGGCTTGAGCCGAGGAACGCGCGTGTCCGAGCGGCGTCTCTCCCTACCCCCCAACCCGCCCAGCCTTGCCTTCGCTTTTCCGGGGACTGGGAGCGGGCGTCGCAGGCGAACTTCCCGGCCTGGTGGCCCCCCAACCCTCTCTCGCCGTCCTGCCTGCCGGGGGCAGCTGGGGGTGGGGACGGGGGCGGGGACCGAACTTGCCCGACCTCAGCTTAACAGTTGCCATGGCAGGGGCTGGAGTCCCCTGGGCACCTCCCTTGCTTTCCATCAGGAGCTTTTGGCACCTGGCCAAAGGACCTCCCAGTGCCCAAACAGCCCGGGCTCCCTTTGCAGGGCTGGACTTGTCATGATGAGGCTGTATAGCAGGAACCCTTTTATGGAATGGTGCGGGTGTGACCACGGCTGCGGCTACCCTCAGCCATTAAGGCAACCCAGGCAGAAGTCCTCTGGGGCTGCAGCACCCGTGCCTTTTTGGGGGGGGGGCCCCCCCCCCCCCCCGGGGGGGGGAAGCAAAGGGAAACCAAACAGCAGCCCCCTGTTCCAGAAACAGGGTCGATCTCCCTGCAGCCACCCCCTCACCACCACTGGGCAGACCCACAGGGGCCTCTGCAGCCTGGCTGTTCCCACCGTGGTCGGCTGTGGGGGGGTGACCTGCCAGTGTCTTGGGCAGCAGGGTCCTCTGAGAGGCTTTTGCCAGTCTGCTCTGGCAGGGAATGAAAGGCACTGTGGAGCAAAGCCCAGCTCCCCCCCCATGTTCCTGTGTCAGCTGCCAGGCCTGGGAAAGACAGGAGAAGTGTGTGTTGGGGGTGGGAGAGAAGCATTTAGCTGGTGTCTCCATCCTTTGCTGTTGCTGGCCATCACTGGTGCAAGTAAAGCAGTGCAGAGACCAAATGTCTCTTTGTGAAGTACTGGAGAAGAAGGGGACTGCCCCTCACACACATACCTCATTTATTTATTTATTTATTTATTTATTTATTTATTTATTTATTTATTTATTTATATACCACTCCATCTAGCTCCATAGCTACTCTGGGCGGTTTACATGGTTGAACAAATATCAATCAAGATACACGATAAATAAATAATCCAATAATAAAAATATAAGTAATAAAACAATATACTGTATATCTGAGCATCAGACAGGAGCAAGATAGCCTAAAAACAAATCCCAAAAAGTAAATAAACAGCAAATCCTTCATACCATATATTAATACCCAAGGAAAGCCTTTTTAAATAGCCACATCTTTAGATGTTTCTTAAAGACCGGGAGGGAAGATGCCAAATAAATCTCAGAGAGAAGATGATTCCAGAGGTGCGCGGCTATTAATGAGAACTCCCAATTTCTTGTCAAAGCTTTATGGGCCTCCTTCAGCAATGGCACCCTCAGAGGCCCTGCCTGAGATGATCAGATGTTATGGGCACTCTAGCCTGCTCTTTTGCTGTGTGTGTGTGGGTGGGGGGAATTAGCTTTCATCCAGTGAGGAGCAAGTATTTGCTTTGGCCCACCACCTCTTGGGCCCAGGGCAGGCACCCAAGTGCAGAGCAGAATCTTCCAAGTGGGAAGAACCTAAAAACCTAAGAAGAGGCGTGCTGGATCAGGCCAAGGGCCCATCTCGTCCAGCTTCCTGTATCTCACAGTGGCCCCACCAGATGCATCCGGGAGCGCACAAGACTAGATCTCTGTCTCCTGATACCACTCCCCTGCATCTGGTCCTTGGAAGTACCCTGGTTTTTTAAGCCTGGAGGTGACACATCTCCATTATGGCTTGTTTCCTGTGCTGGACTTTGCCTTCAGGAATCTGTCCAATTCCCCTTTTGAAGGCATCCAGGCCAGAGATGCCACCACCACCTCCTGTGGCAGGACAGGGCAATGCCCCTCATCCACAGGTACAGAGGCAGAGGCTTGTGGCGGGGGAGTAGCCCCACCATGAACCCCCTCACCCTCAGTCCCTTTGCACCAGATCTGACCATTGATGGCAGCTGAACCACCTGGCCAGAAGATCTGTGGGGCATGCATCTTTTGGGCCCTGGCACTTTAAGGGTCACAGAGGTTTTGGGAATCTTCCACGAAGCAGCTCTGATGCCCCTGGGGGTAGGAAGAGGGTCTATGTGACACCTTGCTGGGTAGGTGTCAGTCCCCTGGGTTGATCTGCAGACATCTGGGTCCAGGGAAATGGTCCCTAGCCTAGGCTGCCTTGTTGCCCTGGGCCAGGGACCCCCTTGGGGCCCTCCACAGCATCTACACAGAGCATCGGAGGGCAGAATGGATCCGGGGCTCTGTGTGAAAGGAGCACTGGGGCAGAATACATTGGCAGCCTGGCATTTTTCAGCCTGAAAAGGTTTTTCCCCTTACATTTTCCTCTTCCTCTGAAACCAAACAAGAGAGCTGTGGAGTTCTGCAGGTTCAGATGGCGATGGCAGCACTGATTATGAACTAGAACTTTCTGATACCCCTTGAATCCCTGCCCTGCCCCAAACCTGGAGAGCCCTCTCCTGTTCTTGTACAGTTCTCTCTAACCCTGACCCTCTTTGGTCAGCTGAGAAGGATTGTGCCCAGGGTCTAAAACAGCCATAGCTCATGCACTGGCCTCAGCCTAAGAAACCCATATGGTGCTGCAGATGGCATGGAGGCTGGCAAATGAAATGGGCCATGGGAGATTCTTGGTGGCTTCCCTGCTAATGGCCATGTTTCCTGTGTTCTGCTTCCTGCCCCCCCCCTTCAGCTTGGTGGGCCCTTCCCCAGAAGCCTGGGTTGAGTGGATGATGTTTCCAGCAGACTCTGCTGGAGCTGCAGGTGTTTTGTGTCAGTCGCTCCAGGACCCCTCTGTTGGGTCTGTGGGAAGCAGAGCAGGCATGGGGCACAAGGGCCCATGCCTGCTCTGCCTGGTTGGCTGGCTGGCTGGCTGGCGAGGGAACCAGGCGACACCACAAGGGTCAGATGCTGGAGGGGGCGGGAGGTTCCCACGTGCCAGGTCAGGCAGAGGCGGAGGATGGTGAAACCTTTTCCTGTGGAGGCAACACCCTCTAATTTACAGGAAGAGGATCCTCCCCCCTCAACCAGTTGTGTGGCTTTAATCAGTGGGAATTTGGGGTGCCAACACCCCAAATGACAGGACTGAACCCACAAGCGATTCCAGCTTTCCAGGCAAGGAGGAGTGGATTTGCTCCCAACCCACTGCGGATTCCCTTCCTTTCCTCCCTCCTCCTCCTCCTCCTCCTCTTCCCACCAGGAGGGACTTGTGGGAAGCTTCCAGGATTGTGGGGCCCTGGCCTTCCTCACTGCCCTGGGAACCCCCACTCCAACCTCCACCCCCGTCATCCAGCAAAGGGATGTTTTGTTGGTCAATGCATCTCAAAAAAGACATTGTGGAACTGGAAAAGGTGCAGAAGAGAGTGACTAAAATGATTACTGGGCAGGGGGACCTCCCTTATGAAGAAAGGCTAAAACATCTGGGGCTCTTTAGTCTGGAAAAAAGGCGCCTGAGGGAGGAATATGATAGAGACCTACAAAATAATGCAGGGCATGAGTCAAGTGGATGATAGAGGGACATTCTTCTCCCTCTCACAAGATACCAGAACTAGGGGACATCCACTCAAACTGAGGGTTGGGAGAGTGAGAACAGACAAAAGAAAATATTATTTTACCCAGTCGGTGGAACTCCCTGCCACAGGATGTGGTGATGGCATCTGCCACTGGATGCCATCAAAAGGGGATTGGACAGATTCCTGGAGGAGAAGTCCATCACAGGTTACAAACCATGAGGGAGATGTGTAATCTCCAGGCTTAAAACCGGGGTACTTCAAGGGCCAGATGCAGGGGAGTGGTATCAGGAGACAGATATCTAATCTCGTGTGCTCCCAGAGGCATTTGGTGGGGCCACTGTGAAATACAGGAAGCTGGACTAGATGGGCCTTTGGCCTGATCCAGCATGGCTCTTCTGATGTTCTTATGTTATGTTCTTACGTTAGGTCTACCCACCCTTATCCCCACCAGGACTCTAGGTGGCCTGCCCTTCCCCACCGCCACTCCAAGGCAAGTGGCGGCCACTTGTGTACATGAACTTAAGGCATCTCCTGCCAGCCCACAGAGGCTAGGAGAAGAGGGGGTTGCACACAGCGAGTGGTCAAGGCTGCAAACCATTGGCGGGGGTGAGTGGCCTCCACCAGCACCACCACCAGAGCCTGGCTTCATTCTCCTTCCCATGGCTGTGTGTGGTTGTGTGTGTGCATCTCCCCGGGGATGCCTCCTGATCATGGGCCTGCAACTGAGGAAGACGAGAAGAGCCTGTGCCTTACCGCAGGAGCCTCCAGGACTCCTTGTCGCATCTCCCCTGTTCCTAGACAGGAGGCCAACGGGGGGTCCGGCCAAGCCAGGCCTTGGCAGCAACACCTGGCCAGGTGCCCAGTGCTAGGTGCATCCTTCTGCCGGCCCAGGGATACTGCCACCTGAGCGTCTTGTCGTTCTGTTGTAAAAATTCCTCAGGAGGCAGGAAAGAGACAACAGATCTGGGTGAGGATGAGCAGGGGGAGGGGAGGAGGAGGTGTAGACTGGGGGGTCACGTAAGAGTGAGAGAATAGGACTATTCTGAATACAGAGGTGACAGAAGGGAATTTGGGGAATATAGAAAACATGTTCTTGACAAGTGGCCCAGTGGCTCCCCAGCCCAGGAAAAATCAAGATCCAAATGCTTATAGTGCCTCTTGTCAGGAGCATTGGGGATGGGGGTGGTCCCACCCATTTCCTTTTAATTAAAGCTCATGAGTCCCTGTAGCGAGTTTGAAGAGGAGCTATGCCTTTCTTCCCCAGAGATATTTGGGAGGTTGCACAAGTCCGTCTTCTCCAATGCCTGGACTAGATAGGCCTTTGGCCTGATCCAGCATGGCTCTTCTTATGTTCTTATGTTCTTATGCCTCTGAGATATCAAAAATTACAGGAGCAATTGACGGGTCTCACGTTAGTAGCCAGATGGACTGGATTAATCAAGGGATGGAGTGGGCTTGGTCTGGCCAATAGAGGAAGGGATGCTTTTGGTTCCTATGTTGTAGAAGACCAATGTGACTTCATCAAAAACTGACTGAGCCACATTGGTCATCTACAACATAGGAACCAAAGGCATCCCTTCCTCTATTGGCCAGACTGGACTGCTGGACAGTTTCGTATCCTGGTTAATTAAAAAAATTGGGTGATACAACAAGTTTACCATCTTTGGATTTTCCCCTTGTCTATGTAGAGAGGAATCCTTGAAGTTTACCCCTGGCATTGGTTGTAATGGCACCATTAAGAATCGAGTTAAACAGGAATTAAGTAGCCTTTAAAGGTTTTGTAAAATTTATCACAGGTGTGCCTTAATGTTATAATTAATGACATTTTGTTGTTGTTGTTGTTGATCTTGTTGTGGGTTACTTTGACTCCCACTTTTGTAAGAAAGTTATGAGATTGTCAAGATTATGTCTGGGTCAGAGAAGGTTCCACACAAAACACTTAGTAGCCACACTGCCCAGACTTTCCTGGTGTGGGTTAGCTCTGGGAGTTGGGTAGAGAGGATCAAGAACGGCTGATATCTGTGGGAAATCTTCTTGTCTGGTGCCCTCTCCCGGCACTCTAAGGCGGTTACTTCACGTCCATTTTGTCTCTGTAGTTGTTGCATTTAGGAGTGGTACAAAAATGTTCCTTGACATCTGTCGTGCAACTACTGAAATTTGTCTCGACCACATCCCCGGAACGGGTACTAAGCGCGACAGTGTAGTGTCCAGCACCAGACATGGTACTCAAATTGAGGCATTTATTTGATTGACTGATTTTATTTTATGGATGGTTTTGATGTCATATTGTTGTAAACCTCCCAGAGAGGCCTGGCTGCCAGATGGGTGGCATAAAAATTCAATTGATCCATCCATCCATCCATTTGTCCATCAGTGAATTGATCAATCAATCACACCGTGCTGTCCTATCTCCCCTCAGGCTTCTTTTTCAAGGCTAAACATGCCCAGTTTCTTCCGTCCTTCTTCCTAGGGATTGGCGGCCAGCCCCCTGCTCAACCTGTTTGCCTTCCTCTGAACTTTCCCCAATTTGTTGGTGTCTTTCTTAGTGTGGGGTGTCCAGAACTGGGTACAGCCCTTGAGAGGTTGCCCATCCCGTTCTCAAGAGAGGCGAGCTGGGGCTTGGCGGGATCTGGAGTCAGAGCAGAAGAGGAAACACCGGCTGCCTTTCTCACCCATCCAGCTCCAGGAGGTTCCCGATGCAAGTGGCCACACAGTGGGAAGCCCTTCAGAATGGGTGGGGCACCTACACAACTTCCCTTCCACTCCATTTTTAATCAATGACACTCAACCCTAAGGCTGGAATCCTACTGGGTACGTAATGCTTGCAGAAGGATGCTGTCCTCAATGCCTGGGGGTGGGGGAGACTTCAGAAGCGGAAGACATTCTACTTCTGTTCCATTGCAAAATACGGATTGGAGCTGGGAGACAAAGGAACTTTGTATAAAAGGTTATATTACATATCTACACAATATACATCAAGCTAAGACACACAGCATATATACAGAGTAGTAGGAAACTGCTATCTCACCAAAAGCAGTCCCAAAGTACAGTGGTACCCCAACTATGGGGGGAAAATTCTCCACTGAAATGCATGGAGCCAATGCATTTCAATGGAGATGCCCGGGGAGCGCTGGTCCGAAGCCAGTGCCAAGCAGTTGATTGGCGCTGGCTGGGGAAAGAATTGCACCACAGCTTCTCCCGACCCCCTCCCCACGAGAGGGAAGAAGCTCTGTGAGCGATTTGAAATGCCTTCCAGGCACAGAGGCATTACATCCCTACGGGATGATCAAAGCGGTTTCCCATAGGAATGCATTGAAATCCATTCCCTCCGGAACGGATTAATTGACTTTCAATGCATTCCTATGGGAAACTGCTCCCTGACTTACGAGTCAATCGACTTACAAGTGTTTAATCTTGTAAGTCGGGGTACTACTGTAAATGGATTTCAATGCTGCCTTTTATACACATCGGCAACATAATTTAGACCCCTCACATAAGTGTTAGGTGATTATCCATGGCACCTGGACATAATCATTCTGACCTTTTCATTTTCATCCTGCCACAAGAGGTGCAATGGCCTCTGGCCTGGATGCCTTCAAAAGGGGATTGGACAGATTCCTGGAGGAAAAGTCCATCCCAGGTTACAAACCATGATGGAGATATGTATAATTTCCAGGCTTAAAACCAGGGTACTTCAAGGGCCAGATGCAGGGGAGTGGTATCAGGAGACAGATATCTAGTCTCATGCGCTCCCAAATGCATCTGGTGGGGCCACTGTGAGATACAGGAAGCTGGATTGGATGGGCCTTTGGCCTGATCCAGCATGGTTCTTCTTAGGTTCTTATGATTATTCCATACACATGTGTCTAGCAAATGACTATGCATTTACACAGAAACCATTTTATGAATCTGTTAAATATCATGTTACAGACAGTATGTCAAAAACTACATTACTTGACAGTTCTCTCCATTTCTCTTTTGACCCATTTCTTGTTCTCAGGCTTTCCTTTTATCCATTCCATCAACTTTTCCCACTCCTTCAAAATTCTATTTTAAGTTATATTTTATGTCTGACTGTCCAAACTAACCAGGTATTTATAAATGGCTCCTGCTCCAATCTTTTTCTCTGCATATTTTATATACTGTACAATAATTCCCATTGCTTATCTTCACCTACCATTAAAGACTGGAACGTTTGATTGTATCTCCTTTTCATACTTTCTACTACCAGCCACTTCTGAGTAATGTAATCCATTTACTGCAGGTAAACTACTGGCGATTTGGGGTGGGAAAAGGAGGTCTCTAATTAAGAGGAAATCTGTCCCTTGTTGAGTATCATCCACTGGCCCTAAGGGGTGTCAGTCATTAAAGAATTCCCCCTTTTGTCCTGCAGCAGATGACCCCTGGGTCAGATGAGCTGTGAGATAAAGGGAGGGAAATATCCCCATCATCTTTCTACCAATTTGGGTCCTCACTCTGTGGACCTGGGGGTGGAGAGTGGCCAGCCCTACTAGAGCATCCTCTGCCCCCCCCCCCCCCAGTGAGGAGGCCACCATGTGACAAAATGTTGGTCAGGCTACCAAGCTACAAAATTCAGCGAAGGGGCTGTTCTCTTTTGCTGTCTTGTCACTTGCCCACCCCTCCGCCTTGGCCACGGCCACCAGGGCTTCCTGTGCCTTGGGAAAAAAGGCCGACCCCTTTCTGATGGGCAGGTGGGTGTAAGGAGAGAGCAAAGAAGGAGGAAGAGCAAAAGAGTGCGCCCTCTGAACAGACTAAAGAAAAAAATAAATAGGAGGAAGCCAAATATCAAGTAATAGAAAGAGATCCTGAGGGAGCAGTAGGGTGGCAGGAAAGAACATAATTAGTAGAGGAGGCGTTTTGGGTAGAGAAGAGCGAAGGAGAGGAGGAGTGTGCGCAGGAAGAAAGAGAGGCACGAGAGGGGGCTAGCTGGCGGGGAGTGAAAGAAGCACGCGGGGAAAATCCATTAGGAGGAGAAAAAGAGCGGTTAGGGAAAGACGTTGAGGGAGAAGGGAGAAGGAGGAAGGATACGAAGTCCGGGTTGGTGATGATTGGACTTGGTCGGTAGAAGTGAGACCGGTGAGATGGCCGGAAAATACCCTGAGGGTGAGGGGTCACGGACGCTTGCTGAACAGGGCGAATCCAGCGGCGCAGTGGGCTTGCCACCCCTGTTGCGGCAGCCAATGTTGCGGTCAGGGGTCGCCACAGTAAAAGGGACCACCCTGAGCGATACAGTGGGGCAAGTGGTTAATACGCTGGCAGCCGGCCTAATGGCCACCCCTTCCCTTGCACCTCCCATGCTCCTTCCTGACTCCACCAGGTGCAGCTTCTGAGCACACACCGCCCACGATAAGTTCTCTCTGCTCTCTCGTTCCAGAACCACCATTGGCGAGCAGCTGGTGCCTCTGCCTTCAGGAGGAGGAGGGGGCTGGGACACCCCAAGAATGGAAGCCAGGAGGTCTGCAGTACAGGGGCCCGTGGGGCCAGCTACGACAACAGCAACCAAAACACACATCCCTAGCATTGCGGGGGTCTACGTGGAAGCCACCGGCAAGACACTGAGCCTGTCTGAGGCTTCCCGAGAGCACCTGCTTCAGCCTGACCTTGCACGGGCCCTGCTGGAGGCACAGGCGGCCACGGGGGGCATCGTCGACCCTGTGAGAAAGCAGCTGGTCTCTGTGGCCGAAGCACTGGGGACGGGATTAGCGGGACTAGAAATGAAGGAGAGCCTGCTGTGTGCCGAGCGAGCCGTGACAGGCTTCCCCGACCCTTACTCCCAGGAGAAGATCTCCCTGTACCAAGCGCTCCAGAAAGAGCTGGTCCGGAGGGAGCAGGGGCTCCGTCTCCTGGAAGCCCAGATAGCCACCGGAGGCATCCTGGAGCCCGGCACGGGCCACCGTCTCCCTTTGCCAGAGGCCTGCGCGCAGGGATACCTGGATGAAGACCTTGGCAACATCCTTTCTGATCCCGAGAAAGAAGAAGCCAAGGGTCTCCTGGACCCCAACAGCCACCAGAAGGTCTCCTACACTGAGCTGATGAGAAGGTGCATCACGAGTCCAGGCACAGGCCTGCTTTTGCTGCCCCTGAAAATCTCCTTCCCTGGGCTGAGGGGGGCCGTCTGCAGCCAAGAGCTGCTGGACGCGGGCATCCTTGACCCTGCCACCTTCAAAGCCCTCCGTGCCAGGGAGCTGACCACCCAGGAGGTGGCTGAGGCAGACGCTGTCCGGCAGTATCTGTCAGGGAGCAACAGCATCGCTGGGGTGGCTATCCTGCAAACGGGAGAAAGCAGGAGCCTTTACCAGGCCATGTCCGAACACCTCCTGATGCCTGGCACAGCCGAGATCCTCTTGCAAGCTCAGGCGGCGACAGGAGGCTTGATAGACCCCACGCAGAGCCAGAGTTTCACTGCCGAGGAAGCCGTCCGGGTGGGGCTGGTGGGGCCGGAGCTGTATGAGAAGCTGTCTTTGGCAGAGAAGGCTGTGACCGGTTACAAAGACCCCTACACAGGCGAAACGCTCTCGCTCTTTCAAGCCATGGGGAAGGGTCTTGTGCCCAGGGACCCTGGCCTGTTCCTCCTGGAAGCCCAACTGGCTACCGGTGGGATCGTGGACCCCCACTCTCACCACCGGCTCCCTGTGGAGGTGGCCTGCCAGAGGGGCCACCTGGACAAAGGCACACACCGTCTCCTCTGCAATCCCACGGCTGACACCCGGGGCTTCTCAGAGCCTAATTCCCAGCAGAACCTGTCCTATAAGGAGCTGCTCTTGAGGTGCGTTGCTGACCCAGACACTGGGCTGTCCCTGCTGCCTCTCTCTGGGGAACCCGGGAAGGAGCACCCCTTCATCGGCCAGAGGACCCAGCATGTGCTGAAGAGCACCAAGGTGCCCAAGCCCTGCGGCCAACTCAAGGGGCAGCCCGTGTCCCTCTGGAGTCTGCTCTTCTCCAACTACGTGACCAGGGAGCAGCGACGGGCTCTCACCCAGCAGTTCAGCTCCGGCAGCCTTTCCACTCAGGAACTGGCAGACCGGGTCACTCACTTGGTTCAGCAGGGCTCCGCCAACTCCAGAGTCACCTTTGAAGGTCTGAGGGACAAGGTGACCCCTGCCCAGCTCCTGAGCTCGGACATCATCAGCAAAGATGTGTTTGAGAAGCTAACACATGGGGAAACTTTGGCCCAAGAGGTCCTTGGCGTGGGCGCTGTGAAGAGGTACCTGGAAGGTACCGGCAGCATCGCTGGGCTTCTTCTGCCGGACTCCCAGGAGAAGATCAGCATCTACCGAGCCAAGAGGCAAGGCCTGCTGCGTCCAGGAACGTCCCTCATCCTCCTGGAGGCCCAGGCCGCCACAGGGTACATCATCGACCCCGCTGCCAACAAGAGGTACACGGTGGACGAGGCCCTGCGTGCCAACGTCATTGGGCCCGAGGTGTACGACAAGCTGCTGGCGGCCGAGAAGGCAGTCACGGGCTATAAGGACCCTTACACAGGGAGCAAAATCTCCCTCTTCCAAGCCATGAAGAAAGATCTCATTGTCAAGGAGCACGCCATCCGCCTCCTGGAAGCCCAGATTGCTACTGGGGGCATCATCGATCCTGTCAACAGTCACCGCCTGCCGGTGGAGGCCGCCTACAAGCGGGGTTACTTTGACCGGAAGATGAACCTGATCCTTTCTGACCCCAGTGATGACACCAAGGGCTTCTTTGACCCAAACACCCACGAGAACCTCAGCTACCTGCAGCTGAAAGAGAAGTGCCTGACGGAGCCTTCCACCGGCCTCTGCCTCCTGCCCCTCAACAGCCGGAAACGCCTCCTCCTCATCGACGATGCCACCAGGGAAGCCTTCCGGAGCTCCTGGCTCTCCGTCAAGTATGGCCGTTTCCAAGGCCAGAGGGTCTCGGTGTGGACCTTACTGAACTCGGAGTACTTCAGCGAGGGAAAGAGACGGGAAATACTCAACCGCTACTCCCTGCGTGCAATCACCCTCCAGCAAATCCGCCTCCTTTTGGAAGAGGAGATGAAGAAATGGGCGCGCATCACCTTCCCAGCCATCAGGGGCTGCGTCACTGCCCACCACTTGATGGAGACGGGCATCATCGACCGGGATCTCTTTGAGAAGCTGCTGGAGGGCGCTGTGAGCCCAGAGGAGGTGCTGCGCCTGGACTCGGTCAGGAAATATCTCTGCGGCACAGGCAGCATTGGGGGAATCGTGCTGCAGCCCTCTCGCCAGAGAGTGAGCCTCTATGAAGCCATGAAGAGGAATATTGTGGGTCCAGGAGTGGCCTTGCCACTACTCGAGGCCCAAGCTGCCACAGGCTTCCTCATTGACCCAGTGAACAACCAGAAACTCGGCGTCGAGGAGGCTGTGAGGGGAGGCGTTGTTGGTCCAGACGTCTACGAGAAGCTACGCTGGGCAGAAGCAGCTGTCACGGGCTACCCTGACCCCTTCACGGGCAAGACAATCTCCCTCTTCCAAGCCCTGAAGAAGGGCCTTGTGCCTGAACAACAAGCCTTGCCACTGCTGGAGGCCCAGCTGTCAACCGGAGGGGTCATGGACCCACTCAGCGGCCACTACGTCCCCGTCGAGTTTGCCCAGAAGAAAGGTTACCTCGATGAGTCCACGCACGCAGCACTCTCCAACCCCAGCAAAGACACCAAGGCATTCAGGGCTCCTGGCCAGGAGGAGAAGGTCACCTACAGCCAGTTGATCCATCAGTGTGAGAAAGACGAGGCCACTGGCTTTCACCTGCTGCCTCTCTCGGAAGCAGCTCCTCCCGCCTACACAGATGAGCAAGTGGAGCAGTGCTTCCGGGAGACCCTTCTGGAGGACAGAGGCACCTCCCTCTGGGACCTCCTCAGCTCCGGCTACTTCACCGAGGAGCAGCGGAGAGAATTACGGGAGAAGTTTCAGTCGCGGTCCATTTCCCTTCAGCAGCTGGTCTCCTACGTCCAGGGACTTGTGAAGGACTTTGAAATGAAGGCCCAGACCCAGGTCACCCTCCGGGGCTTGCGGGGAGAAGTGCCCGCTGTCTGGCTTCTGGATACTGGCATCATTTCAGAAGAGACCTTTGCGGATCTGGCTCAAGGCCGGAGGACAGCCCGGGAAGTCTCTGAGATGGCCAGTGTGAAGAAATACTTGCACGGTACTGGGAGCATTGCTGGAGTCTTCCTTCAGGATTCCAAGGAGAAAATGAGCCTTTACCAGGCCATGCAAAAGGGCTTCCTTCTGCCAGGCACCGGGGCAAGGCTACTGGAAGCTCAGGCAGCTACAGGTTCCATCATAGACCCAGCAACCAACCAGAGGGTAGGCGTGGAGGAGGCCGTCAAAGCGGGCCTGGTTGGCGAAGAGCTCACTGGGCAGCTGCTGCAGGCAGAGAAAGCCCTGACGGGCTACCCAGACCCCTGCTCTGGAAAGCCCATCTCGGTGTGCCAAGCCATCAGGAAGGAACTTGTCCCTGGCCACGTGGGCATCCCTTGGCTGGAGGCCCAGTTGGCCACCGGCGGGGTTGTTGATCCTGTCCACCACCACCACCTTCCTCTCCAGGCTGCCTACCAACACGGCTTCTATGACAGAGACATGCACGAGGCCCTTTCTCAGCCCAGCGAGGAGACCTGTGTCTTCTTGGACCCGAATACGCAGGAGAGTCTGACCTACCAGCAGCTGAAGGACAGGTGCTTCCAGGACCCTGCGACCGGCCTCCTGCTGCTCCCACTCTCCAAAGATGCAGCCTTCTATGGGGATCAGCACACCATGGAGGCGATGAAATCTGTTGCTGTCTGTGTCAGCGTTGGCCGATTTAAAGGTCAAGAGGTTTCCCTCTGGGACTTGCTCAACTCTGAGTATGTCACCAAAGCCCAGAGGAGGGAGCTGCTGCTCACTTACCAAGCCAAGAAGGCGGAAGCCCTTCAGGAGATGATGGCAGCCCTCACCCAGATCATGGAAGAGACCGAGCAGCAGGGAAGGAGGTTTGCCTTCAAGGGGTTGCGCAAGCAGGTCTCAGCCACAGACCTCTTCCAGTCTCAGCTGATAGACAAGGGGACTCTGGACGACCTGAAGCAGGGGAAGAAAACGGTCCAGGACGTCACCCAGATGGAGTCTGTCCGGCAGTACCTGGAGGGCAGTAACTTCATTGCTGGGGTCCTTCTGCAGCCAAACTGTAAGAGGATGAGCATCTACCAGGCCATGAGGCAAGGCCTGCTCAGGCCGGGAGCAGCTCTAGTGCTACTGGAGGCCCAGGCAGCCACGGGCTTCCTCCTCGACCCTGTCGGGAACAAGAGGTTGTCAGTAGATGAGGCCGTGGCCGTGGGGCTGGTCGGGAGAGAAGTCTATGAGAAGTTGCTGAGTGCAGAGAAGGCTGTGACCGGATACACACACCCCTACACCAAAAGAAAGATCTCCCTCTTTGAAGCCATGAAGGAGGACCTCATTGTGAAAAGCCACGGTGTCCGCCTCCTGGAGGCCCAGGTGGCCACAGGGGGCATCATTGACCCTGTCCACAGTCACCGCATCCCCGTGGAGGTGGCTTACAAGCGGGGCTACTTTGATGAAGAGCTGAACCAAACCCTTGTAGACCCTAGTGATGACACCAAGGGGTTCTTTGACCCCAACACCCACGAGAACCTCACCTACTTGCAGCTTCTGGAACGATGTGTCCAGGACCCCGAGACCGGGCTGTACATGCTGCAGATCGTCAGAAGAGGGGGGAGGTACTTCTACATTGACGAGGCCACCAAGCAGTTTCTGAAAGCACAACCTATGCAGATGCATGTAGGCAGGTACAGGGGCCAAGCTGTCTCCATGTGGGACCTCCTTTGCTCCCCATATATCCAAGAACAGGAACGGAAAGACCTGGTGAGCAAGTATAAGGGTGGGGGCCTGACGCTGGAGCAGCTTGGCAGAGCCATCTGCACTGCTGTCGAGCAGACTGAGCAGCAAGCTCAAGCATTCCAGCTGAAAGGACCAAGAGGGCAGGTCTCGGCTGCAGATCTCTTCAACGCTGAGATCATCGACAAGAAGACCCTGGATGGTCTCCATCGAGGGCCAGGTGCCCTCCAGCAGCTGGCCCAGGAGGCCTCTGTGAGAAGGTTCCTGGAGGGAACAGGCTGCATTGCAGGGGTCCTGGCTGAAGGACAGAAGATGACAGTCAGTGGGGCCATGGAGAGAGGGCTTCTCTCACCAGAACATGGCCTGATGTTGCTGGAAGCCCAGGCAGCCACTGGGTTCCTCACCGACCCGACAGCAAAGAAGACATTCTCTGTTGACCAGGCGGTCTCTTCGAGGCTTGTGGATGAAGATGTTCAGGCAAAGCTTCGTCTTGCAGAGAAAGCTGTGACTGGGTACACGGATCCCACCACAGGGGAGAAAGTGTCTCTCTACCAGGCCATGAAGAGAAACATCATAGAGAAAGAACTTGCCCTCCGGCTTCTGGAGGCCCAGATGGCCACCGGCGGCATCATGGATCCCTTCTATGGCCATCGCATCCCCGTGGAGGTAGCCTACAAGAGGGGCCATTTGGATGACAGCACCTTCCTCTGGGTTTCTGATGCCGACTCGTCTTATAAAGGATTTGTGGACCCCAACACGCGGGAAAGGATCACCTATGCGCAGCTCCTGGAGAGATGTGTCAAAGATGCTGACTCAGGGATGTACCTCCTGCCCTTGCTGGACAAGAGTGAGTATTTCTATGTGGACAAGGTCACAAAAAACATCCTTTCCTCCACCAAAATAAATGTTACCCATGGGAAATTCAGGGGACAAACGGTCTCTCTTTGGGAGCTTCTCTCCTCAGACTACATTAATGAAGAGAAGAGGAAAGAGCTCATTCAGAAATACAAACAAGGACCTTCAGCAGTTCTGCAGCACATCATCAATGAGGTTCTGAGCATGGTGAAAGAAAAAGAACAGACCCAGAGGGAAGTCTGGTTCCAAGGGCTCCGAAAGCAAGTGACAGCCTCAGAACTGCTGAAAGCAGAGATCATCAGTAGAGATACAATGGAGGACCTGAAGGAGGGAAAGCAGACAGCACAACACATCGCCATGATGGACTCCGTAAGGAGGTACTTGGAAGGCACCGGCTGCATTGCCGGTGTGGTGGTGCCCACCAGGGCGGACCCTACCAAGACAGAGAAGATGACCATCTACCAGGCCATGTGGAAAGATATCCTCCGGCCGGGCACGGCCTTGGTGCTGCTTGAAGCACAAGCCGCCACTGGCTTCATGATTGACCCACTGAAAAATTCAAAGCTTTCTGTGAGAGAAGCCATATCTGCAGGGGTGGTGGGAGGAGAAATACAGAACAAGCTACGGGCTGCAGAGAAAGCAGTCACTGGGTACACTGATCCATACAACGGGGAAAATATTTCACTTTTCCAAGCCATGAAGAAAGGGCTGATCCTCAAAGAACATGGCATCCGCCTGCTGGAGGCACAGGTCGCGACCGGAGGCGTCAT
>JAHTLZ010000028.1:227070-251769 GCA_023846285.1 Phrynocephalus versicolor | reverse complement strand
AGCAGCGACACTGCATTGCGCAGGGAAGCTGCATCCTCGCCATCATCATACTATGATCTCCTGCAGCACACGTTACGCCAGGAGAAGATTGATGTGACCATCCGTGAGATCCATGGAGAGAGGGCCTCTGTGTGGGATCCCTTCTTCTCTAGGTGTGTTTCTCATATTACAAAAGAAGAGATCCTGCATCGACAGGGGTGTCCAACCGTGAGTGTGAAAGAAAATATCCAGAGCATTACCACCCTTATTGCAGATGCTGAAAGCCCCAGCCAGGCACCCACCAGCACTGGGGAGGTTCCTGAGGGAAACCTCACATCAACAGGAACATCTGCCTCTTTTCAGAAGGAAGAGCATGCTTTGAAATCCAAACGAGTCGACACCTCTGCAGGTGGCTTTCATGAGCAGCATGACTCCCTGTGGGATCTCCTCCATTCTCATTACATTCTGGAGGAGAAAAGGAATGAGCTCCTGCATCTGTTCCAATCGGGCAAACTCACACTTGACCAAGTTCAAGCAGAAGTCACCACCACCATTGAGGAAACACTGAACAAGGAAGCCAAGCACCCATCTCAGGATGACCTGCCCCCAGGCCACGGTGAAGAGACCTTGCAGAAGCACACCATGCGATTCCGAGGCCAGGACGTCTCCCTCTGGGATCTCCTCTTCTCCAAGGACATTTCCAAGAGCCAACAGGAAGACCTTCGGGCCAAATACAGGGATGGCAGAGTGACACCTGAGGAGCTCAGGCAAACTCTTTCTGCCCTGCTAATAGACCCCACCACCAGGCAGCACCAGAATCTCACAACCCCTGGTACATCTAAACCTGATGTTGCTGCTGCTGCTGCTGCTGCTGCTGCACATGAAAAGGAGGAGGAGGAGGAGGAGGAATTGGAGAGGGAGACAGTGCCCCTGGAAGGCAAGAAGGAGGAGGCTCTGAAATCCCGGCTGGTCAAGGTGGCAGCAGGTGAGTTCCATGGGCAGAAGGTTTCCGTCTGGGACCTGCTCCACTCCAAGTACATCCCCAAAGAGAAGCGGAAGGAGCTCCTGCAGCTCTATTGGTCCGGCATCCTCACCACGGACCAAATGGCAACCGTGGTCACCACCATCGTCAACAGGACGGAGGAAGAGGAGGAGGTGAAGGCTAGTGAGCTGAGTTATGCTGAGAGCCCTACGAAGGAGGTGGGATCATCCGGAAATTGTCCGCCTTCTTGCCCACCTAGATCCATCTCCTTGGAAGAGACATTACGTTCGGAGATTATCACGGTACCTGTTGGCGATCTCCAAGGACAGAAGGTGTCCTGTTGGGAGCTCCTCTCTTCCAAATCTATCCCAGAAGAGAAGAAGCAGGAACTGCTGAGCCAGTTTAAAGCACAAGCGCTCTCTCCTCGGGACCTGGCTCTCCGTCTCAGCCACCTCCTGCCAGAAGCAGGGAGGCAGGCGAGAGGCCACCCAGTGAGCGGAGGAGGAGACGGCTGCTGGGCCAAGGAGGGCCGAGGAGAGGCCTCGGAAGACTCCCGTGCCCAGCAGCTGCAGCTGAAGCAATCCTTACGGACCACCCTGGTCCCCGTGGCGGTGGGGGAGTACAAGGGACAAGATGTGTGTGTGCTGGACCTTCTCTTTTCTAAATACGTCCCTCAGGACAAACGACAGGAGCTCCTGGAGCTCTACAGAGCTGGGACCTTACCTGTCCACACCATGGTCACAACCCTCACGACTCTGATCGAAGAGGCAGAAAGGAAAGGTGGCAAGTCCGGCAAGAAGAAGAAAATGTCCTGCATGAAGGGGGCACTCTGTTGGAAGGATCGAGGGGACCATCCCTAAGCGCCAGAGCCTCTCTGCCGGCCCCGAGGAAGTGGTTGCTGTCTCCGTCACCAGTACCTGCTAGCTTCCAGGAAGGAGTACCAAGAAGAGGCTCCAGGCTGGCTGGGTTTGCCTCCGGGAACTGAAACCGTTTCTTCGTGGTCTCCTTCTGAGACAGTTCCTAAACCCGGTGCTGGTGCTCCTTGGCCCAAGAGACTCTTGTGCCAGGTCTCTTGAGTGCGCGCACACGTGCGCACACACATGCATTCAAGTGGCATCCGTCTGCCCACCCCAGTCATCTCGGAACCTGCTAGACCTACTCTGGTGGCCACCCTATGGAAAGGGTCTGTCTCTGCTGGCAATCAACACCCCCACTCTCCCACCTGCCCAATAAATGTTCTGGTTGTGCTGAAGTGTTTTCTGGGTCTGTGCAGATCTGTCCACCACCTCTAGACTTGGAAGCCATGGATCAAAAGGCTTCCCTCTCTTCTCCTTTCCTGGCACAGTCCTTGTTTCAGGCTCAAGGCCTCCCAGGGTTGAAGGAGCAGTAGCCGTCGAACGGATCACCCCACCACCTCGTGGCTCACACAATGAAAGCAGATGGAACTTTGCAGATGTTCGTCTGAGTCAGGAAGGCAAACCCCTCGAGACATGCCCCGACAGGTGATCACAAAAGAAGGAGGGCACCTCAGAGGCATCCCCACCCCCTTGCCTCTGAGGTGCCCTCCTTCTTTTGGGATCACCTGTCTTGCCTCAGGGGGCAGGACTGCCAATGGAGACTGGTGGTGTGTGTGTGCTACTGTCAGGGTGGCTCTCCCCAGAGTAGCAGCACGAAGTCCACTGGAGTCCCCATACTGTCTTTTAATTGGGTAAGCGGGCTTGGATCTTTTTTAATGAGAACATTGGAGAGGGAGAGGGAGAGAGGGGGGGAGAGCCTGTGCTTAGGCCTTGCAATGGCTGAGGGTGGAGGGGGTTACTCCTAATCTGGAGGAGGAGATGGAGCCCCCAAGAGGTCTTTCTGACACCAGGGCATGAAGGTGGGCCTGGGAAGCACACGGGAGGGAGGGGGGGCAGCCACGGGGCCGGAGAGCAAGCCTGCGCTCCGGATGACGTTTATCAGATAGATATCCCAGCAGCTGCACTGATTATGTCCAGCCCTTGGCAAGGGGAGCCCCATGGCGACCCCCTTCCAGCTGTGGGTGTCTTCCCCTGGGTCTCCGTGGGGCCCCATCTCCTCCTCCAGATTAGGAGTAACCCCCTCCACCCTCAGCCATTGCAAGGCCTAAGCACAGGCTCTCCCCCTCCCTCTCTCCCTCTCCCTCTCCAATGTTCTCATTAAAAAAGATCCAAGGCCGCTTACCCAATTAAAAGACAGTATGTAAATAAACAAGTATGTATACAAATACTGAAAAGGACCAAACTACACAAAAGGTGCCCCTAAAAGCCATGTGGGAAGGCAGTCCCATTCTTTTGGAACTGGCCACTGGTGGGGGAAGCACAGCTGGAGAGCTCAGCAGTTTGAGCTGGGAGTTCGACCCCCCCCCCCCACTTCCCTGAGAGGGGCTGCTGGACTCTGTGATCCAGAGGGTCCTTTCCAGTTCTGCCCTGGTAAGATGATGGGGGGGGGGGGTGAACGATGGGGCCAGCCTGGCCCTTTTTCATGCCCCCCCCCCACATCAAACAAACCTGTGAGGGTGGTGGGTGGAGAGCAATTATTTATAATTGTTGGTTATGGTCCTTTTAAATAGTTGGTACCCCACCTCACCCCCAATTTACCAGTTTCTTAGCTGCCCAGGGTTCCCACAGGGAAAGTCCATGCGGTCAATAAATTAAGTATAAAACAAATCAGTAAATAAACAAACAAATAAGGTTTCTCCAGGTGGTCTCAACAATGTGGCCACACAGCCCAGACGCCAAGCCCTCAAGGGCCGCTGTGTTTGCTGCGCTCAGGATCCGGGGTCCGGGCGCCTCTTGAGCCGCTTCTTCTCCTGGGGGGGGCATCCCCTGCGCAGGGGGGGTGTGCCTGGCCTGGGCTGGCGGGCTTCCAGGCGAAGGGGGGCGGGCGAGAACTTCCCTTGGAGGCCTGCCACGCGGCACCCGCGGGGAGGGGGGGTCTGGCGAACTCTTCTCCTGCTTCTCGACCTCGATGCGGACTCCCGTTCCGCGGGGTGAGGGGGGAGGGGCCGCCGCCAGCAGAGCTCCCCCCCCACACACACACACACCCTCGATCGGCCGGTGGCCTCCACCAGGGGGCGGAAGAGCCCAAGGAAGCGGGCCGGGCCAGAGAGGGATCCGGAGTCACTCCGGCGCGGAACTCTGGCTTGGGCTGGTGTTCCCGCCCCTGCCGGTCGTTCTCTCTTTCTTTCTCCCGGGAGGAGGCTCGTGAGAGCTACGCCGTGACTCCCATCTCCCGGACACGCCGCCTCTCCTCTGGCAGACCGGAGGCACGGCCCCTCACTCTGCTCGGGGATCGCCACGGCCCTCCGTGGCCGGAGCAGAACGGGCAAGCGGAAGCGAAGCGAGACCGAACAAGGCCAGGTGCCGCTGCCGGAACCGGTTGAGCAGCCCGGCCCCATTCCCTGGCCGTTGGCCTTGCTCGCTGGGGGCCCGCGGGAATCCTAGTCCAAAATACGCGGGGCTCCTCTGAAGGCTGCTTTTGGTTATGGGATTTGTAGTAGCCCCAAACACCTGAAGCGAGTCCAGTTGGAGAAGTAAACCGGGTAAGCCCAGGAAACGTTCTCCAGAGCCGGAAGAAAATGCCCGCTCCCGCCCCTCAAACCTACGCGCGATCCCCTGGCCTTTTCCGAGCGCCGTGCACCCCCCCCCCTTCCATGAGCTGCGAATGCAGGCTACCCGGCCAGCCCAGGAAGGAAGAAGCAAGACACCAAGAATGTTGGGTTAAAGAGGGCCGCCGCTTTCTTAAATCTTAGCTATAACGTGAAAGATAACTTTCTCTTAGCAAGGCAGGGGACCTGAAGCCGTGCAAGAGGCTAAAAAGGCAAGAGCTCATGTGTATCTCCATTTCTTGCCCTTTATTATTATACAGTATTCCACTTTTCTATGCCAGGACTCAGAGCGGCTGCCAGGACAGCCGGGTTCTTTCCATCCAGGAGTGGCCGGACGGCTTGGCGCCCTGTCGCCCGTGCGGACCTCCTGCTCGCCCGCCTCCTCCTGCCTTTCGCGGGTCACCGTCTCTCCTTTAAGGGGGAGCCAGAAGCTCGCGCCCAGCTCGCCCGCCCTCCCTGGGGCTTCCGACCTGGTCCTCCGAGTCCTGCTGCCTGGCGCGACCGAGGACCAGCCGGCGACCCCCGTCCCCTCTTTTCCCCTCGCCCGCCCTCCACATTTCGCGAGGCCTGGCTTCGACGGGGCTGGGGCGGGGTCTCCTTTCCCTTTCCCCAGCACACGCCCCGAAGATGCCTTTCCTGTGGCCGCCCCAGGCGGGGCCGAGCGCGGCGGTCTCTTCTCTTCAGGCCAGCGAGGAACCCTTCTCGCCTCTGGGAACCCTGGAGGGTTTGCGGGTGGGGGGAGAGGGGGCGCGCCAAGAGCAGAGTCCTCCCTGCCCCCGTGCCTGGCTGCAGAGGGGGGGGGGGCGAGGAGCTGGGGGGGGGAGCTCAAGGCCTTTCCCCCGCTTGCTCCGCGTGCAGGAAGAGCCAGGCACGATCCGCGCGCAGGAAGGAGGGCAAGGCAAGCGGCTGAAAGGAGGGTCCCACGAACGGAGCCTTGCCTTTCCCCCCCTCCCCGGGCACCCACGGAAGGCCAAGGGGCCAGGAGGGAAGGCTTCTCTCCTTTGCCTGGAAGAGACCCCCATGGCCCACTGAGCGGAGGGGCGACGCCCCAAAGAAGGGCCACCGAGCCTTCCGGAGCATCTTGCCCCGCCAGGCAGCTGGGCTGGGCTGGTGTGTCATCTCTCTCTGGGAGGGGGGGGCGGGGGGGGAGAAGACTTAAAGGCCGTGGCAGCAGCTGGGATGAGCACTCAGAGGAGGCAGCAGGAGCAGCAGCAGGAGCAGCAGCAGGAGGAAGAGGAGGAGGAGGAAAGCAGAACCCACCCACTCGGTCAAGTCTGCAGGTAGGGAGGGTGTGACTGGGGGGAGGCAGCAAGAGGGCCCCAGGCCAGCACCCCCTGCACATACACACACGTGGGGGCGGGGGAGAGCAAGCATGGGACAGGATACTCCCAGCACCCCCAGGTGGCTCAACTGGCAGCTCCCTTCCCTCCCCCCCCAGATCCCAGCCTCTGCCACTTCCCTTGGGGGTGGGGGAAAGGGGGGCGTGCCTGCAGTCTTGGAGCAGCTGAAGGCCCACACGGGGTGCAACTTGTGGGTTCCACCTGGAGAGTGGAACTCGCCTTTCAGCTTGACAACATTTTCCAGGCAGTTTTTTTGGGTGGTGGTGGGGGGAGTGTCAAAAGCAGAAAGGTCTCTGGGTTTGTGGGCAGGGGGTGGCAAGCACTGCCCTCCCTCTGCTTCCTGCCCACTTACAGTCACCATTTGGAGGCCAGAGGGCCCTGCTTCACGGCGGTAGCTGTGCCCCCACACCCTGCCCTCCCTGGCCCCGTTTCTTCCTGAAGTGACCCCTGAGAGGAACCCCCAAAGGGAATCCATGGCAGGTCCACCGCTTGGCTCCTCTGATCCCTGGCACAGGAGAGGTGGGCAGCCATGACGAGGGGTGAGGCAGTGGCGCACACCGTGCCCCTTTCCTGGCCCAAAGGAGACTCCACCAGTGGCAGCACCTGACCCGGCGGCCAGACAAAGTGCCCCAGCCCCACTGAGGCTCAGCTGGGCGGCCTCTGAGCCTCCATGCCCTCCCTCTCTCCCTCCCTCTGCAAACCTCCAGTGCCTGCAGCCTCGCTGGTCCAAAAGGGCACCGGGGGGGGGGAGGGGGGAAGGCTGGCAAGGTTTGGGCTCCCAAGCAGGGACGACCCCACCGGGCCCTGGACGGGTCCTTCCCCGGCAGGTGCTCGGATCAGTCAGGTGGCCCCTCCCTGTCTGCAGGATGTGGGCACCTGGCTGTCTTCCTCTGCGCCCTGCAATTAGCCTGCCACGGAATGCACGTGGCCTCCTCACAGCCCTCCAGCCATGGGCGGGCATCCTGTTCCCTCGTCCTCTCTCTCCAAAGCATCCCTGGCCACACGTTTGCCCACAACTCCCCAGCTAAACAGCAGGAGGCCCAACTGGACAGTGCTTGGGAATTTCCTGGAGGGGGGAGGTGGTTTGTGTGTTGAGTGGGCATAGCCCTTGACAGAAGGTGCACTCAGGTGTCCCTTCCAGGCTGTCCCAAAGCAGCCCTTGGCACCCCCACCCCACCCCATCCCCTGGATGGGGTGGGGGGAGAGAGAGAGGTGGCCTCCCCTCTGCTCTGCACCAGGAGATGAGCAACCTTAGGAACAAGGAGCAGGCGCCAGGTCTTCTTGCAGTGTTGCTGCCTCCCTGCTCCATCTGCCTGCAACATGCAAGGAGAGCCTGAAACCAGGGGAGACCCCGGGTGGACTGTGTCTCGCCAGGCCCTTCATTAGCAGAGGGAACAGCTAGAGAACTCCAGACAGTCTCCCAGCAAGGCCCTTCTGTCTCTGTGG
Organism: Phrynocephalus versicolor; assembly: GCA_023846285.1. Lineage (NCBI taxonomy): Eukaryota > Metazoa > Chordata > Lepidosauria > Squamata > Agamidae > Phrynocephalus > Phrynocephalus versicolor. The sequence continues at coordinate 244,397 of JAHTLZ010000028.1, read as the reverse complement.
CTGTGTTGGGGGGAGCGGGGGGGGGCTGCTCTTCCAACTATGTCCACATCTGTGGGCAGAGACAGCCCTGCCCCCCCCCCCCGGGCCTTCTCTCTGTGGATGCGTTGTCACCAAGTGACCCTGGAGTGGCTTGCAGGGGCCTTTTTTCCTGGGGGAAGCAAGAGGAAGGCTGAACGAGTGGGCTGCCCTCGCTCTGAGGTGGCCTCATCCAGCCCGGCTCCCGTTAGCTCCCCTTGGAGCACCAGCTCCCCAAACAAGCAGCCCCGATGATGCCCCTTTGGGCCAGTTCTTCCCTGCCTAAACTGAGCTCGTCATACCCCACGAGACCAGACCAGGAGGCAATTAGGAGAAGGAAAACAACAGCAAGGCATGAGTCTTCCAGCTGAGAGGCCCTTGGCCGGCTGAGCGCAAACAGGTTTCTCCGCTGGGGGCAAAGGAGGGCTCACCTGCGTGCGCAGGGCTGTGGCTGTCAACAGAGAGCCTTCCTCCCCCTCCCTCTCCCCCCTCCTCCTGCCCTGGGGCTAGCAGCTCCGCTTCGCTGGCCTCCAGTGGGGCGTTGTTGTCTTCCAAAGGTGAGGAAGTGACTCCAGGAAGACTTTCCAGGGCGAGAAAATCCTTGCGGCTCCCCGCTCCACTCATATTGACTTGTGACATCCACCCAGAATGGGCACCGTCCCCAGCTGAGGTCACAGGTGGCACCCAGAAGGGCATGCAATGGCATTGACTGGCCTGGGCATGTGTGGGCTCCTGCCTACAGAGAGGAACAGGGTCTGGCTCTCCCCTGCACCACCCACCCACCCCCACCTCTGGCTGGGCATTGCCAGCTATACTCTTGCCTGACCCCACCTTTCTGTCTCAAAAATACCTTCTTTTTTAGAGCAATATTGGCCTTAAACAGAAATTCTGGACTTTGAAGTCAGCTTTTTTTATATGTCATATTTTATGTGTCATAGCTGTTTTTAAATCAATGTGGAATGTTTTAAGTGAGTTGAATATAGTAACCGTGAAATTTCGTTGTTCCTGCAAGGGGGCAATGACAATAAAGATGCCTATCCTCTCCTCTCCTTCCTCCCTCCCTTCAGAGAGTCATTTGCTGGCCCAGCGCCTTGTTCTGCAGGCCCTTCTGCTTGAGCCATGCCACAGGACCAGCCCTTTGCTACCAAAGGCACAGAGGAAGCCCCGATCATGCAGCTCCGCGAGGAAGCTCACTGGCCCTTCGCTACAGCCACAGAGCTGAGCCAGGAGCAGGTCATTGCGGGCGTCCTGAAAGAGCCTGGCCCCGAGCGGCTGAACATCTGGCAGGCCATGCAGAGGGGCCTCCTGACCCACGGGACAGGGCTGGCCCTGCTGGAGCACCAGGCCGCCTCGGGCTACATCGTGGACCTGGCCCACAACCGGATGCTCTCCGTGAGGGATGCCAAGAATGCTGGCCTGCTGGACCGAGAACATTTCAACACGCTCCTTGTTGCAGAGAAGGCGGTGACTGGCTACACAGACCCCTTCTCGGGGAACAAGATCTCCCTCTTCCAGGCCATGAAGAGGGGCCTTATCCTCAAAGACCACGGCATCCGGCTGCTGGAGGCCCAGGTGGCCACGGGGGGGCTTATCCACCCCATGCACAGCCACCGACTCCCTGTGGACGTCGCCTACAAGTGGGGTTACCTGGATGCAGAGATCTTCCACCTGATCTCAGACCCCGCCAACCACACCAAGCGGTGCTTTGACCCCAATGCCCGGGAGAACCTCACCTACCTGCAGCTCCTCCCTCGGTGTGTTTCAGATCCCGAGACCGGGTTGTTGATGTTCCAGGTGGTGGATAAGGGTTCCGTGCACCTGGACGAGAGCCTGCGGGAGTGCCTGAAGTCAGCCAAAACCCACATCCACGTGGGGCTCTTCCAGGGCCAAGAGGTCTCCGCATGGGACCTCCTCTTCTCCAGCTACATCCCTCACCCGAAGAGGCAGGAGCTCCTCAGGCAGTATAAAGCTGGCACCGTCACTGCCCAGGGGGTCATCCAGATTCTGACCGGCATCATCCATGAGACGGAGACTCGGCACGAGGAGAGACCGGCCCAGGGCATGACTCTGAGAGAGCGGGAGAGAGGCAAGCCCACCTCCGAGCGGGAGCAGATGGAGAAAGCCCTCAAGTCCAGGATGGTCCAGGTCTCTGTGGGAGAGTTCTGTGGGCAGACGGTCTCGGTGTGGGATGTGCTGCATTCCAAGTACATCCCGAAAGGGAAGAGGAAAGAGATCCTGAAGCTCTACAGGGATGGCATCCTCACCACCGACCAGATGGAGATGGTGGTCACGGCCATCGTGGCCAGAACAGAAGAGGAGCGAGCCAAAGGCTTGGGCCGGGGGGCCAGCAGGGACCTGGAGGAAGGTGCCAGGGTGGAGGCACAACTGCAGCAGTCCTTGCGGAAGATCCATGTTCCGGTGAGGTCCGGGGAGTTCAAAGGGCAAACTGTCCCCGTGCTGGACCTCCTCTTCTCTAAACATTTCCCTCGAGGGAAAAGGCAAGAGCTGCTGGAGCTGTACAAGACAGGAGTGCTCTGCCCAGAGCAAATGGCAGCTGCCGTCCATGGTTGCTGGGAGAAGGCAGAAGCTGGGCGGAGGTCCTTCCTGGTGAGGATCAAGCGCCGGGGCCCCGAGGGGCCCCAGAAGAAGGGAGCCAGAGCTGTGGACGCCTGTCCACCCCATGGCTCCGATGAGCTGCTCAAGACCACGCGGGTCACGCTGCCTGCAGGCGAGTTCCAGGGCCAGCAGCTGTCGGTGTGGGATCTCCTCTTCTCCCAGTACATCACCCGAGACAAGGGGGAAGCACTCCTGAGGAAATACCGAGAGGGCCGGTACACGGTGCAGGAGCTGGCCTCCATGCTCACCATTCTGGCTTCCCTGCACGACCTCTTCTACTCTCTGGAGCAAACACCGGCCAGAGGCAGCTGGCGTTCTCTCGCAGCATCCCATGAGGAAGAGCAGGAGGAGGAGGAGGAGGAGGAGGAAGAGGATGGAGACGGTGACGGCGATGAGGATGATGACGACAAAGCAAAGGACAAGGTCCTGAAGGCCAGGATGGTGGAGGTCCATGGGCGGAAGGTCTCCGTGTGGGACCTGCTGCATTCCAAGTACTTCCCAGAGAAGAAGCGGAAAGAGATCCTGAAGCTGTACAGGATTGGGATCCTCAGCACTGACCAAGTAGTGACCGTGGTCAAGGCAGTTGCCACCCGGTCAGGAAAGGAGGAGGAGGAGGAGGAGGCCAGGGCAGGCAGGCATGCCAGCCTCTCCGGCCCGAGGAGGAAGGCCGGTGGGACAGCCACGGAGATGCCGCTGCCCTCTGACTTCCCTGTGGGCAAGTTCCACAGCCAGCAGGTCCACATGTGGGACCTGCTCTTCTCCACCTCCGTCCCCGAAGCCAAGCGGCAGGACCTTCTGCTCAGGTACATGGCAGGCCTGCTCAGCAGCCAGGAAGTGGCCACCATCCTGACGGCCCTCGTCACAGAGGCCCAGCAGCCACAGAGCGCCCCACACGCCCAGGATTTTCTGCAGGCCGAAACGCCCACGGGGATATTTGGCCTGGCTGGGGCCCAGGCGCATTCTGTGCATGACCTCTTCTGCCCCCAGGAACAGGAAGGAGCCAAAGGCGGGCGGGTGATGGTCAGTGAGATCACGGTCACCACCACAGTCCTTCAGGCCCCAGAGCAGCAGCAGCAGCAGCAGCAGCAGTCCTAGACCTCCCCCCCCCCCACACACACACAGCCACCCACCGGCAGAGGGTGGGCGGGGGCAGCTGTGAGGAGTAGTGGCCCACCCATAAGAAAGCCCTGCCACCACCCACTGGGCACCTGATTCTAACTTGGACACAGCGAGGGGGGATGGCTGGAGCAGCACTTGTGCTTTTTTGCCTCTCCCCCCCCCCCACCTTCAGAGAGGAACTAGAGGCACATCCAAGCCGGGGCAGGGCCATGGGCGCCGTCATGTGCACCTACGCAGACCCATTAAAAAAGTGTTCTGCTTATATACCTCCCTGTAGCGCTTCAAGCACTCTCTGGGAGGTTTACCATTTAATTATGCAGGCTACACATTGCTCCCCCACCCCCAGCCATCTAGGTACTCATTTTACCAACCTCAGAAGGCTAGAAGGCTGAGTCAACCTTGAGCCAGTAGCTACCTGGGATTGAACCCCAGGTTGTGAGTGCAGTTTTATCTGCAGGGCAGGTGCTGAACCACTGTGCCACCCATGCCTCTCGCCAGGCTTCCCGTACCTGCCTGTAGCGCAGCGTGTGCCAGACTCATGGTGAGCAGCGTGGCCCTCCCCTGTGAACCCCCTCCCAAATTGCCTTTTGACCCTGGAGGAGGCCAGTGCCAGCCTCCTCCTCCTCCTCCTCCTCCTCCTCCTCAGGCATGAGAGGCAGTTGGCAAAGCCCTCACGGGGGGGGGGGATGATGGGGAGATGCCATCCCTCCCGCTCTCTTTATTTCCCTGGAGAAGTAACTGGATCACAAACTGTTCGGATCAGCCAAGGAGCCCCCACAGAGCAGGCAGGAGGGGCAGAGCTGACAGGGCCACCAAGAGGACAGAAGGACCCAAGTGGCCTGGAATTTGGTGGCCTCTCACTACCCATGTGCACAAGGCAGAAGGGGTGCCTGGCAGGGGCTGGGGGGCAGGCCTCTCCCCACCCCCACCCCAATCCAGGTGCCACTTCCCCTGTGTCGACGGCAGTAGCATTGAGGACGTACCTGGCAGTCGAGGAATGAAGGCAACGGCTGGAAGGCGCTCCGGGTCTCTCCTCAGCTCACAGTTTGTCCAGTTTTATTCCATGTCAATAAATGTGTTTGTGGGTCTTCTACTGGCAGACTTATCATTGGAAGTCTGGAAGGAACTGTTGCCTCTCGAGCCCTCCCTCCCTCCCTCCTTTTCTTCCTTCCTTCCTTCGTTCATTCCATCCTCTCCACCCCACCCCCCAATTGCAACCAAACCATGCAGAGGTGCCCCCTCTGCCCCCAGCTGCCAACGTTTCTTCCTTGCCCAAGACCACCCTTGGGTTCTGCCCCCTTCTAAACTCTGCAGCCTTCTACTGAACAGCATCTGCTCCAGTTCTCCCCCTTCCAGCAGACCTGGCCTCCCTCACAGGGACCTTTGAGGACCTGGGCAGGAACACGAAGGCAAGCAGTCGGTTGGGCCAGCACCCCTGGCAGCAGAGAGCACCAGAAGCTGTGGTCTGAGAGATGGACGGAGCCAACACGGTGGCCTTCCAAGGGCAGCTTCCAGGAGAGAGACCCCCTCGCCCTTTGGCCAGGGATGGTCCAAAGTGTTCTGCTTATATACCGCCCCATACCACTACAAGTGGTCTCTGGGCGGTTTACAATTTTAATTACAGTGTGCAGGCTACACATTGCCCCCCCAGCAAGCTGGGTACTCATTTTACCGACCTCGGAAGGATGGAAGGCTACCGGGGATTGAACCCAGGTCGTGAGCACAGTTTTACCTGCAGTACAGGCATTTAACCACTGCGCCACGAGGCTCATGGGGTGGGGTGGGGTGGGGGGTGGGGCTGCTGTCTCAGGACCTGCATGCTTAGTGGGATCCCAGGAAGAGGGGCCTTAGGGTTAGGGTCTCCCAGCTCCGAGCCCCAGGGAGGCACCATCTCTGGCCACCACAGGGGGCCACCACAGATGCCCAGGGTCTGGTTGGAGGGGGTGCCCAAGCAGTCGCCATGAATGGGGAAGGGAGCAAAGAGTGAGCTACAGCTTGATAGGTTGGAGGGGATGTCAGTCAATGGCACCAGAGGCTGCCATTGGGTGAGGGTGCCTGTAGACTTGAGGGAAGTTCTCTATGGCCCCCGCGGCATAAACTGGCCTGCCAAAGGGGGCTGGTGGCCTCTTCCAAGCAGGGCAAGGGGTCGCCACGACATGGGGAACTCTATTAAAGAGTCACAGCAATAGGAAGGTTGAGAACCACTGAACTATAAGAATGTTATAATATCAAAATCATAATACGGTTATCTGTTAGTAGAGAAACAATATTTAGAAACTGCAAGATAGTTACACCTGCGTTCCTCCCTGGGAGGGGGAAAGATTCAGTGGGATGTGACTTGTCCTGAAGGCATAAGAGATGAGAAAAACAGGATAAGAACAGAACTGATAGAACCTTGAGGCCACCTGGAGAAATTGTGATATGTCTACACAAAGGAGGGGACGTTAACCCCAGACAAGAATAGCATAATGGTTTAGTATACCAATTTACCCTTTGGTCATATTACTAGAAAATACTAGGTTAGTTATTATTGAAGGGTATGGATCAAGCATCTATAGCTGTTTTAGTAACCCCCAAGCATTAACAACCCTCATGTATTCAATAAACAATGTATTCCAAGCTATATCCTATATAATATAGCCACACGAAAGGCACAATTTATATATATTTAGAGGTAGTAATATCCACTGAGCACTATATTCTTATGTCACAAGAACCTTGATTCCTGCAAACAAACTTTGGTCAAGCCTTCCGGCAAAGCAGACCACTAAGAGAAAAGACTTCCGTTATAAAATTGGAAAGTCTTTGGGCAGGCACAATAAGATTCAAGGACGCTAATTATTTTTATAGCTTTGATGCCAATTTATCTTACACACAGTTAATTAACATGTAGCCAGCCGTCCAAGAAAATCTTATCTCTGTTTCTCTCTAGCCCCTTGTGAGAATGATTTAAACAACTGTCAAAGACCAAGGACACAGGCACTCTTAGCCGCCTGTGAAGGTTGGATCAAACAACAGCAATTAAAGAAAACATTTAATTGGTGTCAGGAATACAAAATAAATTGCCAAAGATGTCAATTAATGTTTGATGTATGTAACAGATGTGTATGATGTAAATTCGGACGGGCGGGGGGAAAGAAGAGTGGTTGTAAGTCTATAAAATATACTGCATTTCCTTTCTTCAGGGGACTTCTCACTTGTTTTGCATCAAGTGAGATTTCTCTGGTTGTCAACCAAATAAATCCCTTTCCTGTCTTTGAGACCCAGACTGCTCATTGCATTTTGCAGTGCCTCTGCCTGCTGGCAGTGGACCCGGCATTCCTATTCCTTTCATTATTAGAAAATACTTAGAAGACACCTGTTGGTAGGCAGAACATAAAACATATTGGTTTGGATAAAGATTAACAATGTATGTAGCAGAAATCCTATATAAGAATGATTTAATATGGCCTTCAATGAGACATAGTCTTTGGATATTAATCCTCTATGTTCTCCTTATCTTGGAAGATAAATAAATATTTCTGGATTTAGGTTATTGTGGTGTGCTTGGTGCTTTTCCCTCCCTCCTTACAGGTAGAAACCGGACCTGCCAGGAGATAATCAAACAGCATTTTTGCAACATGGCCCCATCATTAAGACTACGACCCCCCACGGCTGCCCTCCCTCTGGACCCAGGGCCTCCCTGGCTCCCTTAAGGCGCCCGGAGACACTCGGGTCCCTTGAAACGCTGCTCCGTCTGCCAAGGGGTTGGGGAAAAGGGCAGAGGAGCGCCAGGGGTGGGGTGGGGTGGGGGCTGAAGACCCTTGTCCAGGGCCCGGAGCTGGGCGTGAGGGGGGGTTCCCCCACGGCATGGAGGGCGGCTGGGCCAGCTTGGTGTGTGCGGGAGGGTGACCCAGTTTTCCTTCCGGCCAGGTGACACCAACCCCAGGCCGCCTCTGCCCCACCCAGGCCGCTTCCTGGAGTCTCCTTGGAGGTCCCAGAGAGTGAGTGAGTGAGAGAGAGAGAGGCCTCTGTGTCCTTGTTGTTCTTCTTCTTTTTCTTCCTGGGCCAAGCCAGCTTCAAAGGCGCCCTCTTCTTCGCCTCCCGGCAGAAGCTTCAGCAGCACCAGCAGGAGGAAGGTGATTAAGGCAGAGGTAGAGCCAGCTCAAGGGCCGGATCCTGGCAAGCTGCCTCCCTGAAATGAAGGCAGGCCGGTTCTGCCATTTGGCCTTGAGGGAACTGGTCACAGAAGACATTCCCGGAAGAAATTGTGCCGTGGATGTGGCTCCCATAAACACTTTGTTGACACTGGGAACCCCGAGGAAGGAGGTTGGGGGCGGGGGGAGCACAGCGGCTTGGGAATGGCCCCTCTGGTCCTCTTAAGCCAGGCATGTCCAAAGTCCGGCCCAGGGGCCAAATGCATCTGAATGGTCAGCCCCCCCACACCAAATCTGGCCCTCCTTGCCAAAAGTTTGGACACCCCTGTTTTAAGCCAAGGCAGGCCGGGCTGAGGACCCAGGAGGAGGGCTGAGCACTGCCGGGTCAAGGGACGGCCTCCGTGGGCCCTGTGTCCTGCTCGGTCCAAGACCCTGCTTTCAGCAGCCCTGCCTTTTCTATCTTTGGGATCGCTGGCCAGGGTGGCGCTGGGCCTTTGCTCTGCTACACATGCGTGCACAACTTCTGGGTATACACATCCTGCTTTCTAACGTGGTACAATGGAATCTGGCCATGGTGACGTGAGCCTTATTTACATCCCAGAAGGATGGCTATGGCTAGCGGGAGAGCTCCCTCGCTTGGCTCCCTGGTCATGCAGCTTGAGGCCAGGAGTTGGAGAGGGAGAAGAGCGTCCCTCTATCCACTTTACTCATGCCCTGCATTATTTTGTACGTCTCAATCATATCCCCCCTCAGGCGCTTTTTTACCAGACTAAAGAGCCCCAAATGTTTTAGCCTTTCCTCACAAGGGAGGTGCCCCAGCCCAGTAATCATTTTAGTTGCTCTCTTCTGCACCTTTTCCAGTTCCACTATGTCTTTTTTGAGATGTGGTGACCAGAATTGTACACAATACTTGGGGCCTTACTATTGTTTTGTATAATGGCATTATAATGTTGGCTGTTTTATTTTCAGTCCCCTTTTTGATAATCCCCAGCATGGACCTGGCCTTCTTCACAGCTGCCACACATTGAGTAGACACTTTCATGGAGCTGTCCACCAACACACCAAGATCTCTTTCCTGATCTGTCACGGATAGCTCAGAGCCCAAGGGTTGATAAAGTTTTCATTTTTGCTCCAATATGCATTACTTTACATTTAGCTACATTGAAACACATTTGCCATTTCGCAGCCCATTCCCCCACTTTGGAAAGATCCTACCTGTTCACAATCTTCTCTGGTGTTTACCAAAATAAAAGTAAATAAAATACTTTCCATGTATCTTCTCCTGCTGGGTTTTCTGAGCTGCCCTGACCCTTGGCTCAGCATCATGTTCCTCAGATATAGCAGACAGCCAGGCTAGACCATGCAATTATTACTGCCATTGGTACTGCTGCTTGAGTACTGATTTATAAAACCAAAAATGCATTGAAGATTAACATGCATTAGAATATAAGAAATGTTTCTCACAAAATGTCTGTGAAGATTCTCAGTCATCCAGGTAAGCTTAACTGGAAGTTGAGTCATGGCAACCGGACTTCTTTTCTTAAGAGAGATCAAAGCGTTTTGCTACTCTAACAAAGCTGCTTGGATGAGTAGCAAAATGTTTTGATCTCTCAAGAAAAGAAGTCCACTTGCCATGACTCACCTTTCAGATTTCTCACAAAAGGGCCCCTGCCTGGATTCTTCTGATGTAAAACACAAAAGTCCTGTATCTTGGAATTGTTTTAGATCAAAAGCGGAATATGAGCCAATGGTGCAAAAAAAAAAAAAAGGCAAATGCTGTTTTAGGATACAAGAGAAAATTGGACAACATGGTCATACATGCTTTGATTTGAATTTCTGCACTGAGGAGGGGGTTGGACTCAATGGTCTTTTAAGCCCCCACCAATGCCATGATTCTTACACTCTATAAATAATGTACAAAAATGGTCCAGAATCGATGAGGCAAGTGGGCAAATCCAGCAGGCAGGGGCCAGTCCTTAAGGATCCCTCATTCTAGTCCTGTCCAAGTTGAACGGGAACTTATGAAGGTGGGGGGGGGAACAGGAAGACCCCCCCTCCCTCCCTCCTTCCTCTCCCCCCTTCCAGTAACCTGGTGTTTTGGCTGAGACCTCCAAAGGATCTCCACCTCTCAGCCTCCAAAAGCCCTCTTGGCCAGTCTGTGCAGATCCTAGTCCTCCCACTCTCGGAGAATTCATGCACCCCCATTGTTGGGATAAGAGACATTGGAACAAGAGCTTTGTAGCTTGACATGACTAAAACCATGTTTGATTCCACCCCCGCCCCCCCCCAGAAGCAACAGCATCTGGAAGTAAACTTACTGCAACAGCAGAAAATGTCAGCTCATAGCCCCCACCATCTCTCTTGTCTCCTTGTCTCATGATTTTGAGTTAACCAAAGGATAATCTCATTGTTTGTTATCACTTTCCAAGCTAGGCTTGTTATCACTTTCCCAGCTAGGTTTTTCCAATTAGCAAAACTGTTTGACAATTATTTTACTGTCTTATCACACACCTGTGGCCTACCAATTATGCTAAGACTTACTAATTAATAGTTATACATAAAATGCATATTAATGTAGCTTTCTTGAGTAATGCCTTTCATAACCATATTTAGTTAATTTCTAACTGCACAACAACGTCATGTAATGATTTATGCTAATTGGCTATGTTAGAACGTTTTAATAAAATAGGGCAGTGATGGCGAACCTATGGCACGGGTGCCAAAGGTGGCACTCAGAGCCCTTTCTGTGGGCACCCGACATTGCCCCTTCATAGCCACCTATATACAGGTTAAATTACTGTATTAGCACTTTGCAAAAAAAAAAAATAGTGGGTTTTGAATTGCAGTTTGGGCACTCACTCTCTAAAAGGTTCGCCATCACTGAAATAGGGCCTCTGAATGAGGAGGCAGAGTTCAGCTGGACCGAGTTTCGTTTCTGTGTCAGAGTGTATGTGTGTGTGTGATTTCAAAGTGCTTTCCCATTATTTCAACACTCAGCTACCATTAGCTGTTCCAGATTATTGCCTCCTTTGGACTAGCTGTTCAAGGTTATTACCACAACCTGTCTCTGCCGGGATCGGTGAGTGGAGGTATTTATTTATTTATTTATTTATATACCACTTGTCTTCTAATCAGAAATCCGGGTGGTTTACAATAATACAATAAAAATAACCAAATACAACAATATTAAAGCACCATACCAGAAACTCAAAACAGCGATAAGCATAGTAATAAAAACACATTAATAACAAAAACTGGCAGGCAGTCTTAAATTACTGGTCCCATTTTTTAAAAAAACACCTATTAATGGTTCTCAAATGCCTTTCTAAAAGGCAGCGTTTTAACAGCTTTCTTAAAGGCAGGCAGGGACTCTGCAAGGTGGATCTCACTCGGACGTTGATTCCATAATGTTCGGGTGACCACTGAGAAGGCCCAACTCCTTATCACTTTTCTGGCTTCTCTGCACGTGGCCACCGGGAATAAGAATGCCTGTGATGCTCTGGTGGGCCAGCCCACATCTGATCTTAGGGAGATCTGCTCCGCCAGGTATTCAGGTCCCAAGCCGTGGAGGGTTTTGAAAGTCAAAGCAGTATATTGAACCTTACTTGGAAAGCAACGGGCAACCAATGCAGGCGAGCCAGCACTGGGGTGATACGGTCGTACCTTCCTGCACCCACCACCAGTCTGGCCGCCGCATTCTGTACCCATTGCAATCTCTGAATAAGGGTCAAGAGAAGCCCTGTGTAGAGAGCGTTGCAATAATCAAGCCTCGAGATCACGAGTGCCTGCATAACTTGTTGGGTTCAGGGAGCCAAAGGTATTTTGCTAGCCTCCAGAAAAGCACCAGATCTAAGTTCCCAATAAAGGTCTGATGAGAGAGAGAGAGAGAGAGTTCAAATAAATGGTTCGTTTATTGGCCAAAAAAGGGACTAGCAGACCCTGCCCTTGAGAGGCAAAAGACAGAGATCTGCTCCCTAAGAACAGGGTCAAAGGTGCTTTATAGATTCTGATGCACAAAGGGAGGGGTGTGGGACACAAGGAGAAGGCATACAGTTAAAAGGCTAAAACAAAGGATACAAATTCAAGTATACAAAAGGTTACAGGATTAACCAATGAGGTGACCTTCAGACACTCAAATGGATGAATCATATGGACTCTGGGTAAACAAAGACACCAAATAGACCAATCGTTTGAGTTTCAGGTAAACAAAAATGGACAAATGGTCTGGGTCCAGGTATACAATACAAATTGACCAATAGTGTGCTTAGCCGGCGTTGGAGGAGATACACACACATAAAGAGAATACAAGAGCAAACTGAAAAAGTCCAAGGTGCAATACAAAAGAGACAATGTACCAGAGTGTTAACAGATGGCTCGCATTATTGACAATTTGTTATACAGATGAGCTATAGTGCCAAACATATGGTACAAACAATGGGTGTCTCCTCTTGGGTGAGGAGCTTAGACAGAGGATAAAGAAGGGGAGGTTGAGTCTAAGGAAGTGGCTTGGGGTATGTGCAAAGGATTTCCCTAAAGCATTTGTTATACAAATGAACAATACCTGTTTACAGGAGGAGGGGAGACAAAGGGTTTTGCAAGCAGGAGATATTGATTAGGGCATGGCTGATGTGACAATTCCCTCCCCCTGCTGGTGAATGAGTCACCATTTTAAACATGGCTAAAAGACATTGCTTCTAATGGTGGATCCTGAGCAGCTGGACCCATCAAACGGTTCTCAGGGAAGCCTCATTCAGGTATGGGCGAATCTGGGCGATCCGGAAAAAGGCCGACTTGGAGATGGCTGCCATTTGTGCTTCTAGGGACAGTTCCAAATCCAAGACCATGCCCAGACTTCTCACTCAATCGTCCAAAGCCAAGCCAGATTTCTTTAGAGTGGGCTTCACCACCACCTCCTTCAGACAAGAGGGGGGAAATCCCATATCTGAAGGAAGCAGTAGCAATCACTGAAACCTGCTCAGGGATGTTCCCTCTGGCAGTTTTAATCAGCCAAGACGGGCAAGGGTTGAAAAGAGAAGCCGCTGGCCTGCAATATCCCAGCGCCCTGGAGGCCTCAGCTGATGACACAGGCACAAACGCTGTTGAAATCACAGCAAGCTATTCCCGCTGTGGACTGTTGGATTCTATGAGACCCTGTAAGCAACGCCCCGGGATACCTTGCCGCTATTACGTGGAGCCGAGAGATGAAAAGCGCACGCCAAAGTTCAAAAGAACGGAGAAAAGCTTTATTTCGCTGCAGCGAGGCACCCAGCCGAATACAGTCGGAAAACTGGGGCGCAGGACAAAGAAACTTTAAAGTTTTTATAGGAAAAAGACTCACTCACAACCCCTCCCTTATCTAAATTGATAAGGATGCAGCTGTGCGCCGTAAATCGCCCGAGAAACAACAAAGAAACTACAAAGGATATATGGTTATCACATTGTTACAAATCAATTGTCAAAGGAAATAGACAGTGGAAGACATTCATCTTGCACTTTGGCGCCACCTGTCTTGCAGTTCCCGGAACTCCTCGCCTCTCCAGACGGGAGTGTTTGACAGCTCTTGCGATATATATCGATACTTCGAAGGCTCCTGGCTTATCTCAAACGCAGAGACCTCCGTTCATGGACTCCTAACTTAGATAAGTGTTTACCCAAACCTTTACTTATGGTTTTATGGCTTTGAGAAACAGGACATACATTCCTGAGCGAGATGCTGGGGCTTGAGATAACTCTTAAAGGGGGAGAGAAACGGAAAACGGAAAACAGGGCTGGAGAGCAGAACCGCTGCCATTTTATTCTTCAGTGGCAGTTCATAGGCTTTATTAAGCTTTATTAAAATCTCATTCCTATCAACCCAAAGAAAGAAGTCCAACACAGAGAGATCCAGAGGAAATTACCAATTTATTAGGCCTAATAAAGATGGTAAGGCGAACGGCTCACCCAAGGCAAAGTGAGGCATTCAGCACCCAAAACAGGAAAAACATAACTTTTATTTCCTCCCCCCCTCCCTCTCACAGAGTGCGCGCCTCTTCTGGGTTGGGCTAGGGGTGGTGTCTTGCGGCAACCAATGAGGGTCAGTCCAGGGGTCTCTTGGGGGAGGTCCTGGGCGTTCCTGGTGTCCTGGAACCGGATCCCTGCACAGGTGTGGCCAGGCCATATCTTACCCTTTAATGGTTCATCATGGGGGTGACAATAGGAAAGGAAGGAGTCAGCATTGTCCAAGTGGCTTGAGTAATCAAGGAATAATTAACAGGTCAATGGGGGAGTGGAACAGTCACAATGGGGAGTTGGAAAGTCACAATGAGAAGCTGGGAAGTCAATAGATGGAGCCTTCAGCTGCCAGACAAAGTTCCTGGTGGGTGCGGAGACAAGACAATGGACTGCCTCAGGCTGAGATTAATCCGTGATGCATCCTGAAGTGAGACGTGCTGAAGATGTCCTGGAGAAATGGAGTCCATCTGGAGATTCGGCCCTCATGATATGTGGTCACCATGCCTTGCCCAAGATGGTGTAGGTCCAAGAAGACAGGACAGTGCAGGAACACGTTTAAGCACATCCAGGGAGAGAGGGTTGAAGGGAGGAGGGAGAGAAAGATGGAGAAGAGGAGAGAGAAGAGAAAGGGAGGAGAAAGAGAGAGAGAGGGAGAGGGAGAGGGAGAGGGAGGGGCGAGGGGGCGAGGTTGGCTTAGGTCAGAACCCAGGGTTGTTATGGACAGGTAGAGACAAATGAGGTAGTTCTCTGGAGGAAAGGGAAGCCCTCGGGGTTTGGAGATGATCATTTGTGAACATCCTTTCGTGAGCCAAGAGCATGGTAGGAATAAACCATCAGTTCAGGAAGACTTTCCTGGGCTGTGTCTCTGGCTGCTCTAAAGGGTTAAAAGATAGTGTCCAGCTTGGCCAAGAAAGAGTTAACTGGATTTGCTAGCAAGGGACCTTGTCTATCTTTCTGTGGAAACCTTTGGAACACGAGAAATAAGTTTCCAAAGGTTTCCCCAAGAGAAGGAGACTCTGTCTGTTCAATTCGGATGGGGTGGGTTGGTCTACCCTCATAGGGAAATATTACTGGGAGAAAGCCAGATTCCTCTGGAACTAAAACTCGGCTGGGAACAGAGACCGGCACTAAGTCTTAACTCAAGCTGGGGTTCTGGAACCACGAGTCGCTCAAGAGAGAGTGGATTCATGCCGCTGGCGTCAGTAAAACTCAGCCGCCTCCCTGGAACTCCAAACCGGCTAGGGGTTTCAAATTTTCTCAGTCCAGGGGTGGTGGAAGTAATTTGTTATGGTGGTCTACTCGCTTAATCTAACACAATCGGATCCCCTGCCGGGCGCCCCAATCCAGCTCGTAATTAATGAGACATTGACGGATGGGGGGGCGCTGATTGGCTAAGACGTGCAGGCAGTTTTATCTTTAGCACTCCTGCTGTTTCATGGAGTCTCCGTGGAAATGAACTGCCGTGGTTATCTGGATACAATGTAACCAGTCAAATTGACTGCAAATTGGTGTTTTCCGCCACCCAGGCTCCCGGCTCTGCCGGCAATGCCTCAGCCACCTCAAGTGGCGACAAATGTATTTTTCCCGATATCTCGGGAACGGAGTGGAATTTCAGGACCGAGTTTAAAGTGTGGTGCTTATGATGGTGTGGGGCAGGGCCGGGCAGATCCAGAGAGTTTCGGAACTGCTCCAATTATTATTTATAGCCTCCATTACAACTCTTCAACACAACTAGCCGAGAAGACGAAGGGAGTGCTGAAGAGTTATAATGGAAAAATAAATTTTAATAAATAATAATTGGAGTGGTTCCGAGACCCATTGGAACTGCTCAAATACGCTCCACACCGTCACAAGCACGACACTCTTTACCCAGTCCCAAAATTCCACTCTGTTCCTGAGATATCGGGAAGAATACAAAAACTGCTGCTTTTGCCAGCTGAGAGGCCTTGCAAGCAGGAGCTCAGCAAGCGGAAAGCTTCAATTCGCACCTAATTTGTTAGTTTACATTGTATCCAGATAACCATGGCAGTTCATTTCCGCGGAGACTCCATAAACCACCATGGGTGAGAAAGATAAACCCGTCTGCGCGTCTTAACCAATCAGCGCCCCCGCCATCAATCAAAGTCTTGTTAATTATGGCCGGACGGGGGCGTGCAACGGGGGACCCGATTACTTTGAACTGGCTGAGCAGACCACCCCAATCAAAAAGAACCAGAGCCCTTCCCGGAGAAATTCGAAAACTCCAACCGTTCTGAGTTCCAGAGAGGCGGCCCACTTCCAACAGCACCACCGGTACAAATCCACCCCCCACCCGACTCTTAGCTCCAGAGACTCGGGTAAGGCAGCCCAGGGTAGCGACTCATCTCACTACCTCTTACGCGAGCTGCAGTTCCAGAGAATTCATACTTTCTCCCGGCCATTCATTTCTATGGCGATAGCCCATCCCCCTTTCCACTTTTTCCCTGCTTGCTGTATCTGTCTATGGCGGTAGACTGGCCCTCGCTCCAGAGTCAACCGGACAGGGTTTCCCCTTCTTGCAGAAACCCCTGGAAATCCGTTTTCCCGGTTCCAGGGGTTCCAGACAAGGAATAGGAGATGTCCCTTGCTAGTATATTAGTTAACCCCTTCCTGGCTCCTTCTTCCATCATTCACCAACCCTGAAAGCTAGCCAGAGACACAGCTCAGGAGATTCTTCCTGGACTGATGAATTATTTCCTTCATGCTCTTGGCTTGCAAGGGAATGATTCTGCACGATCATTCCTAAGGACCAGGGACCTCCTTAACCTCAGAAACTTGTTTCCCTGCCTCTGCCTAAATGAACCCAAAACCCTTCACCCAAGATGCCCCCCATCTCTCTCTCTCTCTCTCTTTCTCTTCCTCTCTCTCTCCTCTTTTCTCCCACTCCTTCCCTGGGTGTGCTTTGAACGTGTTCCTCCTCTACCTAATGGCTCCTATACCTGCAAACTGGGACAAGGGGGTTATGGCATGAGAAGAAGGACATCATGGCGATTCCACAAGGCAGGTCACATCTTCTAGAAGCAGAATCCATCTTCCACAAAGATCCTGGCACGTCTTCCACAGATGCTCTCTGGATTATGCTACAGCCTGGGGGCTCTTCATTGTCACATCTCCACATTCACAAAGGACTGTTTGACTACCTCTGGCTAATCTCATCAGCTTTCCTGATCCCCATTGACTTCTATATTGACCTTCCCCAACCTTTTATTGACTTTCCAATTTCCCAAGTTTACCTGGACCCAAGAACAATACCCTGTTCCCCCTTCCTCATTGTCACACCCTGATGATCCAATTAAAGGACATATCTGGCTCATCAACACCTGGGCGGGTATCCGGTTCCAGCTTGCCAGGGGTACCCCCTGACCGCCCAGGAACGCCTCCGGACAGGAATAGGAATAGGAATAGGAATAGGAATAGGAATAGGAATAGGAA
>JAHTLZ010000028.1:205409-227060 GCA_023846285.1 Phrynocephalus versicolor | reverse complement strand
GGAATAGGAATAGGAATAGGAATAGGAATAGGAATAGGAATAGGAATGCAATTTATTGTCATTGTATAAATACAACGAGATTAAAAGTGCCATCCAGTCAGTCATTCACACAACCCAGCATAAAAATCCAAGACGTAAAATCTACAATTTAAGAACAAACCATCCATACACATACTCCAACATTCACATGCCAAACATCACTTACACTCATTTAAAACTGACATAAAAACCAAACACACACACAGCCCTACACTCTTTCACCTAGCAACATTCATACACAATCCATAAAAACTACAATTTAAAAAACAACAACAGCCATACACAATCCCCCATACAATATATATGTAACACATTCAACACTAATATTACCCGTCAACTTAATTTTTAACAGAATTTAGCATGGATACTGCTATTGGGTAAAAACTATTTTTGAATCTTTCCGTCCTTGTTCTAATAGATCTATACCTTCTGCCTGATGGTAGTGGTACAAACAGAGAGTGTCCAGGATGAGAAATATCTCCTACAATATTCTGAGCTTTCTTAAGACAGCGGGAGCTGTGTAATTCCTCCAATGTGAGGAGTGGCATCCGATGATCTTCTGTGCCATATTGATAACCTGCTGGAGTGATTTCCTCTGAGCCACCGTGCAACTGGCATACTACACACATATGCAGTATGTCAGTACACTTTCTACTACACAATGATAAAAAGACACCAATAGTCTCTGAGTGAAGTTATTCTTTCTGAGCACTCTCAAAAAGTACAGTCTCTGTTGGGCCTTTTTCAGCAGCTCAGAGGTGTTTACACTCCAGGTTAAATTCTCCTCAATTTGGACTCCCAACAAACGGAAGTCGGTCACCCTTTCTACACAGTCCCCACTGATGAATAGTGGTTGAATATCTGTTTTCTTCTTCCTGTAGTCTATTATGAGCTCCTTAGTTTTTAATGTGTTCAGAAGCAAGTTATTCTCTCTGCACCACTCAATCAACCGCTCCACCTCATCCCTATAAGCAGACTCATCTCCTGCTGAGATAAGCCCCACTACTGTGGTGTCATCCGCAAACTTAACTATAATGTTGTTATGATAGGCGGGAATGCAATTGTAAGTATAAAGAGTAAAGAGCAGTGGACTCAGCACACAGCCCTGTGGAGAGCCAGTACTAAGACTCAGATCTGTAGATGTACATTGACCTACTCTAACCCTCTGACTACGTCCGGACAAAAAACTATTTATCCACATACATATAGAATGTGGAAATCCCAAATCCCCTAATTTAACCACCAGTCTGTGAGGGAGGATGGTATTAAATGCTGAGCTAAAGTCCACGAAAAGCAGTCTTGCATAGCTTCCCCGCTGTTCCAGATGTGACAGTGCAGCATGAAGGACTGTAGCTACAGCATCCTCTGCAGATTTATTTGCTCGATATGCAAACTGGTGGGGATCAAAACTCTGGGGGAGAAGTGATGTGATGTAATTCCGGACCAGTTTTTCAAAACATTTCATCACCACTGGAGTAAGTGCAACTGGTCGATAATCATTAAGACTGGAGATATGAGATTTTTTAGGTACAGGAACTATGGTGGAGGACTTCAAACAAGATGGAACCCTAGATTGAGCCAGAGACTGATTAAAGATCTTGGTAAAGACTCCAGCTAGTTGATCTGCACAGTCTTTCAACACACATCCAGGAATTCCATCGGGTCCAGCAGCCTTCTTCGGGTTGATCGCCCGCAGCATACGCCTCACCTCATGCTCCTCTACTTTAAGGATAAAGCTGCTGTGGACTGGGGGCTGTAGTGCAGCTTCCTTTGGTGCTTCCACCTCAAAACGGCCAAAAAAGATGTTTAACTCTTCTGCCAATGCTGCATCGCCCACTACAACTCCGTTGTTTGTCTTGTAGTTCGTAAGATGCTGGACTCCTTGCCACACTTTCCTGTTGTTATTACTGTCCAGATGCCGCTCAATCCTGTTCTTGTAGTCCAGTTTGGCCTCTCTAATTTCTCTCTTCAGGTTCGCTCGGGCCATACTGTAAGAAGCCCTATCTCCAGACCTGAAGGCGATATCCCTTTCTTTCAATAGTCTCTGGACTTTCTGAGTCATCCAGGGCTTCCGATTTGGGTAGATCCTGATACGTTTGTTCACCATAACAGTGTCTATGCAGTTCCTAATATAACACATAACACTGTCTGTGAAAATCTCCAAATCTTGATGTTCAAAAACATCCCAGCTAGTCCTGTCAAAGCAGTCCTGAAGCTGCTGAGATGCACCAATTGACCAGCTTCTCACAGTCTTTATAGTGGCAGGAGCAGTTTTCCTGATGGGGACGTATGCAGGAACCAAAAACAAGGACATGTGATCAGATTGGCCCAAATGTGCTAATGGTCTAGCTCTGTAGCCCAACCTGATATTTGAATATACCTTGTCCAGTGTGTTAGATTCTCGAGTAGCACACTTGACATGTTGATACAGTTTGGGGAGTGCTGTTTTCAAATCCACATGATTAAAATCCCCTGCTATAATGTGTACCGCGTTTGGGTGTGTGCTCTGTTGATGGTTAATACTATCATATAAGAGTCCAATGGCTGAGTTACTGTTTGCGTCCGGTGGAATATAAACTGCTGTAATCATGACAACAGAGAACTCTCTTGGTAGATAAAAGGGCCTACATTTGACAGTCATGTACTCCAAATCTGGAGAGCAGTGTCTGTCCACGATCACTGTATTTGTGCACCAGTTATTGTTGACATACACAGAGAGACCTCCTCCTCTACTTTTACCAGAGTCCTTTGTTCTGTCGTGACGCTGTGCCGTGTAACCTGACAACCCAACCACTGAGTCTGGAATGCCTTCATAAAACCACGTCTCTGTAATTAACAAAATGCAGCTATCCTTCATGATATTATTACTTACAACCTGAAGCCTCAGTTCATCCATCTTGTTTGCCAAGGACCTTGCATTTGTAAGATAGAGACTGGGAAGTGGTGGTTTATCTGGTTGTTTCCGTAGTCTAGTCAGCACTCCAGCTCTGCAGCCTCGCTTCCGCTTCCTCTCTTTACGCCGCCTCCACCTCCTCCCCATAGGGATAACAATCCATGGAGAACCGGGGGTTCTTGCTATGCTCTCTGGGATGTTGTGTAATCTAAGAAACTCAGCTGTAACACTCTGCTTGTAGCACACTCCTATCTTGAGAAGGTCTTGCCGATTGTAAAGTTTGTCCGCTGAACAAAATGTACACAAAATAAAAAACAACTCATACACAGCCCCTGGAACACACCGATTGGACCACCCGGAAGACCATCCCCTTGCCCACCCCTGGGTGGCGCCACTCAGGGGAGGGAAGAGGGGGAACTAATAAAATGTGGTTCTCTTTGTCCTCAGGTTCGGACATCTTAGCTCTGTTTTCAGTATTTTCTTTGGGATCTCTCTCCTGTTGGATTCTTCATTGGGTCTCTGGGGTCCAGCAGAACTCAGTGGGATTAGCCTAGCTGAAATTTAATTTTAAACTCATTTTAAATTCAACAGTGCGGCGCTCGAGGTGCTCAGGGACAGGTCAGTACAACCAGAATCTAGACCGGTTCAGATGGCATCAATTCTGGATCTAAAAAAGGCTGCAAAAGGCTCACTGGTGAAATCACCAGGACAAGACCCATGCTGACCAGGATTGGTGAGGTCTCGAACCACCTGGAACAATTCTGCTGGTGGTTTGAGGCCACACCAATTCTTAGGAAGGCATGAGATCTTTTAGCCTGTCTGATCTCACGATCATAGTGCCTGGTCAGCAAATGAACTGCAACCTGATTAATCTCTGACCGGTCCTTCCTCCATCTGTTCTCGAGTTTCCTTCGTAGACTTGCAGTCACTGCGAGTGGCTGGCGTCTCTCCCCTCCCTCAGCAGCAACTGCATCCTCTGCCTCTTTTGCTTGAAGCTCATGGCATGGAACATGCAGCCATAGGCATGTACACATGTGCAAGCTTAGGCACATGCCCAGAGCTGCATCTGTTTGTAAGTGTTGTGTCACTCCTCTTGACATTTAAGAGTGCCTCTACATATTACAAAGGCAGCCGTGCCACTAAATAACCTAATTACAAACCCATGACTCAGTACGCATGGTCACCCATGCCAACGAGAAGCATTCTTCTAAGAAGGCAGTTAAATGCACAGGAACATGCCTCTTTCAGTCCCCAGACAGACCAAGCTTGTGATTATACAGTTTCTGAGGAGCACAGAGGTTGCACCAGGTAGGCAGGAGGGACACACACACACACACACACACACACACACACACACACACAGAGAGAGAGAGAGAGAGAGAGAGAGAGAGAGAGAGAGAGAGAGAGAGAGAGAGAGAGAGAGAGAGAGGTTTGCTCAAGGTGGCTGGACCTTCCTTCTATACTTGCATGAAGCCCTCAAGGGAATGAAGTGTGTGTGTGTGTGCGCGCGCGCGCGCGCGTGTGCGCGAGGGGGGGAGAAGAGGAATGGGTCTGCAGAGTTGGGCAGATTCAGGATGGCCCTCGCCCCAGACAGGGCAGTGAGAGCACCAATTGGAGTCACGTTTGCTAGCACAGTGCAGCAGGCAGGTAAGGCAGAGTGACAGCCATGAATAACAAGTAATTGCCGGGGATACCCACGGTAAAGAGAAACAAAGCACAGGACCGGTCTACACCCCTCAATATGAGGGGGTGGAGAGGGTCACTTATGGCCAAGGAGAGACTGTGGGGTGGGGTGCCATCTTTGCAGCTGCCTGCCATACTTATTTCAAGTGTCCCTTTGGGGTCTCCCCCCTTTAAAAACGCTTCCATGACACTGTGGGTGGGTCATGGTGAGCCACTGCAGGAGAGCCGTTGTCAGTCACCCCAAGCCCTGTTGAGCCCCCTCGTAAAAAGAGGCAAGTGTCAGCCTGGCCACCGCTGGGCTAAGGACAAAAAAGTTTGGGGGGGTGGCAATGAAGTTAGCCACGAAGGAAGACCAGGGAGTGAGTAAGCAGGTGCACGTGAGGCAGGTGGCCGGAGCAGGAGGAGGCAACACCAGCAGCTGTGCAGGTTCTGGGTGATGCCTCTGCCTCCGAGCAAGCTCACAATCCAGCCTTTAACAAAGGTCAAAAAAGGAGGAGGAGGAGGAAAAAACAATTCCTCACTTACCCCCACCATCTCCACCCACTCCCAGGAAAAATATTTCAAAAACATTTTAATTGCTTTAAGTGGTACAGCTCATCAACACCACATTAATTGCCTTTTAAACATTTTGCTTCCTTCTTGTACTTTATGGAGGAGCAGAGGAAGGACATTTTTAACTTCCCAGTTTAATCTCCAAATTTCCCCATATCATTAAGTAGTTGAGATGTCTGTTTAAGCTACTAATTATATGTGGCTACTGAAACCAGCTGGGAAATTAAAGCAGGAAGCTCACTTGGATTCATTTCCAGCTATCACAAGTAATGGAAACAGACCAATATGGAGAAATCCTAAATGCACCCAAAAAACTAGTATCTACTAACAGGGATGCAGTAAAATGTAGAAAGGAATGCTCTTAGGATGGGATGCTTTGCTTTGGCAATTACACTGCTAGATCACCAGAAAAAGTAACAAAGTAACCTGTGCCCACAGTGGATGAACGATCAGGACAAATGCCCTTTTGATGGCACCCTTGTCTTTGTTGCTCCAAGAAACCCACTCGGGATCAAACAAAATGAACTTCAGGACAGAAGCTGTTTCAACTAGCTTCGGTCTATGCCAGGAGACCAAAGGATAAAATGCAATTACATTTGCAACCTGCTGTTAGGTGAAGACAAAGCACCCACCTGCATGTGGCATCAATACACCCGCGCATATACGTATACACACACAGCTTTCTTGGAGGTAGGGCAGCCGAGGGAATCCAGGTGATCAGTGAATCATAGAATCATAAAATCATAGAAATGGAAGAGACCTCCAGGGCAGGTCAACCCCCTCCCATGCACGAACCCCCATCACAGTATTTGCGACAGATGGCCATCCAGACTCTGCTTAAAAACCTCCAGAGAAGGAGACTCAACCACCCTCCTTTGGGACAACATATTATTCCACTGCTGAACTGCTCTAACTGTCATGAAGTTCTTCTTAATGTTCAAATGGAACCTCTTTCCCTGTAGTTTGAAACCACTGCCCCGAGTCCTAGTCTCTGAAGCCATGGAAAACAAACCTGTTCCCTCTTCAATATGACATCCTTTCAAATATTTAAAAATAGCTATCATATCCCTTCTCAGTTTTCTTTTTATAAGGCTAAACATTCCCAGCTCCCCATGTGCGAATCTGGGGGGGGGGAGGCTACATCTGCCCCGGGCGCAGCAATCTGGGGGCGGCTGGAGGGGGAGCAGGAGGAAGAAGCCGTGCCCCCTCCTACAGCAGTCCTCCTTACCCCTAAGGCTTGGTGGCGGCACCCCTCCACCGCCTCCGCTGCCGCGTGCCAGGCGAGCAGCGAAGCAGGCAGGCAGGAGCACAGCAGTCGTGCCCCCTCCTCTTCCTCGCCTTGGTGGGAGAGGTGTAATGCACGCACATGCACACACCATTTGCCCGCAGGGACGTGTACGCACCCACCCACCCCACACCTGCAGGGTTCGGCCCCCATTGCTGGGTGGGTGCAATGTGGGGGGGGGGTGACAGGAAGGGTGCAAAAATGAACTTTGTTCCCAGGCGCTCCAAATCCTGGCTACCCCTCTGCAGCTCCCTAAGCCGCTCCTTGTAAGATTTCTTCCATCCTGTTCGCCCTCCTGTGGACCTATTCGAGGTTGTCAGCATCAATGAATTCTCAAAGGCTTTCACGTCTGGGATCTGATAGCTGTTGTGAATTTTTCGGGCTGTTTGGCTGTGTTCAGGAAGTTTTTCTTCCTGATGTTTCTCCAGACTCTGTGCCCGGCATCTTCAGAGGGCAAGGAGCTCAGGGAATGTCAAACAGCCCCCAAAAAACTTACAACAGTTGTCAACAAACTTTTTAAAATTTAGGTATGCAGAACTGGACACAGTACTCCCAGTGGGGTCTGACCAGAGCAAAATAGAGTGGTACTATCACTTCCCTTGATCTAGACATTATGCTTTGTGTAACGTAATTTAAAGGGAAGGTTATGGTTTCTAAGGGATTTTTTAGGTGAAGCGAAGCTTGTGATTCTGAAAACTCTCCTGAGGAAATTCTAACTTCCCTTGTAGATCATCTGTCATGCAAGAATGTAAACAAAATGTGTGAAGCCAGAATGTGGACTGTGATTAACTTTTGAACATCATGTGACATTCTCCCCCCACCCCCACCCCAGGACAGACTGTCTGAGTTATGCTGGAGAGAAGAGGGAGGAAGAGAGCTTCGTTTTTTTCATGGCTAGCTAAATCTCTTTTCCTGGACTGTTCAAGATGTGATTCTATACGCAAGCCGAGGCTTTTGCCTCTCATTTAATTCTATTATAATCTTAGGTTAGAAAGAAAATATGTAAACAGAATAGGGTTTCATTTTCTTTGTTTTCAAATTAGAGATATTTCTGCAAATAATCTATGTAATAGAATAAATATTTTTATAAGTTAAGAATTAGCCTGGTTACCTGATTCTTTAAGGTAAGATTACTTAAATCTCACAAGTCAGGCGGGAGTCATAGAAAAGAACCTATATTTTGTTTAATGCAGCAAGAGGGGAATTAACATCTCCAGGAGTCAAAACAACTCTGTGGCTGCGGTCAAGAGGTTAGTGAACTTACTGGGTGGAGACTATCCTCCCTCTCTGGGCTGCGTTCCGGTACACTTCGGTTGATGTGACCAAGAATCGTATTGGCTTTCTTCGTTGCCGCATCACACTGCTGACTCATGTTCAATTTCACATCTACTCTTCCCCGGCCAGAAGTCTCCCATCCTATATCTGTGCAATTCATTTTTTCTGCATAGATGCAGGACTCTACATTTTTCCTCTGTTGAAACTCATTCTGTTGGTGGCTTTGGCCCAGAATGAATTAGACAATCTGTCAAGGTCGTTTTGGATTTTTATCCTATCCTGGGGAATTAGCCACCCCTCCCATTTAGTATCATCTGCAAATTTAATCAGCATACTCTCTATATAAGAACATAAGAACATAAGAAGAGCCATGCTGGATCAGGCCAAAGGCCCATCTAGTCCAGCTTCCTGTATCTCACAGTGGCCCCACCAGATGCGTCTGGGAGCACACAAGACTAGATCTCTGTCTCCTGATACCACTCCCTTGCATCTGGCCCTTGAAGTACCCTGGTTTTAAGCCTGGAGATTACACATCTCCATCATGGTTTGTAACCTGTGATTGGAATCTGTCCAATTCCCTTTTGAAGGCATCCAAGCCAGATGCCATCACCACATCCTGTGGCAGGGAGTTCCATAGACTAACAACGCGCTGGGTGAAAAAATATTTTCTTTTGTCTGTTCTTACTCTCCCAGCCCTCAATTTGAGTGGCTGTCCCCTAGTTCTGGTATTTTGTGAGAGGGAGAAGAGCTTCCCTCTATCCACTTTACTCATACCCTGCATTATTTTGTACATCTCAATCATATCCCCCCTCAGGCGCCTTTTTTCCAGACTAAAGAGCCCCAAATGTTTTAGCCTTTCCTCATAAGGGAGGTGCCCCAGCCCAGTAATCATTTTGGTCGCTCTCTTCTGCACCTTTTCCAGATAAGGCATTCTTGTTTTAGGGCTTGTAACAGTAGCAAGAATAATCCAATATGATACATTTTACTTCTAACCCAGGAAAAAAGAAGAAAAATAAATGGGATATTGCATATTGCTGTTGCTCGTGCAGAAATTCTTCAATAAAGAAATCTGGGATTTATTTATTTATTTACTGGATTTTTATACTGCCCATCTGGCAGCAAGATCACTCAGGGTGGTTTACAACAATTTGTAGAAATTAGTAGAAATGAGAAAAATAAAATGAATTTGTAAGGGTATAAATATCTGGAAGCTGAATGCCCATAACAGTATCCAGGCATTTATCATCAAATACCATCACTGCTTCAGACACCATGCATCAGAGAATAACCATCAGCATGGAATTTTCCCTGTAGACTTTAATAGCCAGGTTGAGTAAGATTTTTACAAATACAGTATTTATCTGTGTGCGTAACATGCTTAGAGGCTGAGTAATGCATTTAACTTCATGTTTTATTACTTTAAAGAACTTTAATATTTTAGGAAATATATTGTCCATATTTTAGTTTTATCTGCTTTTTTAGGCTATTAATTTATTTTACTTTTGGGTTCAACCATGGTTTTGATTCTGTCTTCAATCTAAGAGTCTTATCCCACAATGGCTAAAAAGCACTTATTTATTTGTTTGTTTGTTTGTTTTATTTTTATATCGCCCATCTTCCAAAACGGAACTCTGGGTGGTTTACAGTTAAAAAGCAATACAATACAGAAAACAAAGAAAAGAGAAAAAGGGAAAACCCTAGCAAGATGGATCGGTGGGCAGGAAAAGAGAAAAATAAATTAAATAAATTAAATTAAAGGTCGCCAATATGCCTCCCTGAAAAGCAAGGTTTTCAAAGCCGTTCTGAAGGCGGGCAGGGACTGTGCAAGGCACAGCTCACTCGGGAGGTGGTTTCATAATGAGAGGCCCACAACAGAGAAGGTGCGGCTGCACGTAGTCAACTTCTGCACCTCCCTAGGAGTGGGCACCCTGAGTGAGCGCGCCTGCGACATTTGAGTGGGCCTGGCCTCTGCTGACCTCTGGGAAATATGCTCCAACAGGTATTCAGGGGCCAGGCCGTGGAGGGTTCTGAAAACCAAAACCAGGAACTTGAATCTTATCCGGAGTGCCACGGGCAGCCAATGCAGGCGAGCCAAGACTGGGGTAATGTGATCTTATCTCCGAGCACCCACCACCAGCCTGGCTGCCGCATTCTGTAAATGCAGGAAAAACCATCTTCAAAAATCATGCCCCCACAAGCAGCTGACTTTTTTTTAAAAAAACAGCCACACCTGCTTAAGTGCCTCCCAGCATGTCTTCCAGCCGCCACCTCTGGGGTTACTGTTTTTTGGAGCTGCTTTCGATGCATCTTTTAAGGTGACACAAACCTAAGTGGGGACTCCAAAACGACGTTGTTTTTTCTGTTGTTCCTCATGGTGCTTACTTCCTGTGGTCTGTTTGTTTGTTTGTTTGTTTGAATTTGTGGTTTCAGGATATTGATACACCAGCAAGCCCACGTCATAGGCACTGACCTGTAGTTTACTGAAATTACTGAACATTTTCCTATTACTGAAAATTTCCCTATTAAACACCATGATGTTGTGAAGTCATGATGGAAAAATAAAATTCATAAATAATTGGTGCAGTTCCAAGACCCGCCAGAACCGCCCAAATGGCCCTCACACCGTCATAAGCACTACACTTTTTCCCGCGTCCCAAAACTTCCCACCGTTCCCGAGATATCGGGGAAAATACAAGCCGCCCCTTGCCGCGGCTGAGAAGTCTTGCGAGCCGAGGATTCGGCAAGCGGAAGCCTCAAATTCGCACCTACTTTAAAAGTTTACATTGTATCTGGTCTCCTGTGGCAGTCAATTCCCGCGAGACTCTGTAAAACAGCAGGGGAGCGAGATAAGCTCCCCTGCACACTTTGTCTAATCACTTTCAAATTAATTACGGCCAGACGGGGGCGCAGCGGGGAATCCCTAATCCGCTGAATTGGCTAAGTAGACCACTCCCCCCGAAAACAAGCGAAATGCTTTCTCCGGGGCGAATCCACCTTTCCTACCGATACACAGTTCCACAAGGTTTCTGCCTCTCCCCGGCCGAATTCCTCTATGGCGGTAGACCAACCACTTCCCGGGGAAGGCTAGCCAAGGAGACTGACCCCCTCCACCGTTTCCCCCCACTCTACGGTTCCATAAAGGTCTAGGCCTCTTCTCGGCTGTGTCCCTCTATAGTGGTAGACCA
Source organism: Phrynocephalus versicolor (assembly GCA_023846285.1). Taxonomy (NCBI): domain Eukaryota; kingdom Metazoa; phylum Chordata; class Lepidosauria; order Squamata; family Agamidae; genus Phrynocephalus; species Phrynocephalus versicolor. Next base: position 216,148 of record JAHTLZ010000028.1, on the reverse strand, counting down.
ACCCTTTCCCGGGGAAGGCTAGCCAAAGGACCGACCCCTCTCACCACCCCCTACCTGAGGTATGGTTCCATAAGATTTGTGCCTCTTCTTGGTCAAGTTTCTCTATGGCAGTAGACCAACCCCCCTTTCCTTTTTCAATGCTTCCCTATGGAAGTCTCTTTGTCTCTATACTTCTCTATGGGGGTAGACCGGTGCCCTTTTCCGAAGAGTTCAAACAGGGCCTTCCCATTTGCGGAAACCCCTGGAAACTTCAATTCACCGATTCCAGAGGTTCCAGCCAAAGGAGTCAGGGATGCCCCTGATGGAAGTTCATTTAACCCCTTCCTATCATTTCCTAACCCTTCCATGCCCATTCTCTCTATCCCACCCCCAGCTTCCTTTCTCCATTCCCCAGCCTTTAAAACGCTTCAGCCAGAGACACAATTCAGGCAAGTCTCTCCTGAATTGAGGGATTACTCCCCTCCCTGCTCTGGCTGGCAAGGAGAACGATTTCCAACCCTCATTCTCAAGGATTGGGGACTTCCCTAGCATCTAGAGCCTGGCCCCACTGCCTCTACCTAGCTTGGACCCCCAGACTCCTGACTCCAAGGCCCCCTCCCCCTCCTTCTCTCTCTCTCTCTCTCTCTCCACCCTGCCCCAGTGACCCTGGGCGTGCTTAAACTGTGTTACCTACACTCTCCTGTTCTCTGAACCTGAGCCATCTTTTGGGCAAGGTGGTGACTGTGTGGCTAAGAGGAAGAATCTTCTAGCAGCCTCCATTCCTTCAAGACGACTCAAGCACGTCTCACCTGCGGATGTACTGAAGATTACATCACAGGCCAAGGCATCCCATTGTTCTGTTTCCACATTCACCCAGGATCCGTCTGGCAGCCAAAGACTTTCTTGATCAGCTTCTCCGTCCCCACTGTGACTTCCTAATCCCCCATTGACTTGTTAATTGTTTTGTGATCACCCAAGCTTTTGGACAATGCTGACTCTTCCCCCCTCATTGTTAACCCTCTAGTTACCCATTAAAGGATTAGCTTGTGCCTAATCGCACCCATGCAGGGGTCCTGTCCCATGGTATCAGGAATGCCCCGGACCTCCCCCAAGAGACTCCTGGATTGACCCCATTGGTTGTCCCCAAAACACCACCCCTAGCCCAACCCAGAGGAGGCGCCACTCTGTGGGGCGGGAAAGCGAGGAAATAAAGATTGTGGGTTTCCTGTTTTGGGGTGCTGAACACCTCACTTCTGCCTTGGGTGATCCGTTCGCTTTACCATCTTTATTAGGCCTAATAAACTGGTAATTTTGCCTGGATCTCTCTGTGTTGGGTTTCTTCATTGGGTCTTGTGAAATCAAGCACTTTGCAGCGGGGCTAGCTTGCTGCGATCTCGACAATGTAAGAATAATTATAATTGCATGCATAACCACATAGTTCACAGTGACACAAGGAAGGCGATATGTAAGCATAGAAACTTTTTAAAAATTGTTTGCAATGGAAAAGCAGGGAAACAACACAGAAACTGGTGTTTTGATGTGCATCACGGTGGTGGGGAAAGAATTCAGCACCATCCCAGAGGACACAGAAACCCCCGTTCCGGATCACGTGATCGGTGGTAGAGCGAATCCACCTTCTCTTAGGAGCCGGTTTTTCTGGCCATGGGATAACGCTCTGTAACAGATTTTAGGAGTAGTTAAACCTGTTAGTTAGGCCAAATTTAAACACTGAATATTAAAGTGTAGTTTGTTTCAGTACCTTTGTGCTTAATCTGTAGAATGTGTAAACATGAGCTTGCTGGAGATGTAAACAGGGGTCAGTGAAGAAGCAAGAAGAATCTGATTGGTCTATGAATACCATGCAACTGATGTTTCCCATGCTAATCGACAGTCTGAATTGTGCTTTGAGAGAGATGGGGAGAAGATTCTTTGTAGTGCACAAAGACAAGACAAGCTTAGAAAATGGAGTTTATGAATTAGAGGGAGGCCTTTACCTCATGGCCTCATTAAAGTTAGTGTAGAAATCATCTTTGTTATTTTATAGATAAGAGCAATAATTTGTATAACCTCCAATAGGTTCAATAAGTGCTTTTAATTATTCACAAAGTGCCTTGGTAATATTTTTGGTAAGTCTGCTAAGCTCACAGCAAACAGAAATGCTAGGGAGTCAAACTGACGGACTCACGGGGCTTTGATACTCTCCAGGCTCTTGCATAGATCGGCTGAGGTTGATTCATTGCAGGGCTGACGCCTGGGCAGAGGCTAAAATAGCCCAATCTCAGTTTTGCATTTGAATGCCTCCAATCTCTCATAGTTGTAAGACCTTGGGATGGAAATCACACCTGTAACTTTTCAAAAATTGCAAGGAAGGATTGTTAAGTCTATGTGCCTACTGGTTTTTATATAACCATAAGACTGACATGCTATTTGATGTAACACATAACAAGTATTGTTATTTCAATACTTTGATGTGCACGTATTGCTAACATATGAAACAGAAAAGCAAAGTAGAGAAATAAAGCCTGTAGAATCAGACAAGCTGATGTTGCCCAGATTTACTGCAACAGGGGAAAGTCTTATACCTGGATGCTCAGATGAATGCAGACACGACTGTGACTGATTTCATTCAGGGAGCAGCCCTTCAATGGAATGCCACACCAATGTCTGATTTTCCCTCCAAGAGGACTATGGAATTTCTGTAGGGGGAGTTAAGTGCCTAATTTGGGGTCAGTCACGTGAGTGATGGCAGGGGTGGCCCTCCTCGCACAGCAGCCAGGGTGATCTCAACCAAGGTTAGTAAATGGCTTCAGGAGGGCATCTGAACAAGATCCACACAGATCACCATTCCCTCACCCCATGGGCCAGCTCCAGTGGCTTCCTCACTGTGGGCTCCTTTCCCTGATGTGGGGACCTTCCTTTGAAGGGTGTGTTCCGGAGATCTGCAGTGATGCGCACACACTCCTGGTGCCATGTTGGGTGCCTGGAAGGGAAGCGACCTTTCATTTCCCCTGACCTTTTGCTTTGGAACAAGGCCAAAGGGCACCTGCCTCCTACCCAAAGTATGTTTCTGTAAGTTCTCCGGTCTCTTGTAAACATAAGAGGAATAAAACCAAGCCTTCTTAGAGGAACACCACCGTTTGCTTCTTCCTGCCTTTTTAAGGCCTTGATGGCGTTTACGGAGCTCGGCCTTTTTGGACAGGAACAGCCCACTCCCAACCAGACCTGGAGCCTCCTGCTGAAAGAACATGGCCCTCCCCGCCTGCCTTGCAAAGCAGAACTTCATTCGCAGAGGCCTGGGCGGATCTTACGAGGAATCTTCCCACTGGCCACGTGCACCACAAAAAACCTTACTTCCAGTGTCCGGCTTTTGCAAAGGGGTTCACTTGTTCTCCTAGGCAAGTTGGCCGCACTGTCAACAAGCCAGTTCTGGAGTTGCTCTGCAGCGCTTGTGGGCTTCGTGCGAGACATTTCTATTTTGTTTTTCTCAAGATCTGTTTGCAAGCTGCTCCCTTTTACAAGCCCTGTTGGCTGCTCTCCCGCCTGGCATGCCTGCCCTTTTGGTGCCCTTGGCTCTCCCTTGTGCAATTTGGCCCAGGAGGATTTCTTTTTGGTCATTTGTCTCACTCAGGCTTGCTGAATACTTCAGTGTGTAGCTAGAGGGAGGGCTTTAAGCACGACGGGGTGGCATAAAAGCAACTCACTGTGCTTTGCTTTGCTTCCCGTTCAGTTTTAACTCAAGAATACACAACGCTCTTGGCCAAGGTCCCACCAACACTCCCAGCTTTCCTGCATGAATAAGCTCTCTTCCTAGAGCACCACATTTAGCTCTTAAGGACGAGACTTCTTCCATGTTACAAATAGGCCATGGGGTCACTATGAGTTGGACACGACTGAACGACTGAACAACAACAATCATTTCTTAACTGGAGGGCAAACAGACGTCTGCACAGTTGAGGCTCGTATACCTGTTGTCTGACGCAAGTCTTTCTGACCTCAACGGGTACTTTTAACAAATGACACATTTTGCATACTGTGTGGGTTGCAAATCCCATAAACAAGGGATTGCCAGCTCCCCATTGCCGTCTGCTTTCTCTTGTGCCCTCCCCCAACCCCTCCCCCTCCCCCGTTCCATTTGGACCTGTCATCTGAACAGTGATGCAAAGACACGGCCTGACCAACGCTAGGGAACCACAGGAGGTCACCTTCATGACAAGAGCCTCCGCAGAAACAATTTTTTGTTCTGACTTGTAACTTTTTGTACAAGTCAGAACCAAGTCAAAGCAACCCCAAAGGGCTTTCAAGGTGGGAGAGAGAGAGAGAGATTGAAAGTGTGGTTTAAGCAGTTCCACTCCCCACCCCCACCCCCACCCTGCAGGATTCCAAGGCTGAGCCAGGAAGGGAAGCCAAGTCTCCTGAGTCTTCTTCATATCTCACTGGGTGGCCATCAGGCACACCATTAACTCGGGCTCAAAAATTGTAGGAAATTAGGGTCATTTTCTCAGTAGCTGTGGGCCAGCAAGCTGGTGAGCTTATAGCTCAGGATTGCGAGGAACCACTCAGGATGCTGACTGTGAGGTAAGAGGAAATGGATCACCTTCTTATTGGGTTAAATATTCAAAGTATTCAGGATAAGAGGCAAATATGAATACAGAAGTACCAATATGGGGGCATCGTGTGACCTTTGCGACAGATGGGGGAGAAAAAAGCAGGTGGCCCATCATGGATGGATCCCGTCTGCCTGTCCATTCCTCCCAACCCAACCCCCCCACCTTGTTATTTTCACCACCAAGTTGTCTCACTGAGCTGCCCCCCCCGGAGGGGGAGGGGGCAGGGGGAAGAAGACCACCTGGTGCCAGCAGGTTCTGGGCGTCAGCTGCTGCCACCACTCGATATACTACATAAGAACATAAGAACATAAGAAGAGCCATGCTGGATCAGGCCAAAGGCCCATCTAGTCCATCTTCCTGTATCTCACAGCGGCCCCACCAGGTGCGTTTGGGAGTGCATGAGACTAGATATCTGTCTCCTGATACCACTCCCCTGCATCTGGCCCTTGAAGTAACCCAGTTTAAAGCCTGGAGACTCCACATCTCCATCATGGTTTGTAACCTGTGATGGACTTTTCCTCCAGGAATCTGTCCAATCCCCTTTTGAAGGCATCCAGGTCAGATGCCATCACCACATTGTGTGGCAGGGAATTCCATAGACTTACAACGCGCTGGGTGAAAAAATATTTTCTTTTGTCTGTTCTTACTCTCCCAGCCCTCAATTTGAGTGTATGTCCCCTAGTTCTGGTATTTTGGGAGAGAGAGAAGAGCTTCCCTCTATCCACTTTACTCATACCCTGCATTATTTTGTACGTCTCAATCATATCCCCCCGCAAGCGCCTTTTTTCCAGACTAAAGAGGCCCAAATGTTTTAGCCTTTCTTCATAAGGGAGGTGCTCCAGCCCGGTAATCATTTTAGTCGCTCTCTTCTGCACCTTTTCCAGTTCCACTATGTCTTTCTTGAGATGCGGTGACCAGAATTGTACACAATACTCCAGGTGGGGCCTTACTATTGTTTTGTATAATGGCATTATAATGTTGGCTGTTTTATTTTCAATCCCCTTTTTGATAATCCCTAGCATGGAATTGGCCTTCTTCACCGCTGCCACACATTGGGGAGACACCTTCATGGAGCTGTCCACCAACACACCAAGATCTCTTTCCTGATCCGTCACGGATAACTCAGAGCCCATGAGTTGATAAACGAAGTTTGGGTTTTTTGCCCCAATATGCATTACTTTACATTTGGTTACATTAAAACGCATTTGCCATTTCTCAGCCCACTCCCCAAGTTTGGAGAGATCCTTCTGGAGCTCTTCACAATCTTCTCTGGTATTTACCACACGGAAAAGTTTTGTGTCATCTGCAAACTTGGCCACCTCACTGTTTATCCCTGTCTCCAGGTCATTTATGAACAGATTGAAAAGCACCGGTCCCAGGACCGAGCCCTGGGGCACACCGCTTTTCACTTCTCTCCATTGCGAAAATTTCCCATTGACACCTACTCTTTGTTTCCGGGATTTCAACCAGTTCTCAATCCATAAGAGGACCTGCCCTCTTATCCCCTGACTGTGCAATTTTCTCAGCAGCCTTTGGTGAGGGACTGTGTCAAAAGCTTTTTGAAAATCCAGATAGACTATATCAACCGGTTCACCCAAATCCACGTGCCTGTTGACCTTTTCAAAAAATTCTAAGAGGTTTGTCAGACAAGATTTACCCTTACAGAAGCCATGCTGATTTTCTCTCAGCAAGGTTTGTTCTTTTATGTGTTTTAAGCCTCTTGGATGAGGCTTTCCACCATCTTCCCTGGGACAGATGTAAGGCTAACCGGCCTGTAGTTTCCCGGGTCCCCCCTCCTTCCTTTTTTAAAAATTGGTGTGACATCTGCTATCCTCCAGTCCCCCGGCACTGTGGCCGTTTTAAGAGACAAGTTGCATATAACCGTTAAGAGATCTGCAATTTCATTTCTCAGTTCCCTAATAACCCTTGGGTGGATGCCATCTGGGCCCGGTGACTTGTTAATCCTCAATTTATCAATTAGTCCTAAAACCTCCTCTCTTTTAACCTGTATTTGATTTAATTCTTTAGTCAAGAGGGGCGGCTGAGGCAGCGGAATCCGCTCAAGGTCCTCTGTCGTGAAGACAGACGCAAAGAACTCATTCAATTTCTCTGCAATGTCCAAGTCTTCCTTAACCTCCCCTTTTCCTCCCTCACCATCCAGAGGGCCAACTGGTTCTCTGGCAGGTTTTCTACTTCTAACATATTTAAAGAAGCTTTTATTATTACCCTTTATATTGCTAGCCATTCGTTCCTCAAAGTCTTTCTTTGCCTCCCTTATCATCTTCTTACATTTCTTTTGCCAGAGTTTGTGTTCCTTTTTATTATCCTCATTTGGGGAGGATTTCCATTTACAGAAGGACCTCTCCTTGTGCTTTAGAGCCTCTCTAACTCCACTCGTTAACCATGCCGGTGCCCTCTTGGACTTAAATGAGCTCTTCTTTCTTTGTGGTATGCACTTGTGCTGGGCCTCTATTATTGTTGTTTTAAACAGGCTCCATGCACTCTGAAGAGATTGGATTCTTTTAACCTTCCCCTTCAGTTTCTCTCTAACTATTTTCCTCATCTGAGGGAAGTTTGCCCTTCGAAAATCAAGGGTTTTTATGTCTGATTTGGTTGACACTCTTCCTCCGACATGCATGGCAAAGGTAATTGCAGCATGGTCACTGTTCCCCAGAGGCTCAGTGACATTCACACCCCTGACCAGGTCCTGAGTATCACACAATATTAGATCCAGAGTTGCCTGTTCTCGGGTGGGCTCCGTGACAAGTTGCTCTAAGGCACAGTCATTCAGCAAGTCGAGAAACCCAATTTCTCTTTCTTGCCCGGAGCTCGCATTGGCCCAGTCAATGTGGGGATAATTGAAGTCCCCCATGATTACTATCCTATCCCTCTTAGCCACCTCCATGATTTCTCTCCTCATTTCAAGGTCCCCCTCAAGGTTTTGATCTGGTGGACGATAGAATACTCCAACGATCACATCACTCCTTGGACCTGGTAGTTTAACCCACAGTGATTCTATGGTGGAGTCAGACCCTCTGTCCATCTCCATTCTGCTGGATTTTACCCCTTCTTTGACTGATTTCTGTTTCCTCAAAAAGCATTTATAGGCAGTCCTCTAATAAAAATATTTTCAGTGTGTGTGTGTGGGGGGGGAGACACAACAAAATACAGAGTCAAAAGCATTGTAGGCAGCAGCATCTGCCAGGGCTGCTCCAGCAGCAGCAGCCTTCCAAGGCAGAAGCGAGAATGATTATTTTTACCTGCTCTGTACTGGGCCCAGAGCCAGCCAGGTCTCTCTCTCTCCCTCTGTGTGGGACCCATGTTTCCCACTGGCTCCATCACCCCGCAGGGGCATGCGGGAGGGTGAACCTCCTCTGCCATCCTGTTATCTATGCCGCTGCTGCCCCCCAGAGGAGGATGGCTGCCTATCCTGTCCCGTCAACAAGGGCAGCATCTGCCGCTCGGGTGACTTGAGGGACCCGGCAAAGCGGCTGCTGCCACCAATGCCTCTGTGTGCCAATTTCTCTCTAGCCTCCTGCTCCTGTGACTCTGCAGCAGCCATGCTGGGGACTCGGCCCCCTCCCCCTCCCCCCTCCAGGCTTGGGCCTAGAGAGGGGCACCAAGGCTGGGACTCTTGCAAAGGCCATGGGAGGAGTGCCTGGGCTCCTTTCCTGGGAACCCTAAGTTACTGGTTCAAGCATAGGAGCCCCCCCCTGGTCTCTTGAGGGAGGGGGAACACTTGCCACTCTAATTCCTTGAGTTTTGTACAGATAGATAAAAACACGTTGGCTCCACCCATAAGTTATCCCATTGGAGTATTCTAATTCTAAACTGTGACTATAAAATGGAGGACTCGCACTAGCTGTATTCAGAATGATGAAGATGTTTGGATGAGCAGCGAAACGTCTCTATCTCTCAAAAAAGAAGTCCAGTAGCCATGACTCAACTTCCAGATAAACTCACCTGGATGACTGGGAATCTTCACAGATCTAATTCAGGTTATTTTCAAAGTTCCAAACAATAAATGTTCATTGGTTAGGGTTACAGGCTTGCCTTTTCCCACCACCATCTCTGTCTTGAGTCAACATTGGGTATTGGGTGCACCGTTCTCTTTCCAGAAGGGGGAGGCTTATGCTCTGCCCCTGCCCCTGCCCCGCTCGTTCAGAGGGTCAGGGGCCAAAGGCAGAGGTGAATGGGGCAGCATCTGCTGCTCCCTCCTGCCTGGGAAACAGAAGACCAGAGGACAAGTGAGCTCCCCCCCCTTTCCAAGGGTTGAGGTTCCCATGGGGATGGGGTTTAACCTCCTGCCACCTCACAAACCACTTGATTTCTCAACACATGGGGTAATAAAGGGAGAGCCCCCTTCCTTATGGCCATAGCAGCTCCTATAAGGGGGGACTCACACAGCTGAACTGTCCCAGTTTGGTGGCGGTTGCTCCTCTTGTGGTGGGGAATTCCCCCAGTTGAGCTCTGCCACATGTGTCTGCCCACAGACAGCAAGGAATCTGCACCTGAAAGCACCCCTGATATTTCCCGTACAACGCGCTGCATATGGCTGAGGAATGCTTTATGTTGCTGGCTGGCAGTTGCTGCCTGGGCCCAATTCAAAGTGTTAATGCTTACATATAAAGCCCTAAACGGTTTAGGACCTGGTTACCAAAGGACCGCCTTCTTCCATATGAGCCTGCCCGTACTTTAAGATCAGGCCAGGAGGCCCTGCTGAAGGTGCCATCCCTCAAAGAGATAAGGGGGTGGCATGTCGAAGCAGGGCCTTCTCGGTGGTTGCCCCCAACTCTGGAATGCCCTCCCTACGGAGATCCACCTGGCGCCAACACTTTTGGCTTTTCAGCGCCAGGCAAAGACCTTCCTGTTTGGCCAGCATTTTAAGTAAATTACTCAGTTGGACACATGAGCAGCAGAGTTGTGTAATCTACAATTGGTATTGTATGTTGTTTGTATTGTATTTTATACTTGTTGTATGCAGCCCAGAGACCTCTTGGTAGTGAGGCAACTAATTTTTTTTGTTAATAAATAAATAAATAATAAACAAACCCACCCAGAGTGGCTTTGAAGCCAGATGAGTGGTATATAAATAAAGCAAAATAACGAAGCTCTTCAGCCATCCGGCTTGCATGCGGACCTTTCACCCCCTTGGACACCTTCCTCTGGACCCCCTTCTAGCTCCTCTACACCCTTCCTAACAAGGTGGTGCCGCAGCTCCGCATGGCGCCACAGATGAGGTCTGGACAAACCAAAGAGAGAGGCACTTTCCTTGATGTGGATGGAATACATCTGCAGTGCAGCTGCGTTTGGCAACAACCACAGTCCCGATTAGCCTTCCCCCGGGAAATCTCCCTTTTTGCCCATTTTCACTGGGCTTTCCAATCTGTTGAGGTCATCTGGAATCCAGGTGGGCTGGGGGAGCCAGAGCCATCCCCTCTCCGCTCGGTGCCACCTGCATACCTGAAGTACCCTTTCATCCAAGTCCTTTCTCCAGGCGATGGACGGGACCTGTGCCCTTCCCTTGCCCTTTCCCTGGGAGGGGGGGGACACAACCTAAGACTCCCCAGTGGCTTCTCTTTGGCTACAGCCAAAAGCCATCCATCCCAAAACCACCAAGCAGAACTCCAGAGAACCAAGCTGAAAGCCTAGCTGAGACCCAAATCCACAGCATTCCAATGATCTACCAAAGGTGTGGAATTCTATCAAGAGAGAAAAAGGGAGAGCGGTGTGGTGCTGCAGCGGTCCACCCTGCCTCCTTGAAGGCCACCCCCGCCCTTCATCAAACAAGCCTGGAGGTGTTGCTCTCCTCCTCCTCTTTGGTCTCCCACCAGCATCTTACTTCACTGAGTCTTCCAGGCTAAGGAGCACCTTGGCCCCACCTCAGTTCCCCCTCCCTCCTGACCTTCTCCTTACACCTACCTGCTGGTCTTTGGCACCTGGGGGTGGGGTGACACCGTGGTCCACCTGAGCTCTCCCTACCTTGGACACTCTGGGAAGGGTGGCCCTGAGGCAGAAGCGGCTGGACAGGAGGGCAGCGGCCACCACCGGGGTTCAGGTTCCCCGTCCCTTCCTTTGCCGGTTGGGCCATGAACCGATGGGGCAGGCGGAGGCGCGGGGTGGGTGGGTCGGTGGGTAGGAGGGCATTTAAGG
>JAHTLZ010000028.1:188504-205399 GCA_023846285.1 Phrynocephalus versicolor | reverse complement strand
GCCAAGCAAGGAGGGGAAGGGGGCCTCCCTCCCTTATTAGCCGCTGGGGGGGCGGGGGCGGCCCTGGATCCTCCCGTAGCCACGTTCGGTGCCCAGCCGCCCTCGGGAAGCGACAGGTGCGCGGGAGAGGTCTGCGCGACAAAAATGGGAGGCCCGGGGCCACGCGGGGGGGGGGCACCTCCGGGGCGAGGGGGGGCGCGGCAACGGAGCCACAGGAAGGCGGCCCTCCTTCAGCGGGCAGGGCTCCGGCGGCGGCGGCGGGGGGAGGGAGGCTTCGCGTCCCGGGAGAGCCTCGGGAGCCTTCCGTCCCTCCCCTCCCCGTCCCTCCCCTCCCCTCCGCCGGGCAGGCGCGCAGAGACACCGGGGCGAACGGGCAAGAAGGGGCGGGGCCGGGGCAAGAAGGGGCGGGGCTCGGCGGGACAGCTGCGACAGCAAAGCCCCGTCAGGCGGCGACCCGGGCGGGCGAGCGGGCAGGCTTAGCCATGTCGGGTCCCGGGGAGCCGGAGCCGGGCGGCGGCGGCGGGGGTGGGGGCGCAGGGGGGGCGGCGGCGGCTCAGGAGGAGAGCGAGGACGAGAGCGAGGTGCTGGAGGAGAGCCCGTGCGGCCGGTGGCAGAAGCGGAAGGAGCAGGTCAGCCGCCATCGGATGGGAGGGAGGGGGGGAGGGGGGGGGGGGGGCAGCCCCGGAGGACCACCACCACCAGCAGCAGCAGCGCCCGCCCCCCCCCGGCCCGGCCCCGACGCCGCCTCCGCCCAGACGGCCCAGGCGGCATCCGGGGACCCCCTGGTCCCGGCGGCAGCGAGGGGGGGGCGGGGGGGGTGGGCTCTCGGCCCCCCCCCCCCGCGGCCCCGCTGGTCTTGCTCGCCTCCCAGGTCCCTCCGCCTCCGCCCTCCCGCCCGCCGGCTCCGCAGGGGAGGGTCTGCAGGGCCAGGCAGAGGGTCGGGCCGCCTCCCTCTCGGCCCCGTTGTCGCTTCGTCGTCGTCGTGGTTGAAGGGGGAGGGCTGCCCTTCCCGGGAGCCGGGCCGCGGGCGGGGCGGGGGACTCCGGGCGTGGAGGGCTCCGGGGGGGGGGCGGGCGTGGGGGGGAAAAGAGGGAGAGCAGGGCACCGCTGGAAGGGACGGCGCCTCCTGTGCACGGAGGAGGAGGAGGAAGAGGAGGAGGAGGACCACCGAGCACAGATGTGCAGGCGCATTCTGGGAAACCGCCCACCCCCTCCCCCACCCCCGGGGCTCAAAAGACCCCCCCTTCCCCCCGCGGCCGCCGCCCATTGACCACGGCCCTAGAAGGCACCGCTGCCTCCCCCTCCCTTGTTTCCTGGGCCGACGGGGGGTGGGGGTTAATGAGCTCCCCACTTTTGGCCCCTCCCGGACCCATCTGGGCCGAGACCCTTGGCTTGGCCCACCATCCTTCGCACCACCCAGCGGGCCAGAGCGGCCTGGCAGCGAGAGGGGGCGGTGGTAGATAAAAAGGAATAACAACAAACGCCCTTGCTCGGGAGCTCCCCGTCCAGCCGAGCGGGCTGCCTCTGCAGGGCGTGTGCCCCCCCCCCCACACCTCTGGCCATCACATGGGCCCTCACGCTGCCCTCTCTGCAGGGGGGGGGGCTGGCTCATCCCACTGCCGCGAGCTGCAGACCAGTGGCCTTCCCAGCTGCTGGGAGGCTCTGGGGAAACTGGCGATTCGGAGGGCAGGCAGGCCGGCAGGCCGGCAAGGCACCCGGGCAGCTCCCCAGGGCTGGATCCCTGGGCGTAAAAGGCCAGCGCCACCGTGTGCGCCCCATCGCTTCTGCTGGTGGCTCAGCTCCCCACCTCACCCATGTAGACAACCCCCCGCCCCCAGACTGGCCCAGGGTGATTTCTCTGGCGCCAGCCCTGCTGTGGAGGCCTTTCAGGGGGCAAGGGGCTTCTGGCTCCATGCAGGGGCATGCATGGCTTTGGGCCCTGCGAGCGGCCCTCGCAGCCGGCCATGACACACATGTGACGGCAGCTGGAGGAAGGGGGGAGGCCCAAGCCTAGCGCCCCACCCTGCTCTCCTGGGCAGTTGCTCTGAGAGGTCCCCAGAAGAGGCTGAAGCCCCCCCCCCCGCGTGCTTCCTCCGGCCTGGCTACCCATGCTGTCCACCCCAGCGCATGCCGTGTCCTCTGTGGCCCGAGGCGGCTGCCTGCCTCCTGCCCTGTGGCCCCCCTTGCTCTGCAAGAGGCGCAGAGGCTGGCCTAGGGGTGGGTGGGTGGGTGGTGGGTGTAGGAGCTGTCGGTCCCTCCCGTGATTGCTTATCTTTCCTGCGCCCTGAGCAGCCTGGGGACTGGAGGGCTTATCGGCCCTTCCTGCTGGCCGGTGGGGGTGGAGGAGTGGCTGCCCTGGGCCTCAGGCTGCCCTTGCCGTTGGGGCCCTCCTTCTCCTGCCTGCCTGCCCGCTAGCCATATCTACTTATTTTGCCAGCGGGGGGGGGGGCTTGAGCTCAGGGAGGCCTAGGGGCTGGGGAACTCCAGGCCTACTGTTTGCACACGGCTGACACCCAGGGGCTTGCCTGTGGCCCTGCCGCATCTCCGGTGCATGGGTGGGTGCATGGGTTGGCCCTCGTGCTTCATGGCGAGGGGGAGCCGGTCGTGGGGAAGGACACTGCAGCCTTCGCATCTGGGGTAGTCCCACTGGGGGGTGGGGACAAAAGAGAGGGTTTAATTAGCTTGCAGTTTAGGGCTTGGGTTGATCTGTAATTTAGTTCTCTTGGTTGCCAGCAGAGCTGGGGCTGGAGGGCAGCTCCATGGTCGCTTTTGCAGAAGGGGAAAGGGGTTAAGGGCCCTGCCAGTCCCGAGGAATGGGGCGCCTCTCGCTCCCTGGCAGCTTCTCTCCCTGTGCCCCCAGGGGACCACCTGATGCCCACCGGATGCCCGTGAGGTCCAGGGGCTAGGGAGCGACTTGCTCTGGGTGGCTGGCCTTGAGTGCTTTGCCTCCTGCCTCTCTCAAGAGGTTGCTATGGCGACCACATTCCCTGGGAGGACTGCTGGTACCCATCCTGGCGCTGCCCCCTTCCCGCTTCCCGTCACCCCTGCCTTGGCCGCCTGGGGGAAGAAAGTGACAGGTGTGGCTGAGCAGCAGGAGGGAGGCGTGGGGAGGGCATAAGGGTGGGCACAGGCCACCCTGTGGTGCGATGACACCCTCTTTGGGGCAGCTGCCAAGGGTTCCTGGCCTCGGCTCTTGTGAGCCACTCTGGCCGTGTCACCCTCTGCCTGAACCTCTGGCCCTGCCTTTCAAACTGGGTGGTGATGGAGGAGGGAGGAGGAGGAGGAGGAGGAGGAGGAGGAGGAGGCAGGACCTCAGGAGATGAGAGGTGTATGTTTATGTGGCAGTTGTGTGTGTGTGTGTGCACGTATCTGTGAGATGTGTGGAGGTGGCCCTTTGCCAAGATTCTCCCCACCCCCACCCCCAAATTGCTGGCCTTCCTCTCAAAGGAAATCCTCCGGGCAAGCGGTGGGAGAAGGGGGCTTGACTGCTTCGGGACCAGGCTGCGTGTTTTCTTGGCCGCGGGGTTTGCTTCCTTTCCCCAAGTCCACCTCTGGCTGGCCTTCAGCTTTCTCCTCTTCTCTGGGGAGGCCAACAGGAAAGGGTCCCGGGCTGCCCACCCCATGGCCTGAGTGGGTGGGTGGGTGGGTGGGCCGGACTCTGGGGACCCTGCTGACGGCTTCTGCCCAACCGGAGGGCCCGTCCAGACCCCGTGCCAGCAGCTTGTTCCCCTCGCCTGTGGCCCTGCCTGCTGAGACATTGACTTCAGCAGCCGCTGCCACCCCCCCACCCCCATTGTGCCCTGCGTGAACACTGGGATTGCCACCCCCACCCCCCAGGGCCTCTGGTTGTTGTTGCCTCTGCCCCCTGCCCCATAGCCTCCTCCTCTTTCCTAAAACCTGGAACCTTTTTCTCTCAGCCCACAAGTCCTTCCCCAGGGAGACGGACCAGCCCTTGATCAGATCCCGTGCTTTCTGTTGCCTCCCTCGCCGTCCGGCACCCCCTGCGTGGACTGTGTGCCGCTTGGGGCAGGGGCCTCCTCCTCCTCCTCTCTTGGCTCAGGGTCCTCTGCCGAGCTCTGGGCTGTGTGCTGGGACCCTCCCTTGGACCGGCACTTGTGCCACCTGATTGGCTTTTGGCTCCCTCTGCGTGGCTCACCCACCTGTGTCCTGGATTGCCCTCTTCCTGGGGAAAGGGGGCGGGAGGAGGAGTCCAGGGCCACAGGCAAGGGACTGGGCCAGAGGGCACGGCACCCCGCCTCACCCGACCAGCCTCCGTGGGTGGTGCTGGGGGTGGGGGTGCTGTTGTTCTGGGATGACGAAAGAGGTTTCCTGCAGGGCGAGTAAACAAGACCATTGCTTCTGCGGCCCTGTTTTCCTGCCCCGGTTTTGCTTAATAAAACAGCAGGTCTAACTCTGAATGCATGAGCCATCTCTGCAACCCAAAGCAGCCCCCTGCCCCCTTGAAAGGCCACTTGTCTCTGGGGCCTTGTGGGAGGGGGTGGGGGGCTGGCAGCCTACTTGAACCAGACTTTGAGAAGCCAAAGCAATGTCCGAAGGGAGGGGGAGGGGCAAGAGGCGACCTTGTTGAACAGTTGCGCTCTCATGGTGTGCTACTACCTCTCGGTTAGGTGGGGCCACCTGTTTGCCTTACCTGCCCCCCCATCCCCCTCCTGCCCCACTGTGATGGCTCTTTGTGGCCCAGGGCTGTTGAGAAGGCGATGGTGAGTTGCCACCTTTGCTGTGTCCTGGGTGCTCCTCAGAAGTGCAGGGGGAGCCAGCTCCCCCCCCCCGCTCCTCAGGCTGGCAGCATCCCCAGGATCTAGGAGGCAGGGCGGCTGCCACTGGAGGCAGGGGTGGCGGGCGGGCAGGCGCGGAGCTGGCTCAGGGTGATGAAGGCAGCTGCGGGTTGAGGTGTGTGTGTGTGTGTGTGTGTGTGTGTGTGTGTGTGTGTGTGTGTGTCTAGGCTGGGGGTGGGCCATCATTGAGCCAGCTTGACGGCCCGCTTGGGTGAGGAGAATGGAGCAGGAACTCTGCCAGGCTGCTCCATCATCCCCCCACCCCCCTGTAATGATGAACTCCAGCCTGTGCCTTGATCCTCCTGAGCCAGCAAGGGCTGTGCCCGCTTGCGCCTTCCTGCCCGCTCAGGCTGCTGGCGGGAGCAGAGACCTGGAGGGCCGGCCTTCACCACCCCAAGGCCACCAACCCCGGGAGTCTCTGTTCTTCTGTCCTGCCTTCCTTGTGCCCTGAAGGCTACATGGAGAGGCTCAGAGTGCTCCCAATCTGGGGGGAGGGGGGAAATCTCTGGGGGGGGCAGTCAGAAGGGCACCCATGGAGATCCTGGGTGGGGACAGAGGAGACCCCCCCCCCGCTCAGCAGGCCAGGAAGGACAGGAGAGCGATGCCTGCTTGTGCCATCCATGCTGCCCCCTCCCCTTCAAAAGAGGGCTTCTCCGGAACCCAGGCCGACGCACGGCCTTGAGAGGTTTTGGGTGGGTGGGTTCTTTTCAAGGTATGGGTACAATGGGCCCCAAAGGACACAGCAGTCCCTTTCAGGTAGCCCCCCCTCGTGCTCAAGGCCCTGCCTCTCCCCTCCCACCCCCAGGTGAACCAGGGCAACCTGCCAGGGCTGCAAAGCACTTTTCTGGCCATGGACACGGAGGAGGGCGTGGAGGTCGTCTGGAATGAGCTGCAGTTCACAGACAAGAAGGCCTTCAAGGACCACGAGGTGAGGCTCTCCTCTCTGCCAGGGGGCTCCTTCCCCACAAACCCTGGCCCGGGAGGGGGGACGGGGGGGAAGTTTCAGGGCTGCTGCCATGAACCAGGAGGCCCCCAGAGGCCTGCTGCTTGGCATCTTGTGAGCCTCAGGTGGCGTGCGTCCATCCTTCTCTTCTTTTCCCAATGGGTCAGGAGAAGATCAAGACCATGTTTGAGCAGCTGGTGGTTGTGGATCACCCCAACATTGTGAAGGTGCACAAGTACTGGCTGGACATGAAGGAAACCAAGGCCCAGGTGAGGACGGGATGGGGGGGAGGGGGCAGGGGCAGGGCCAGCGCCAACCTCCCCCCGTGCCTGGCTGGAGGCTGGCCACATCCAGGCCGTGGACGCCGGCTTGGTGGCAGGAGCTCCAGCCTCACGCAGGGCCTGGCGTGGCAGCGAGGGGAGCTGGGCTTCTTTCTCCGACCGACGGCCCCTGGAAGTCGGCCATGGTCCAAGGTGGCTCCCTAAGGCCTCAGTTGAGCGCCAGGGAGATGCCAGGATGTGGCCAGGCCATGGCGGGAGGGCACGGCGGGGGGGCGGGGGTGGTCTGGGGAGAGAGAGGAAGAGCTTCAGGTGCCCACTGGCAGCCACGGCTCTGGTCCTGTGCTCCGCCCCTCCAACCAGGCTGCCTCTTTCTCCTCCTTGCCCAGACATCTCCTGGGCTTCCGTGAGCCCATGGGTGCCCCTTCCAGAGGGGTGGGGCCGGGGACACGGCTGCCACATGTCCCCTTGAGGCTGCTCCCTGGGGGGTCTGTGGGTCTGTGGGAAAAGCCACGCCCCTGGAGAGTCCAGCCGGTGGTGCTCTCCTGCAGGTGATCTTCATCACGGAGTACGTCTCCTCGGGAAGCCTCAAGCAGTTCCTCAAGAAGACCAAGAAGAACCACAAGGCCATGAATGCCCGGGTCGGTGCCCCCCCCCACCCCCTACCCTCCCAGGGAAGCCCCGGCCAGGGGCCCAGAATAGGACCCAGGAGGCTGGGCTGCCTTCGGCTTTCCCTCCCTCAGGCCCCACGGCTTTCTGCAGCCTGTCTTGCTCCAGCTTGTAGGGCGGGTGGGGGGGGTGGAATGGCCATACCCCCCCGGGTCTTCTGGATGCCGGCCCCCCTGGCAATGGAACAGCCCCACTCCATGGTTTCCATGGGGCAAGTGCTTGCAGAGGGGCTGCCCAGCCCCTGAAAGGGCCTTGGGCAGCTGCAGCCTGATTTGAGGTCTTGCTTTTCCCCCACCCCCCTCTCCTCCCTTGGCCTCCAGGCTTGGAAACGCTGGTGCACCCAGATCCTCTCTGCTCTCAGGTAAGCCTCTGCTCCCTGCACGCCCTCCCTGCAGCCTGCCCGTCCCGGTGTGGGCCCCCGGCAGCCATGTGACTCCCTGAGCCCTTTCCTCCGGCAGCTACTTGCACTCCTGTGACCCGCCCATCATTCACGGCAACCTGACCAGCGACACCATTTTCATTCAGCACAATGGACTCATCAAAATTGGCTCAGGTATGGCGGACATGGGCTCACACATCACCCGTGGCTGGAGGCTGGCTGGGTCTTGGGTGGCCAGTGGTGGAGGAGGCTTCCTTCTCCTGGGGTCTAGGCTGGGGGTGCCCAGAGGGAGGCTGCCTCTGAGCCTGGAGGCTTCACGCAGTCACCTTCTCTGGCCACCCTGGGGTGGGGTGGGGTGGGGGGTGTCCCTCCCTGCCCTCCTTCCACTGGCCCATCTCGGTCCCAGTGCCCCCATCCACAGCTTGCATCAGGGGGCCGGGGCGAGGGCGGGGGCAGGGAGGTTGCCATGCTTCTCCCCCTGGAGGGCAACCACCAGGGCCTGCCTGAATGGTGGTGGAAACCTCCTCCTGCTGGCCCCGGTTCACCTGGGCATTTTTTGGCCATTCCTTGGTCAAGCAGGCGCCTTGAGGCGAAAGGGACATCTCACCTGAGCCTCTGTGGAGGACTCTTGCCCCCAGGGGGGAGTGGGTACCATTCTGTTTCATAACTCTTGGGGGGGGGAGTTGGATTCCCCACTTGCTTCCAATAATGCCTTGCCCCAATCTCTCTCTCTCTCTCTTTCTGCCCTTCCCTCCCCCCTCCCTCCCTCTTGCTCTTTTGGATCCAGTGTGGCACAGAGTCTTTGCAAAGGGTGAGTGGAGTTACTCTTGGGGGAGGGGACTGGCCGTGCCCCCCTCTCCCCTGGGCTTGGCCCACAAGTGCTGTGTGCATTGTCTGTGGGCTTCTATGGGGAACTTGACCCCCCTGCCCTGCCTTGCCCCGGGGGGGGGGTTTCGTTTGGGGGCCCTCCTTTGGAAATCCCTTTTGGCCCCCGCCCTCCTCCTCTCCCTGCCCCCGAGCTCAGAGGCTCCCTTTCTGCCCCCTCACCAGCCATCCCTCCAGAACTCCGGCACCCGATCCGGACTGAGCGAGAAGAGCTGCGCAACCTGCACTTCTTCCCCCCCGAGTACGGACGTGAGTGCGAGAGCCCTTCCTGGGTCTGGGTCTGGGTCTGGGTCTGGGTCTGGCCCGGGGCGGCCAGCTGAGCGTGGTTGTTCTTGCCTTTCCAGATGTGGCTGATGGGACTGCGGTGGACATCTTCTCTTTCGGCATGTGCGCGCTAGAGGTACGGTGGGCCTGGCCAGCTGAGGAGGGGAAGGATGCTCTGCTCTACCCACCTCTCATGTGTCCAGCTCACCACCCAATCAGGCACTTGACTTTTCCTCCTGCCTGCCTGCCGTCCTGCCTGCCTCCCTGTGGGTGGCAGAGCTCCCCCTCCCCCGCTGCAGAGGGGCAGGACTGCCCCCCCATACTTTCCACCTCCCCAAATAGGGCTTGATGAAGGCAGCCTTGCTTCTGCCCTAGATGGCTGTGCTGGAGATCCAGTCCAACGGAGACACCTGCGTGACAGAGGAGGCGATCCAGCGTGCAAGGCACTCACTGGATGATCCCAACATGCAGGTGAGGAGAGGGGCTGATCCTGCCCTGCGGAGGGGAGGGGGCATGGGGTCTGTGCCTGCCTTCCCCATGTTTTGGCTCTGGCCCCCTCTCATCTCCTTTTGGGCTTGGAATTGCCACCTCCTGCAAACCAAGTCTCCCAACTGTGGGGCTGCTGCGGCCGTTTCATCCTGCACAAGGGCAGAGGGGTGGGCTTGTCTGTTGGAGGTCTTGGGAGCCAACATTGCTCACTGCCATTGATGGTCCTGAGAGCCAAGCGGCACAGCAGTGGCAGAGCAGAGGGGACAGTTTTGCTTGGGTTAATGCTTCCTTCGGGCTCACCTGGATCTTTAGGAGGATCAGGAACATTGAGTTGCATTGGGTGAGACCCCGTTGCCTAGCATGAGAAAACTTTGGGGCCATTCCCAGTTGGCAGAGGCTCCTTCCTACTATTCTTGGTGGCCTCGAAAAACCCAGTGAGGCCTTTTTATTGGCCAGTTCAGAATGGGCATTGCCATGCAGAGGATTTCACCTACAGGTGCTGGCACCCGCTGACACAACCGATGGCATTGTCTCTTGGGAAAAATGAGAAACAGAGAAGCAGCCTCATCCCCTGAGGGGTCCAACTTAGGAGATGAAAAGTGGTGGTTTGTGACCATTTGGAGTTCGTGGTTACCCATGAACCAAAACGCACCACGAATCAACTGGAAATCCGAACTGGTTAGCCATTCGGGTTTTTTTTTGTTCATTCCTGGGGGTGGGGTGGGGGAGGGGGAATGTTACCTGCTCCTGTCACATCACCCTGTCGCCTCCCTGGGTGCATGTCCAAGGCAGAGATCAGGCTGCTTGCAGGGAAGCTGCAACGTTGCCTCGGAGGAAAGCACCCGGGAAAGAGGCGATGGCGGTGACGGCACAGGAGCAGGAGCAGGTAGGCCTGGCGCCTCCTGCCGCAGAGCATCCTGGATTGCCAAAGCATATGAAATGCCAAAAGGGGGGGGGGATGTTGGATATTTTGTTTTACAAAGTAGGATCCCCAAAGTGAGGTACACACTGAGGTGCGAACCAGCCCCGTTCATTGCTTTTTCTGGCTTGCAGTTTGGTTGTGTCAATCTAGTGGCTTAAGAAGTGAGTGACTTCAGGGTCACGGCCAAGCCATCACTTCTTTTGCTCTTCCACAAAGGGCCCTGCTTGTATACCACCTCATTGCAAGTAGCTGAAGAGCCCCGTGGCGCAGTGGTTGAATGCCTGCACTGCCACTCAAACTGTGCTCACGACCTGGGGATCAATCCCAGGTAGCAGCCGGCTCATGGTGGACTCAGCCTTCCATCCTTCCGAGGTCGGTAAAATGAGTACCCAGCTTGCTGGGGGTGGGTGGGGGCAATGTGTAGCCTGCATAAATAAATGATAAACTGCCCAGGGAGTGCTTGAAGTGTTATGGGGCAGTATATAAGCAGAACACTTTTCTTCTTGTTCTTTTGCTTTTTAATGCATTCTGGGTAAGTTACAATTTAAGAACGCAGGCGACACATTGCCACTGCCTGTGAGATGGGTACTCAATCTACCAGTCTCAGAGGGGTGGAAGACTGAGTTAACCTTGAGTCAGTTACCCAATCTGCTAGGATTGAATATAGGTTGTGAGTGGAGTTTCCACTGCAGTATTGCACTTTAACCACTGTGCCATGAGGCTGCTCATGATTTTTTTAAGGACTGTGTACGGTTTATAAGACCATCACTGATGCGCTGCATCAGTAATTGAAACAAAAATCTAAAACAAAATCTTTGCCTTGTCTTAAAAGGCTTGCTGAGAAACTGCCTGCACCCCAAACAACCTCTAAACGGTGGGTTCAACTGGGAGTGTTTTCTTGAAATCCTGATGTGCAGTTGGACAGAAGGCATAAATTTTAGATGTGAATTGCTGTGAAGCTCAGAAATCTCCGTAGACTTTACCTGTTGCAGGCTGAGTCCTGTGATGAGGCATGCAGGGTTAATGGCCAGGGAGATCTCTTAACATCTGGCCATTGGCTTCCAAAAGTTACCTTGTTGCAGCGGGGACAGAATGTGGTGGCCAGGCTTCTGGTGGGTGCTCATAAGTATGATCACATCACTCCAGTTCTGGCCCGCCTGCATTGGCTGCCCGTTGCCCTCCGGATAAGGTTCAAGGTCCTGGTTTGGGTTTTCAAAACCCTCCACGGCTTGGGACCTGACTACCTGGCAGGCCGTATCTCCCAGAGGTCAGCTGAGGCCAGGCCCACTCGGATGTCGCGGGTGCGCTCACTCAGGGTGGCCACCCCAAGGGAGGCACGGAAATTGACAACTCGTAGTCGCGCCTTCTCGGTGGTCGGCCCTTCCTTGTGGAATCAGCTACCGACCGAGCTGTGCCTTGCATCGTCCCTGCCTGCCTTCAAAAAGGCTTTAAAAACTTTGCTCTTTAAGGAGGTTATGGCGACCTCATTTCTGTTTCGTTTCCCTTCTTCCTTTTTTTTTCTTCGCCTGCTGCCTTTATTGAGGGCTTTTATTGACTAGTGCCCTATTGCCACTCTCCCGCTATTGTTTTTACTATATGTTTTAATAATTGTATTTTTCTGGTTTTCTTTTTTGTAAACCGCCCAGAGTCCTCCAGGAAATGGCGCAGTATATAAGTGCAGGAAATAAATGAATAAATTACACCCCAGGCAGTTAAATGATAAAACCGGCCCTGACCCCTCCCCAGTCATAACTCATGCTGAAGGTCTTGGAGAGACAAACCAGCATGGAGACCATCTCACGCCATGACCTGCCGGAGAGACTGGGTGGCTGCGTTCCCGCTGGTCCTTGGTGGTCTTCTGGCTTTCTCCCAGCCCCTGGAAGGGCTTGAGTGTCGCGGCCATCCAGTCCAACCCCCTCTGCCATGCAGGAACCCCCCCCCCCATCACAGTGCCCCTGACAGATGGGCTATCCAGCCTCTGCTGAGAAACCTCCAAGGAAGGAGACTCCACCACTGCCACTTTGTCTGCTCCTCCTCCTCCTCCGGAGGCCGTGGCAGGCCCTCCCTCCTGTAACCGCCTCTCCTACCATCTGCCCGCACAGGAGTTCGTGCTCAGCTGCCTGCTCCTGAACCCTGAGAAACGGCCCTCCGCCAACAACCTCCTCTTCCACCAGGTCCTCTTTGAGGTCCACTCCCTGAAACTGTTGGCCGCCCATTGCTTCATCAGCAACCAATGTGAGTTGGGGAGAAAGGGGGTTGGGGCTGGGGGGTGGGGGGTGGGCTGGAGGATGCAATGGGGGACCACGGGACACCTGCTGAGGGGCCCTCTCCCCACTTGGTGGCAGACCTCTGGCCTGAGAATGTGGTGGAGGAGAAGACCAAGCAGCTGGACCTCAGCATCGTCATGGCCGAGATCCAGCGGCAAGATCGGCCGCCTGTGCAGTGGAGGTAAGCCTTCTGGGGAGGGGGAGGACGGGGGTTGTCTGGAAGGGAGGGAGGTTGGCAGGGG
Organism: Phrynocephalus versicolor; assembly: GCA_023846285.1. Lineage (NCBI taxonomy): Eukaryota > Metazoa > Chordata > Lepidosauria > Squamata > Agamidae > Phrynocephalus > Phrynocephalus versicolor. Next base: position 193,265 of record JAHTLZ010000028.1, on the reverse strand, counting down.
GAACAGGGCCATTCCTCCCCTCGGAAAGGCAAGGCTCGGCTCAGGCTCCTTCTGCTTCCACCGTCCCTGGGACCAGCGGCAGGACCTCCTATGGGAAGGGTCTTCTGGGGGGGGGGCTTCCTTGCGTTCAGCACCTTGTCTTCTCTCCCCACCAGGTATTCAGAGGTCTCTTTCCTGGAGCTGGACAAATTCCTGGAAGATGTGAGGTGAGCCGGCTGCTGCCACACACACACACCCGCCACCCCCCGCCTTAGTTGGGGAGCTGGCTGTAGCCAGGCTCCTCCCCCCTCCCTTGCCTCAATGAGAACTGCGGGCTTTGAGGGGTGGCCTTAGTCAGCGGAGGCTCTGAGAGGCTTCTGGCCCTCTGGCGCTCAGCAGCGATGGGCTCGCCAAGGGCTGTGTGAGTGGCTGCCCTCGGACACAAAGAGACCCCACCTTGCATGGGTCCCCGTGCCGCCTCTTTCCAGGATTCTGGCGGCTACTTGCTAGCTTTCTACAGGACGGTGAAACTCTCCCTCCTGAGACCTCTTTCTGTGGCAGGAATGGCATTTATCCCCTAATGAACTTTGCTGCCAGCCGGCCACACATGCTCCCACGCTGCGCTTCCCAGCCCTCCGAGGACCCACAGAAAGCCAAGACCCCCACGCTGGAGCCCTTTGAGGTGGAGACCAGGAAGGTGGGTGCTGCTGGGGGTGGGATCCAACCCTGAGGGAGGCCTTTGCCTGCTGGGGATGGGTGTCTTGTGGGGCCGGGTAGCCCTGGGTGGAGGCAGTGTGTGTGTTTATTGGGGGGGGGGGAAGAGGCTGGGCTTTTTTTCAGACCCCAGAGGGTGGGCATCATTTGACTGCCACGGATCGCCCCACAGTGATGTGTCTTGGGGGAGGGGAGGGCCTGGACTCTAAAGATGGAATCCCCCTCCCCAGGTGGTCCATATGCAGGGTGGCACGGAATGGAATGAGGAGAAGCGTCAGTGGCACGTACGTATGTATGGGGCTGGGGCTGGGGTGGGGGCAGTTCCCTCCTGTGGGTGGGAGGAGGGAGGGGGAGACGGTGCTCCTCCTAGCCTTTTGACTGGACTGAGACAGCCTGCGGCTCCTTGCCAGCCTTATCTCCAGCCGCGACCGGCATCAGGGCCAACGCCGCCGGCTGCTGTGTTTTCCCCAGTGTTCTCTCTCTCTCTCTCTCCAAAGTCCCCCAGAGCCCACGTGGCGCTTGCGGAGAGCGGTCCTGGGTCCGTGCCCCCTCCAAAGGCACCCAGAGGGGTGTTTGTGTGGCAGGGGGCATGCATAGGGACCCTCTCCTTCCCCCTTCAATATGCCCCCCCTCTCTCTTTCTGGGCCACAGCTCACCCTCCTCCTGGTTCTGGAGGACAAGCTGCACCGCCAGCTCACCTACGACCTGCTGCCAAGTGAGTTCGCCCCCTAAGTCCTCCCTGCACAGGAAGCTCTGCCACCACAAGCTCACCCCCTACCTCACCCACCGGGTTGCTGGCGCCTTGCATGGTCCCTCCTCCAGCACCCTCCCCTGGGGGTGGGGGGGATCCCTCTCCCCTGCCCAGGTTGCCCGGAAGACCCCTCTCAGGGTGACAGGGGGGGCCACAGGGCCCTCAGACCCTTCCTGGGCTCCACTCCCTTCCTCTGCTCAGTGGACGGCTCTCCTCTCCTCAGGCGACCATCCCCGGGGTCTGGCAGCCGAGCTGGTGCAGTACGGATTTGTCAGTCAGGTGCGGTTCCCCATTGTCCCACCCATATCCTGGGCATGTTCGGGGAGGGGTTGTTTTTAGAGAAGAGTCAGCCTGTTGATCCTGGAAGCCCAAGACGGGCAAAACCGGTTGAGCCACTCTCTGTCCTTCACACCAGCCCATGGGACACGTTTCTTGCTTGTTGGCAGGAGGAGGGGTGGGGGTGGGATCCATCAACCACCACCACCACCCCTGTCAACTAGCTTAAAGTTGGGGCTGAAGCCCTGTAGGGCGTGCTGGGAGAGGAAGGAAGGATTGGGGCTTGAAGCCTGCTCCCAGGGAAGGATGATGAGGGTGCAGCCACAAAAGAGCTGTAAAAAAAGATGAGGTCGGGCCATGGGAGAGAGGCTGTGGAAGACAAGTGGAAAGATAAGGACGCAGGCTGAGGTTCCCATGTGGGGTTTCTGGAGGGAGGGGCACTGGTGCCCAGAGCTGGAGGGAAGAGGGCTTCAGGGTATGGTGGTGGTGGTGGTGGTGGTGGTGGGTGGAACGCATAGAGACCAGCAGAGAGAGGCAGCTCGGTGGTGCCCAGGCAGGCTGTCTGAGCGAAGGACAGTGGGGGGCGAGGGGAATGCAGGGGACACACCGGGGGCGGGGGGAGGGGGGGAAGACAGGGTTCTCTCTCCTCCTCCTCCTCCTCCTCCTCATAGTTCCCATTCCTGCCTTATAGGATGACTGTGAGAAAGTGGCCCTCTTCCTTGAAAATGCCTTCCAGAAGCACCACTCGCCTCCATCCTGAGTGACCTGGGGGGGCCAACGAGACCTTTCAGAAGAGCCAGGCAGAACTGGCCCCATTATGGACCGGAGTGTGTGTGCGTGTGGGGGGCGGCGGCTGCAGCCAGTCCCCTCCACTTTTCCTGGTCTGGAGGGCCATGCCCAGGAGAGGGAGAGGGTCCCAGGCGTGGCCCCCCTTCAGGCATGGACTGCAGATCCTGCCTGGTGGAATTGGCACAGGCCAGGGACGGAGCCTCCCGTGGTGCACCAGGGGGCATCCCTCTGGGGAGGGGTGGCCAGGCTCCTCTACCCCCAGGGTAGCTTTTCTCTTCCTCCTCCTCCTCCTCTTCCCTCCAAAATGAACGCCGCTATTGCTGCTGCTGCTGTTGCCTGGGGGAAGAGTCTGGAAGTCTCCCGAGAAGCCAAGCAGGTTTGCCTGGCATTGGAGGTTCCCATCAAGATGCGTGCAGCAACAGAGGGCACCCCTCAGAGGGAGATGCCGCCAGGCAGGTGTTTCTGGCTGCTCTGAGCACTGCTGCCCGCTGGCCCCCTGCCCTCTCAGGTGTCACGCATCTCGAGCCTCCAAAGCAGAACCCCCGTACCCTGCCTTGCTCTGGTGGGTTTTTTTTTTTGGGGGGGGGGTGGCAGGGCGGTGGTGGCAGATGGGCGACAGGCTCTGGGACAGTGACCAAATCTTAGGGATCGTCTCTTTCAAAAGCTGTGTTGCCGCTACTGTTGACAATGCTTTAAGCCCGTTGCAGATGCGTGGCAGAAGCCCCCTGGGCCAGGCTGGCACTTTGGGGGAGGGCACTGCGCTCTGTGGCCATGTGACCACCCCCACCACCCCTGTCTGGACTCTGCCTTCCTGTTTTCTGGGGGGGGGGGGTTCCACTCCTTGCTTCCTGTTGAGCTTGCACACTTGGGGCACCTCACGCCGACAAGCTGCCCCAGCGACTGCCCTATGTCGTCTGTGCCTTGCTTTGCCAGCTTGCCTGCCAGCAGTCCAGTTCATGTATTAAAGCAGAAGGAGTCCCTCGGTAGCCGGCAGCCCCCAGGGCTCTGTCGGCGATTTCCTGCAGCAAAGAAGCGGCAGTCAAAAGGAAGGCTGGCAAGCAGGGTGTCAGGGCTAGATTCCGAGTGGCCATTCCCCCCCCCCGACCCCCCGCCAGTACTCCAGAGTGCCTGGACGGAGGGTGCTGGTGCCTAGACAGCTCTGGAGCCACGGGATGCATCCTGGCTGTCCTGAGAGAGCAAGATGGGGCAAAGTAGCTGAGCCCCAAGAGACGAGGAGGAGGAGGAGGAGGAGGAGGAGGAGGAGGAGGAGGAGGAGGAGGAGGAGGGGAAGACACAGAAAGGGATCTTGCCTCAGCTGCACCCTGACCTTGACCCCCCCCTATGCCCTCCCCCATGCACAGCTTCATACAGGCCCCCTCCCTGAGCCGCCTGACACGTCCCCATCCCTTCCTGGCCCGTTTGCCCCCCATCCTCTGGGCTCCCACTGAGAACAACGGTGGGCAACGTGACAGGGGGCCTCCCTCCACTCCACCCCCCCACCCCCCACCCCGGCAACGCCCCTGGCAAAGAAGCCCCTCTCTTCTCAGGGAGGCAGAGGCTTTGCTGAAGGTGGAGCTGTTCCCAGGCCCCAGTTCCGAAGGAAGGCCATGCAGGGTGGGCAGAACCTTCCGGATGGCAAGGAAGAGGACCCCTCGGGCCACCCCTCACAAACGCAACAGGGATGGGACAAGGAGGGACCTTACTGGGGAACCTCCCTCCCAAGACACACGCACACACCCCAGTCCAGAAAAGGGGGCCTCGAGGAGCCTGGGGGGGGGGGGAAGCAAAGTTTGCACCAGTGTTTTGTTTACCTGAGGGAAGCCCAGGCTTCTGGAGATTAGGGCCTCCCTGGGCAGAAAACCCACCATGGAGCCTTCGTCCGCATCTACTGCCATCTGAACCTTTCAGCCCACTGTCGTCGCACAGAATGACTCGGTGAAGGGCAGCTGTTCAGAAAGCAGGCCCGTGACACCCATCTGTGTCACGGGGGGGGGGGGAATTGCACGTCCCCACCCCACGTGTGGCCTGGCCAGAAAGTAATGGCACCAGAGGCAATTAGCTTTTCTTTTTTCTTTCTGGCGTTCTGAGCATGATTCCTAGGTGCACATGCAGAAGTATTTGAAATATGCCGTCTCTGCTTGCTGCACATGATAGCGCACATTTTTTAAAGGGGTGTCAGGCGCCTCATTTAACAGAGATCCTTGCTGATTATGACAGTCCCAGGGCATCTGACCTTCACAGAACCACAAACT
>JAHTLZ010000028.1:177027-188464 GCA_023846285.1 Phrynocephalus versicolor | reverse complement strand
GACTTGTTTACGCGGCCAGTCTCGGCCATATCCCTCGACTGACTGGAGGCATTCTCTAGCTCCTCCTCCTTGGTCTATCTTGTTTCCACATACCAGTTTGGCCTGGCCTATTTCCATTTTCACTACGCCGAGTATTGCAGTTTAAGGAATGGCTGCCCTAATGTTGTGAGTTCTGAGTGTCCTGTCGTTCTGAAGAAGTCCAGTTATATCTGTGAAGATTCTCAGTCATCCAGGTGAGGTTATCCAGAAGCTGAGTCATGGCAACGTGACTTATTTTTGAGATAGAAACGTTTTGCTACTCAGCCAAGTAGCTTCGTCAGTCTGGTGCAAGGCTTCCGGTTTATAGTTGATTTCATAAGAAATGAAGTCTAGTTGCCATGACTCAGCCTCCGGAGAAAGTCCAGTTATAAGCTTTCACAAATCATTCCAGGAGGTCACAGCTCTTCCCCTTGCCATTCCAGCAACTGACTGCCCAGGATGTGGTGGTGGGTCCCTGGTGGGCCTCAAGATGTTGTTAGGCTACATCCAACTCACATCCTTGCTCACCACAGCAACGCTGGCTGGGGCCAACAGGAAATGTACATTTGGAGTTTCAGCAAAAAAAAAAAAGGTGCATGATTTATGTATAAAATGATGCTGTTATCTCCATTCTATTTGTTATTGCTAGGAATATCTACAGCTAGAGTCCATCTGCATGGAGTTTTGGATCAAGCAGAACACTTTGCTTTCCATAAAAACCAGTTTGAAACTATGACCATGGCTTTGTGTAGTTGTGGATTCCAATGCCATTCTTAACCGGTTGCATCGTGGGCCGATGGGCAGATTGCGGGGATGGGATCGGCAGGGGACAATCCTAGGCAGGCCCTGAAGGAAGGCAGGCAGGCCTCGGAGCCAGTTTGTGCAGCGCCCTTTTCTGGCCCAAAGGAAGGGGCTCCGGAGCCCCCCACCCCACCCGGAGGCCTGCTGGACTTAAAAGGGAAGCCAGCCTCCGACCCTCGACTCCAAAGACTTGCCTTCAGGGCAACTTCATAATCCAGCCGAGTAGAGAGATTCCTGCCACCACGAGCGAGGAAGGCAGGAAAGGAGGGCCCGGCGGGAGGGAGGCAGCCACTGACTGGCAAGGCGAATGAATCATGGTCGTCGGGGTAAGAAGGAGGGCTGTTTTCTCAATAAAAAAACGAGGCAAGAAGTACAAAAAGGGGGGCGGGCGGCCAGCTCTCCTTGGGTCGTGCGTGGCTGGACTCCTCCGGGCCCTGTCCGTCCACGGGGCCTCGGCGGCCAGAGAAGCAGCCCCGTCCGTGGAGCTCGCGCGCCCCCACGCCCACGCCCCCCCCACCGGTGCCAGGCTCGGCCCGGGACAGGACTGGGCCAGGCGGAGGGAGGGAGGGAGGCCCCGAGCCAGCGCTGCCCCCTTGACTCCTCGGTCACCTCACCGGCCCTCCCGCTGCGGCGGCGGGTCTCAAAGACCAAGACCGGCCACGTGGAAATCTTAATCTTGACCCTTTCTTTCCCTGGAGCGGTGCCAGCCCGCGAGGCTCCTTGGAGACACTCTCCCCACGGGAACCAGGAGAGGGGGCGCCCGAGGAGGAGGAGGAGGATATATAGGGCATAGAGGGGGCGAGGATGGGCGTCCCAAAACGGGGGGGGGAGGGGAGGGGAGGGACTTCTGGAGGACGAGCCCGCGATGGGGGTGTCGTGTCTCCTCCCCCCGCCCTCGCCCCCGCTCAGGCTTAAAAGGGAGGAGGAGGAGGGTCCCCCCCGCGCGCCGCCCCCCTCCCAAGTGCCAGGCGCAGCCGCAGCAGCAGCGGAGGGGCGGGGGGGGGGGAAGAGAGAGAGAGTGATGCCCGAGGCCTCCTCTCTGGAGGGAAAGGGCAGGAAGCGGGGCCCGGGGGTGGGCTTCTCATGGGAAACCGGAGCCTGCGCAGGCGCATCCGCTCCACGCGCCCCCCTCCCCCTCCGGTCGACTGGCCCAGAGGAGCAGCCCGCCCCTCCTCCACCAGACCTTCCCGCCTCTTCCCTCGAGGCTCGGGAGGGCCTCGCGCCGCTCTAGCCTTTCTTTTTCCCTCCCTCTCTATGGCGCGCCGCTGACGTAGGCCGACGCCCACCCTCGCCTCTCGCGACATCTCGGGGCCAGAGGAGGAGGACAAGATGGCGGCGGCGGCGACTGCGACGGCTGCGGCGGCGACCACGACCACGGCGGCGGTCTCCCTGGTGAGCGGCCCGCGCCGCGCACCTCCGCGGGGGGGGGATGGGATGCGGGGGGTGGAAAGAAGGGCTCGAGCCCTGAAAGGCGGCCCGCTCGGGGCCCGAAAGACGAGGAAGGGCGAGGCCGCCGCCGAAGAGGGTTCGCGGGCGTTCCGCGCTGAGGCGAAGGCGGGGGGCTCCTGCGGGACTACGTTTCCCGGCGTTCCCCGCGCGGGCCTCTCGCCCGCCGCCCCGAATACAGCCGCCGGGGCTGCTGGAGGTTGTAGTCCGAGCTAGGCTGCTCAGTCTTGAGGGATGCGGGGGGAGGGGGAGGCGCACCTCGCGCATGCGTCCATCGCTCTCAGCCCCTTGTGGCCCTGGAGGGAGGCCGGCGGTCTTCCCCGAGGAGGGCGCGGGGCTTCCGGGAGGATCCTCCTCCTCCCGCGGGCGAAGGCGAAGGAGGGTCCGCTGACTGCTGTGGGTTGGGAGCGGCCCCAGCATCAGGATGGGCGACCTTAGGCGCCTTTGGGGGCGCCCGTTTGCTTCAGGACGCCCACCCCCACCCCACCGCGTCCACTTCAGGCCCCTTTTGTCCCCTCCTTTTTTCTTAAAAGACACCAGGGCGTCCCTGGAAAGGCAAACAAGAACCTAAGAATGGGGGTTCCTGCATGGGAGGGGGTTGGAGTAGATCAGTGGTTCTCCACCGGTGGGTCCCCACATGTTCCTGGACTGCAACTCCCAGAAATCCTGGCCAGCTCAGCTAGTGATGAAGACTTCTGGGAGTTGAAGTCCAGGAACATCTGGGGACACACAGGTTGAGACCCACTGGAATAGATGGCCCAGTCTTGCCAGAACAGTCCATCACAGCCCATCCAGTCCAGCATTCAGTCTCACACAGCAGCTCACTGTTTGCTTCAGAGTATTCCCAAGCAGATGTCTTCATCTGCTTACCATTCACCACAAATGCCATTGAGAGTTATCCTACCTCTCTCTCTCCAACCCAGAGGTTGTCTTTAGGCATCCATTATGATACCCATTGATACCCTTGTTCTCCATGGACTTGTCTAATCCTTAAAGCTGTCAGGGCTGACAGCTGTCACCACAGACCAGTGATCCTCTGGGTGAAAAAGTACTTTCTCATATCTGTTTGAGCTCTAGCACCTAAAAGTTTCATGGAGTTCTCCCTAGTTCTAGGGTTGTGCGATAGGGAAAACAGCTTTTCCTTATAGAATCATAGAATTGGAAGAGACCTCAAGGGCCATATAGTCCAACCCCCCCAGGGCTGTGGAGTTGGTAGATAAATGTTCCGACTCCGACTCCTAAGTTTTTTTGTACTTCCGACTCCGACTCCTCTGTATTAATATGCGAATGTATTTTATACATTCCTTGAAGGAAAGAAAGGCAACATACATGTCATTACCACAGGACTAATGGCTGGGAAGCCAACAGTTCACCCCAGTTCTGGCTCACCTGCATTGGCTACCCGTTGCCCTCCGGATAAGGTTCAAGGTCTTGGTTTTGATCTTCAAAGCCCTCCACGGCTTGGGACCAGAGTACCTGTCGGAGCGTATCTCTCAGAGGTCAACTGGGACCAGGCCCACGAGGATGGCGCAGGCATGCTCATTTAGGGTGTCCACACCCAGAGAGGCACGGAAATCACTCACGCGCAACCGTGCCTTCTCTGTGGTGGGCCCTACACTGTGGAACCAGTTCCCTAGTGAGTTGCGCCTAGCACCGTCCCTGCCTGCCTTTAAAAAAGCCTTGAAAACTCATCTGTTCAAGGAGGCATTCGGCGACCTTTTTATTTATTTATTTATTTATTTATTTATTTATTTATTTATTTATTTTTGCTGCCCATGCCATCCTTTGTGGAGGGTATTGTTACCCCCCCCCCATTTTTATTGGTAGCTTGCCTCTGTTCTTCATGTTTGTTTGCTTTTAATTGTACACCGCCCTGAGTTCCGCTTCGGAAGATGGGGCGGTATATAAATGTAATAAATAAATAATAATAAATAAATAGTCTACTGTATTGAACAGTTTAAGCAAAAGACAAACACAATGAAAACAACAAAGTTTTATTAATTTTTTTATTAATTAATCAAGTGGCTGGATAGCAGCAGCAGGCATAAACATCAGGAGTCGGAGGGTGGTTGAGTCTCCTTCTTTGGAGGTTTTTAAGCAGAGGCTGGATGGCCATCTGTCAGATGGGGGTTCCTGCATGGCAGGGGGTTGGACTAGATGGCCCTTGAGGTCTCTTCCAATTCTATGATTCTAACAGTGAAGAGGCCCAGATGTCTCAGCCTCAGGTGTTAAGGAAAGTGTTCTAGTCCCCTAATCATTCTGGTTTCCCGCTGCACTTTTTCCATTTCCATAATATCCTTGTGGAGGTATGATGACCAGAACTGTACACAATGTGCCAGATAGGGCCTCACCATAGATTTATAAATGTAATTTCCCTCCCCCAATGTGCATCACTCTACACTTACTAATGTTAAAACTCATTTGCCACTGGTTTGCCCACTCCCCCAGCGTCAGGAGATCCCTCCAGGGCTCCTCATAAGCTCTCTCAGTTTTTACTACTCTGTATAATTTAGTGTTGTTAGCAAATTTGATTACTTCGCTATTTACTCCTACTTGTAGATCATTTATCTACAGGTTGAAAAGCAAGGGTCCCAGTACTGAACCTTGGGGGACCCCACTCTTTACCTCCCTCCACTTGGAGAAGTGTCCACTTAGTGCTATCCTCTGTTTCCTGTACCTTAGCCAGTTGCTGATGTAGGACAAGACTTGTCCCTTTATTCCATGACTATCAAGTTTATTCAAGAGCCTTAGGTACCAGGCCTTGTCCAAAGCCTTCTGAAAGTCCAGATAAACAATGTCAACTGGATCTCCCTTATCCACACGCTTGTTGACACTCTCAAAAAATTCCAACAGATTAGTGAGGCATGATTTTCTCTTGCAAATGCCGTGTTGGCTCTCCTTCAGCAGCGCCTTCTGTTCTATGTGCCTATACATTTTACCTTTTAGGATGGTTTCCATCAATTTCCCTGGGACACAAGCCAAACTGACTGGTCAATAATTTCCTGGATCTCCTCTGGATACTTTTTTGAAGATTTGTGTTAGATTTTTTACCATCCAGTCATCAGACACAATGCCTGATTTGAGGGATAGGATAGGATAGGATCTCAGCAATGTCATCTTTAAGTTCCTTGAGAACTCGTGGATGGATGCCATCTGGTCCTGGTAATTTGTTAACATTTAGTTTAACAAGACATGCAAGGGCCTCCTCCCTGGTTATTTCAATCCGGCTTAATTCTTTGGTTTCCCTCCCTATGAAGATAGGCTCTGTTTTGGGCATGTGGTCTCTGTCTTCTTCAGTGAATACTGAAGCAAAGAATTCATTGAGTCTCACTGCAATTTCTGTTTCCTCTTTAATAATCCCTTGCCTTCCATTGTCATCTAATGGTCCAAAGGCCTTCCTAGCTGGGTTCTTGCTTCTAATATACTGTTTTTAGCTCCATGCTCCTCCAAGTCTTGCTTTGCTTTCCTGATTATTGCCTTGCATTTGTTCTGCCAGAATTTATGTTTCTGCCTGTTGTCCTCATTTGGACGAGCTTTCTATCTTCTAAATGAGCTTTTCTTGTTTTTGTTCACTTCCCAAACAGCTCCTGTAAGCCAATCTTGGACGTGGTAGTGCCGTTTTTCCTTTTGGGTATGCATTCCAATTGGGCCTCTCTTCTTGTTTTTGTGAGCAGGCTCCATGCCTCTTGGAGTGTTTAGGCTCTCTCAATTTTTCCTTCCAGCATATTTTTTCTCATTTTGGGGAAATTTTCTTGTTGAAAATTTAGGGTCTCTGTATTAGATTTTATCAGTGATTTGCAGTCTGTTTAAGTTAAGTAGTAATTGTGTTGTGGTCACTATTCCCTATTGGGTCAGTCACATTGACATTTTGCACCCGTTCGCCCAGTCTGTGTGAGGGTAACTGAAGTCCCCCCCAATTAGAACCAGGCTTCCCTTCTTGGATGCCTCCTTTACAGCATCCTCCAACTGCCCGTCTCCCTCCGGGGCTTGGGTTGGAGGCTGAGTGATAGATAGCATATGCCTCCTGTGAGGCCATCCTTGTGGCCTGAGACTCTTCCCCGCAGAGTTTCTAATGGTGACTCCAAATCACCTAGACATTCCAATGAGTACAATTTTATCCCTTCTTTGACATACAAGGCTACACCACCTCCCGTTTGCCGCTTCCTGTACAGTTTGTGGCCTGGGATAACTGTATCCCATTGGTTTTCATTCGTCCACCAGGTTTCGGTGATGCCAATAATATCAATATTTTATCTATTCCTCAGTATTCTAGCTTCCCTATTTTGTTCCGTAGGCTTCTGGCATTTCCATACAAGCAGTGAGAGATGCTTTTCTGATGCAGTCTTTTGACTCCAGTTGCATCATTAGCCTGCCTCTTGCACCCTTCTGCTGGAGTGCTGGTGACTGGCTCCTGGCTCTGCTCAGTAATATTTGCATCCTCCTCCCTACTCAAGTAGGCACTTTCTTGAACCGGATGCTGCCCAGCTCCTGTCGGCTTTCCCCAGGACAATCTGAGGGCTGTGTTCATGTTTGGATGGAGGGCTCTTCCCCCCCCCCAAAGTGGAAATCTGGGAAGGAGGATAGTGGGCGTGTGGTCTGTGCCATTGCACCCCTAGAGTAGGTGGCCGAAGGGTCTGGCACAGCAGGCCAGGGCTTCCTGTGTTCTGCAGGGGATTCCCCAGCTTCTTTCTGTGGCTTGTGTATACTTGACCACCTGTACACCAGAGTGAGATGGAGTGCCACGGGGGCCCCACATGCACGACGGCCTGTCCCTGCTGCTGCTGCAACAACAGGGTGAGAGCTCAATAGACGAGCCCTGAAGGTGACTTGGGAAGGTCACCAGCATCTCCAGGCAGGGCTCAGAAAGGATCCTGCGTGAGAGCCACTGGCAGCTGTAAGCACTCTTGGTCAGTCTCAAAAGAGCCAACCCTTTTTCCTGTGAGTAAAGAAAGCAGTTTCTAGTTCACCCCTCCGAAGAACCCCTGTCGTGGGGTGAGGGGTACGGAGAGGCCCTTTCCTGCTGTGCCCGTCATATGGTAAGGATGTGCCTTTTGGAATTTTTGGGATTCCCAATTTCCAGAATTCCCCAGGTAAACACCTGCAATTCACTCACCTGGACCAGGGCCTTGTGTTGGGGCCATCTCACTCTGTTAAGGTACAAAAGAGGGGAGTTTCTGTAGAGTTTCCTGGTTAGGATAGTTTTTCAGGTGGCGCTCTGTGTAGTTTAAAGGGAGAAGAGAAGCATTGCACCAGACCTTTTTTCTTTTTTCTACATTAACCACATGTAGGCTTGAGCCAGGCAGGAGCAAGCCCCTTGTCCAGGTGAGCAGATGTGTAGATGTCTTTGGACATGGGCCTGTGGCAGGGAGGTGTCCTAATTCTGCCTGGGGGATTCTAGGAGTTGAGATGCAAAACCTCCCGGCAAGAGCTCCCTCGTTTCTGGCCCTTTGTGGGACTTGTGGCTTGCCTGAGTTCCTTCATTTTGCCCAGAATGGGTTGCTTTCTCCACAGGGATCCTTCTGACTTTCCATTCTTCACTTCCCAAGTCTGCCTTGAGATCAGCTTAGTGTCCATGGCTGGAACTCCGGGGGGGGGGGGCGCGGCTCTGCCACTCTGGCATGGCCACCCCTCTACTTGTGCAGGGGAGGACTGATGGATATGCCATCAGCAGTGCACATTCTGCACATGCTGGTGCTGCTTTTTGGTGGACATTGCCAGTGGCATGGACCTCACGGGCATGTATTGTTTTTGTCTGGGGTATTCAGCATATTTCTCTTTTGTTTGGGGTTGGCCTTTTTAGTCTGTTTCTGGCTAATGTTTGACTGGTGTCTTTGCTCTGGGTGTCTGGCTAATGTGGCCCATGACATGCCAGTAGGGAGTGTTCTGTCCTACAGAGGAGGAGGAGGAGGTGGGGGGAGGCAGGGTCCTCACGGGCAGGGCCTTGGTTTTGCCAGCGTCCGTGTCTCCCCTGAAGTGTGTTTCCCCTTTTGGCTGAAGGAGGCTCTTCTTTTCCTCCTAGAGCACGGAGACTGTGAAGGTGGAAAATGGGCAGAGCACGGCAGCCAAGCTGGGGCTTCCTCCTCTCACCCCAGAGCAGCAGGAGGCTCTGCAGAAGGTGAGTGCTTCTTTGGGAACTCTTGTGCGCAGCGCAGCAGGTGCCCGCTGCTGGTGAGAAACGGGGAACCACGGGGCCCGGTGGGACAAAAGGATGAAGCCGGAAAGTAGGCAGTGGAGGCGGCGCAGGCCAGAGGAGAGGGCGCTTGGCAGGAGCCTTCCCCTCTCAGGAAGGATGGGTGCCCCAAGGAGGCTGTTCGGGTTGCTTAGGCCTGACAGTCCCTGTGAAAGGAGCTGGGCACGCCTTCCTCTTTTCCCCAAGGGTTGAAAGATCTGCAAACCAGTCAGGATATTAAAAGCCTCGATTAAACTCTTAGTTTAGCTAGAAATAGAAAGCCCTCCCCCTCCTCCACATTCAAAGGTTTGTTTCAATAATGGGTCAACTGGCAAAGGCCCAGCCTGTGTTGGGAGAGGGGGACCCCGCCTGCCTGCCTGCCTTCCTGCTGCAGGGCCGAGGGGTGCTTCTCCTGAGCTGGAATGAGGCTTAGGGCCTGCCTGGGCTGCTCTCGGTCCCCAGGCTCAGAGGGATAGTGGGCCCTGAGAGGGTGTGGCTGGGGGGCGGGAGGGCAAGAGGCGGGGGGTCTTTTGCCTTCTTAGCTTGGTTGGCTGCCTTCCATCACTCTCACGGTTGCCAGGAAGAGAAGGAGCGGACTGGGAGATGGGCGGCTTCTGGAGCAGTGGGGAGAGGCCACTCAGTGGCCCCCAGGGAAGGCTGAGTGGGGCACAACAAACTCCCTGGTGGATTTGCCCTGCCACCCCCAGCAGCGGGGAGAGACTGTGGCTGTTACAGTCCAGAGGAGGCAGAGGGCCTTGGGCCCCTCCACTGTCCTGCTGGGAACCCCTGTGTCCCGTCCTGTCCCCCCCCCCCGATGGTTGTTGGTAGTGCCCAAAGTGAAGCATCCCTTAGCAGATGGGTGCTTGGAGGCCAGAGGGAGCAGATCCCTCCGGCCAGGATCCCCACGAGGGCTTTCTTGGGTGTTGTTGGTGGGGAGATGGTGAAGCTGGAGGCTCTGGGGGAGGAGCTGCCCGAGTGGGTTTGGGGCTGCCAGGGCGAGTGGAGTGTGGAAGGGCAAGGCAAAGCAGGCAGGCCTGCAGTGGGCGGGAGGGCTGCCCTCCCAGTTTTCAGCTGGTGTTGTTGCTCCTGGCCTCAGGGTCAGGCTCTATGCCAGCGCCTGCCTGCCCGCCTACCTGGCTGCCTGCCTGCCCGCCCGCCCAATGCTCTGCTTCCCTGGAGCTGGCCAACAGGCCTGGAACGCCTGAGGCCGGGTCAGGCTGAGGTCACTCACTCGGGTCTGCTGTGTGACTCTGGATGTCCTCCCTTCCTCCTAGGCCAAGAAGTACGCCATGGAGCAGAGCATCAAGAGTGTCTTGGTGAAGCAGACCATCGCCCACCAGCAGCAGCAGCTCACCAACCTTCAGGTGAGGCCCCTGCGAGGCAGCCCCGCCTTGGATGCTCCCTCTGCCCCCAAGGTGGAGGAGCCCTGGGGCCCTTAGGGCCACGGCACGGCCCTGGGGTGGGCCTGGAGCCAGGTACTTCTGCTCCTGTTTCCACTGGGAAATTGAAGTGTGGCCTCTTGGGCTGCCCGGCCAGCTCCTGTGCCCGCATCCTTGCTTGCACTGGTGTCGGTGGAGGATGGGGGTGGGGGCTTAGAGTGGGGGAGAAACAGAGAGAGAGAGAGAGAGAGAGAGAGAGAGAGAAAGGGGGAGGGGAGAGGAGAGGAGGTCCAAGCTCCCGGGTGGGGGGGTCCTGCTCCTGGCCTGCCTGGAATGGGGTGACTGGGTGGTGGTGGTGGCTGGGTACATTGTCCTCACGCCAGCAAGGTGGCCTGCCAAGCAGGAGGGCCTGTGATTGCCACCGGAGCAACTCTGGTACTCAGGCGTTGTGAGCTAAGGGGGCAGAGTGGTAGGGCTTTTGCCTACTGGCACTCAAGAAGCA
This sequence comes from Phrynocephalus versicolor, assembly GCA_023846285.1. Taxonomy (NCBI): domain Eukaryota; kingdom Metazoa; phylum Chordata; class Lepidosauria; order Squamata; family Agamidae; genus Phrynocephalus; species Phrynocephalus versicolor. Next base: position 178,149 of record JAHTLZ010000028.1, on the reverse strand, counting down.
CTAGCCCTCTGGCCAGGCGCCTTTCCCACAGCTGAGGGTCACAGAGGAGTCCCTGCAGTTCCTGCCCCTGTTTTCCTGGCTTGGTAAGAAAGGGCTGTGCAGTGAGGAGGAGGAGGAGGAGGAGGAGGTGGTGGCAGGCAGGGAAGGCAGGCCGGCAGGGAGGGAGGGAGGCAGGCAGGCAGGCGAGGAGGAGGCCTCTTCCACGTGAGTGTTGACAAACAGCCGTCCTGTGCTCAGCTCCCACAGACTGAACTCTGTCTTTACTGTCTTTCAGATGGCAGCAGTGACAATGGGCTTTGGAGATCCTCTCTCACCTTTGCAATCGGTCAATAGACACATTCGCTTCTTCTGGGGCACGGGGGCAGAGTCAGGGCCGAGCATGGGGAGGACGTAGCTGTAGCCTCTCCCTTATCCCCTCCCCCTCCCTCCCTCCCTCCCTCCCCCTCCCTCCCCCCACACAAACACTCTGGACATGCCCTGCTGGCCAAGAGGGAGACCAGGGGATGGGGTGGGGGCTGAGGAAAGCCAGGTCCTTGGAGGCCCTGGGCAGAGATTGAGAGAGAGAGAGAGAGAGCGCATTAGACTCACGCAGCTGGGAGAGAGACACCCATCTAGGGACGCCTTGCTAGGCTCTGACCTCAAAGTAACTGCCAAGGTAACGCCAGTGGGCCGACGTGGGGCGCCAGAGGCCTGGCAGCTGCAGCTGCTGGTGGATGTGGCAGGTGCTCAGGGCAGGTTGGCACCCTCTCCCTGATGGAGGCCACTAAGAGGAGGAGTCATGTTGGCAGACAGGCAGGTGGGGGTGGTGGGGAAAGTTAACACCAGATTGGACAGGGGGCAAGCCCCCCCCTTGGGCTAGTGCCTGGCTAGTGCCTATCCCTGGGGCTGAAGCCAAGACAGGAGCCTTGCCCATCTTGGAGAAGCTGCAGGGCTCGGCTTTGACTTCCACTAGATTTCACGGGGCTTGCTCAGGTGGGCCAGCAGGGAGAGGCCAGGCGGACCCCCTCTGGGAGCCGTTGGAGAGTCCGGCTTGATGGGCTCTGAGGGCAAAGGTGTGTCAGGAAAGAGCTCCATGCCAGGCCTCAGGTACTGGCCAGGCTCCGCTGGCTGGCTGGCTGGCTG